>OX328124.1:75813137-75832498 GCA_946811695.1 Gonocerus acuteangulatus | reverse complement strand
CATACTGACGTCAGAACCTCCATTTCCTCCAAGGACACTTGAAGGAAAGTGGCAGCTACTCCTAACAGCCAAACCACCGGAGCGTTAGTGGTTTCGCGGGAAGATCCTTCCAGAAATATTATCCTGTCTGGCGATATCTTTTATTCCTAAGCCTTTTCTCTTTATCTGGGGGATTCCCTCTGGCGAGATATTACTTTCCAGCGGGGATAACCCTTGAATGATCTGATTCAGAATGACTTGAAAGTTCAAGAATTACAAGATAAAGTCTAGGGTATTTCTCAAAGAAAGGAGTTTGACTGCGTGTTAAAACAAAGTATAACATATATTTGTGTAATTGTTTGATTGTGTTCTTTTACCTTAATATTTTTTCCAAGAAATAACAACAAGAAAACAAAGTTTTTTGTTCTTATTTCTAGGAATATCTTGGAGGTGAAGCCCCAACGCCCATCATTCCCTTCGGAAACATCGGGTGGCCCTTATCGGCATGATTCTATAGGAAGGAAGAAGATGCTAATACCGGGAGTTTCAAAATGGAGATCAAGGATTTAACGCTTTATGATATTTATTGTGTCAAACTGTCATTTAATTTATAAATGTAGGTCTAAGGTAATATGTTATAAATGATACGTCAAATGGAAAAAAATTAAATAAAATGAAAGGACGAACATAGAGTGAACCATGTGGCTATGCTAAGAGCAGGACGACAATTTCAACAGCTGATTTTCCATTCTCTTTTCCCTCTCTTCGTTCCACTCTGTAACTACCTTTAGTAAAATCTTAGGATCTGTTGTTCTTGAGTAACTTTTGAAAACCCTTCATTAATTTTTTTTTTTAAAGTCAGTTAGTTATACGGATTTAGATGGATTACCAGAAAAAATTATTCAAACACTGGTGGAAGTCATTCTAGTGGATTAAAATATCCACACTAATTAAGCCAACAATATTCATTAGTATGTCGCTTCCTAAATCAATTAGGTTTCTGGATGTTTTATTAATGTGGGATGAAACAGAGAATAAGTCCGATCGCTGTTGATGGGAATAAGCCACACTTTCATGAAGAGAAAGGCCACGAAGAGAGTAGGAGAAAGCATGAGTATCCGCATTATTCCTCTATTTGATACTCTTCAAATTACTTTCCAACACTTTTACTAATTCTTCGCTTCTCTATGGGGAAATCCTTGGCGAATTCTTGTTTGATGGCAATCTTCGGGAATTAGATGGTCATCTCGTATTCTCAATTTATCTCACTCAACAAATCAAATTTATCACACTTGACAAATTGACTTATTTCCTCAACTATACAGACGAGTTATAGACACCATTTGGTACTACGGTCGAGAGCAACCTTATTCAAATAAATTACGAGATGACACGAGTATCTAAAAAGCTGAATTACCTGTCGTCCAATTATTTACTATTCGATTTTTGGTCTGAAACAGAAGGCAAGATCAGCTAGAGAGCAACAGGTTGAAGGGGTTACAATCATTGAAGAAGCCACAGCTCCGGACATGAAATATTTTATCAGAATGACAATACTATACTTTTGGACTGAGGATGTGAATAATAGACCTTATTGGAAATATACAAACGTTTCTCCTACTGAAGGGAAATGAGGAAGGAATTTTAGCTCTGGCACAAACCCAAGATTGCAGAATTCTTTGAAAATTGCAAACAAGACCTTCTCCTAAAGCCAAATATAACAGAACCATCGACTAATGCATAGAGATCAACTACTCATCAAAAAAACACCTCAGTAAGATGATGGTTAGCATACCTTACTGCAACTGAGGAGATGATAGCCCGAAACGAGTTTGGGGATTGTCCAAACGAATTGCCTTCTTCATCGTGGTTTAGAAAGAAAGTCTAACAAATAGGGAATACCATAAATGTAATTATTGCAGTTATAAACGAAGATAGTGTTTTACAACGTCTCAATTGAATGTTCATTCTTTTTCCCCACTTATGACGCAATCCGGAAGTGCCGACCAAAGAATTTTACGATTCAGAACCCATAGATCTCGAAGAAGTTACATTTTTAAAGGATATCTCTAAAAACAGGGCCAAACTTCAGGAAGCGATGCAGGATGAAAAAAGAAAGAAAAAAATTCCTTGTTTGACATATGTCTCGTTTTTGCTTCTTTTCCGAGAAAACGTAAAACACCAAAAACAATTATAAATAAACTCCGACTCGCAGGAACTGCAGCATCTTAGCGCGTTTCCGTTCTTATCCCTAGACTCATTTAGAATGATTAAAATAGAAGCTGTTATTATTTTGGGTCCACATTTCTAGAAAGGTCTTGATTTACGATCTTACCTTGATGGGTCGGCCAACCCTCCCTAGGAAGGACCCCGCTAGGCAGTTCAAAAGCTATATCTTGGAAATCCATATCTCTAACATTTATATATATATATATATATATATATATATATATATATATATATATATATATATATATATATTCGAAAATTACACAATACATCCAGTATTTTTTATAATTATTTTGTTCTTGATTACAAGTCTTGAAAGACCGATAGGGAAAAAGGCCCATTGGCCAAAACCTATTGTCTTGAACTTTTAAAACAAGTTACATTTACTCTTAACGTAGCTATTTACAATCTCTCAAACATTAAATTGTTTTTCTTATTTTTCTTAACCTGATTTATTATCAAATACATTATCCAACTATAAGCAATTAAAAAATAACAAGGAATAAAAACAGACAAAAAGAACAGTTCGAATAAGCGAAATCAATTACTTTAAAGTATTAAGAACTTATTTCTCTGATTGACATCGCCTAATCAAAACTTTCATCAGAACCTTTTTTGTAGAGCATTTAGTAAGCTTTTTAATTGTATTCTTCCGTTTACCAAGATTCTCAACCTTTTTCGAAATATTAAGGAAAGTATACAAAGTTACCAAAACTTTTTATGTCTGTTAATAAAATATTTTATTCTAACCCTTCCTTAACTCCAAACGTAACCAAAATTTCAACATATTAGTTTTAATGAAAGTAGAACATGCAGAAAATGTTTCAACTGAATCCCATGATTCTAAGTACCCAAACCAAAAACGGTATTCAAAAACTATTTTTCCAATTTTCTCGAAAACGGTTAAAGCTATCGCCTTGAAAATGGTTTCATTCGTTTTCCTTTGCCAAGAAGCCTATAAAACGAGTACTTACAAGCATATGAACTCAAAAACGTAAGCGTTACGATTTTTTTTACGCGAATTTCGCCCCAAACGCCATCTTCCAGTGGGCGGATTTTGCTGGTTAAAGAACTTGACCATTCAAATTTGACGACGGATTTTTGTACCAAATTTCATCAAAATCGGACCATTAGGGAAGCCAGAAATGAGCGAACAGACATATATATATATATAAATTTGAGCCACCGTCATTTTCGGTCTCTAGGGGTTCTGAAACGCAAAATTTTCTAGTCGGCACTTCCGGATTGTTTCATGAGATCAACCTTATAAGCGGGGTTCCTCCCTATGAAGGGAGGGAGGAACCGCGCTAAAAGGCAGTCTTTCATAAGGCCTATATAAAAATCATTAAAAGTATATGTTTCCTCTTCCACCCCCTCCACTCACCCTCCCAGCCCCACACCCACCTACTGTAATCCCCCCACCCAAAAAATCTAGGAGTGAGAATGCCTCAGATTTTGTGTGGAATGATGACATAATAGGATCCCATTTTTTGACCACTCGACGTAACTTAACGAGTTTCTCTTGATAATAAACTGTCGTTGTTCTTGGAGGAAATCCTTTTGACTCCGAGATTGGGAAGCTGGTTCCAACTCTACGGTTGTCCAGCCAACTACGGGAGGGCCGTCCGAAATTGGTTGGACATTATCCATGGCCGAAATTGGTTGGACACTATCCGAAATTGGTTGGAAAACGGTCCACGGCGTTGGTTACGACGTGGTGGGCCAATACCTTGGCCTCCATACCCGCAACCCTTGGATTTCTTCGCATAGGACCACATTAAAGATTTGGTCTACAAGAAGGGAGCTCATTCTTTTTGGGCCTGTGGACAGATTACAGCAAAACAATGAACAAATGCCATCTAGTCTGTCAATGTGCGAATGATGTCTGTATTGTTACAAGGAACCAAAACTATGAACTCAACTTAAATTGATTACTAGGAATTATTAGGAGAAGAAATTGTTATTTTATAATACGTATGCATTCCACTGTTAAATTTAAAAAATTTTAAGAATTGAAAATTTGTATTAATAAGGAATTGAAAGTTTTTTGTTTTCTAGTTTATAAATTAGGTTGCTCTTGCAGCTTTACATGGCGGCAGTTTATTTTTTCGACCTTTTGTTTCGAGATTTTGTGTTGTTTTTTTGGTGGGGGAGGTGTTTGGGTAGAGGGGTGGAGAATAAAATATATACTTTCAATGAATTTCATAAAGGCCTTATGAAAGACGGCCTTTTCGTAATTGCATTTTACTTTTTTTGCGTTTTTCACAGAAGCGAAGCAAAAACGAGATATACACCAAAGAATTTTTTTTTCTAGTTTTTCCATCTTGCATCGATTCCCGAAGTTTGGCGTTATTTATTTATTTTTTTTTTATTTATTTATTTTTTTTGTACACTGTATAAATTGTAAATCTTACGGTTTTGTGTTACTAGGCTTCCAGGTGCACGTTTTATAAGTAGCTGGACGTAAGGCATGCAATAAAATGACTTCCCTTGCCTATTTACAATCGCTGTCAAGAAAAATGGGGAAAAAAACTAGGTTTTCTTGGGATTTTCGGATAAATTCCTACATATCTCGGAACCAGATAGGAAATCGTAGAGAATGAGAAGAATATATTGGAAAGCTTATTAATTTTTCTACAAATAAGGCTCTTATGTGATATTTGATAGAGCGATCTCATTCGGAGAAATCGGCGTTTAAATGGAGTCATTTCAGCCTAGGATGCTGTCAGTTTCCTGTTGTGGTCTTGCTTCTCCTTGAGTTTTCAGCCTAGGGTGCTGTCAGTTTCCTGTTGTGGTCTGGCTTCTCTTTGAGATTTCAGCCTAGGATGCTGTCAGTTTCCTGTTGTGGTCTTGATTCTCCTTGAGTTTTCAGCCTAGGGTGCTGTCAGTTTCCTGTTGTGGTCTGGCTTCTCTTTGAGATTTCAGCCTAGGATGCTGTCAGTTTCCTGTTGTGGTCTGACTTCTCCTTGAGTTTTCAGCCTATGGTGCTGTCGGTTTCCTGTTGTGGTCTTGCTTCTCTTTGAGATTTCAGCCTAGGAGGCTGTCAGTTTCCTGTTGTGGTCTGGCTTCTCTTTGAGATTTCAGCCTAGGATGCTGTCAGTTTCCTGTTGTGGTGTGGCTTCACTTTGAGATTTCAGCCTAGGATGCTGTCAGTTTCCTGTTGTGGTCTGGCTTCTCTTTGAGATTTCAGCCTAGCATGCTGTCAGTTTCCTGTTGTGGTCTGGCTTCTCTTTGAGATTTCAGCCTAGGATGCTGTCAGTTTCCTGTTGTGGTCTGGCTTCTCCTTGAGATTACAGCCTAGGATGCTGCCAGTTTCCTGTTGTGGTCTGGCTTCTCTTTGAGATTTCAGCCTAGGATGCTGTCAGTTTCCTGTTGTGGTCTGGCTTCTCTTAGAGATTTCAGCCTAGGATGCTGTCAGTTTCCTGTTGTGGTCTGGCTTCTCCTTGAGATTTCAGCCTAGGATGCTGTCAGTTTCCTGTTGTGGTCTGGCTTCTCTTTGAGATTTCAGCCTAGGATACTGTCAGTTTCCTGTTGTGGTCTGGCTTCTCCTTGAGATTTCAGCCTAGGATGCTGTCAGTTTCCTGTTGTGGTCTTGCTTCTCCTTGAGATTTCAGCCTAGGATGCTGTCAGTTTCCTGTTGTGGCCTGGCTTCTCCTTGAGATTTCAGCCTAGGATGCTGTCAGTTTCCTGTTGTGGTCTGGCTTCTCTTTGAGATTTCAGCCTAGGATGCTGTCAGTTTCCTGTTGTGGTCTTGATTCTCCTTGAGTTTTCAGCCTAGGGTGCTGTCAGTTTCCTGTTGTGGTCTGGCTTCTCTTTGAGATTTCAGCCTAGGATGCTGTCAGTTTCCTGTTGTGGTCTGACTTCTCCTTGAGTTTTCAGCCTATGGTGCTGTCGGTTTCCTGTTGTGGTCTTGCTTCTCTTTGAGATTTCAGCCTAGGAGGCTGTCAGTTTCCTGTTGTGGTCTGGCTTCTCTTTGAGATTTCAGCCTAGGATGCTGTCAGTTTCCTGTTGTGGTGTGGCTTCTCTTTGAGATTTCAGCCTAGGATGCTGTCAGTTTCCTGTTGTGGTCTGGCTTCTCTTTGAGATTTCAGCCTAGCATGCTGTCAGTTTCCTGTTGTGGTCTGGCTTCTCCTTGAGATTTCAGCCTAGGATGCTGTCAGTTTCCTGTTGTGGTCTGGCTTCTCCTTGAGATTACAGCCTAGGATGCTGCCAGTTTCCTGTTGTGGTCTGGCTTCTCTTTGAGATTTCAGCCTAGGATGCTGTCAGTTTCCTGTTGTGGTCTGGCTTCTCTTAGAGATTTCAGCCTAGGATGCTGTCAGTTTCCTGTTGTGGTCTGGCTTCTCCTTGAGATTTCAGCCTAGGATGCTGTCAGTTTCCTGTTGTGGTCTGGCTTCTCTTTGAGATTTCAGCCTAGGATACTGTCAGTTTCCTGTTGTGGTCTGGCTTCTCCTTGAGATTTCAGCCTAGGATGCTGTCAGTTTCCTGTTGTGGTCTTGCTTCTCCTTGAGATTTCAGCCTAGGATGCTGTCAGTTTCCTGTTGTGGCCTGGCTTCTCCTTGAGATTTCAGCCTAGGATGCTGTCAGTTTCCTGTTGTGGTCTGGCTTCTCCTTGAGATTTCAGCCTAGGATGCTTTCAGTTTCCTGTTGTGGTCTTGCTTCTCTTTGAGATTTCAGCCTAGGGTGCTGTCAGTTTCCTGTTGTGGTCTGGCTCCTCTTTGAGATTTCATCCTAGTATGCTGTCAGTTTCCTGTTGTGGTCTTGCTTCTCTTTGAGATTTCAGCCTAGGATGCTGTCAGTTTCCTGTTGTGGTCTGGCTTCTCTTTGAGATTTCAGCTTATGATGCTGTCAGTTTCCTGTTGTGGTCTGGCTTCTCCTTGAGTTTTCAGCCTAGGATGCTGTCAGTTTCCTGTTGTGGTCTGGCTTCTCTTTGAGATTTCAGCCTAGGATGCTGTCAGTTTCCTGTTGTGGTCTTGCTTCTCCTTGAGTTTTCAGCCTATGGTGCTGTCGGTTTCCTGTTGTGGTCTTGCTTCTCTTTGAGATTTCAGCCTAGGATGCTGTCAGTTTCCTGTTGTGGTCTTGCTTCTCCTTGAGTTTTCAGCCTATGGTGCTGTCGGTTTCCTGTTGTGGTCTTGCTTCTCTTTGTGATTTCAGCCTAGGATGCTGTCAGTTTCCTGTTGTGGTCTGGCTTCTCTTTGAGATTTCAGCCTAGGATGCTGTCAGTTTCCTGTTGTGGTCTGGCTTCTCCTTGAGTTTTCAGCCTGGGATGCTGTCAGTTTCCTGTTGTGGTCTGGCTTCTCTTTGAGATTTCAGCCTAGGATGCTGTCAGTTTCCTGTTGTGGTCTTGCTTCTCCTCGAGTTTTCAGCCTATGGTGCTGTCGGTTTCCTGTTGTGGTCTTGCTTCTCTTTGAGATTTCAGCCTAGGATGCTGTCAGTTTCCTGTTGTGGTCTGGCTTCTCTTTGAGATTTCAGCCTAGGATGCTGTCAGTTTCCTGTCGTGGTCTGGCTTCTCTTTGAGATTTCAGCCTAGGACGCTGTCAGTTTCCTGTTGTGGTCTTGCTTCTCCTTGAGATTTCAGCCTAGGATGCTGTCAGTTTCCTGTTGTGGTCTTGCTTCTCCTTGAGATTTCAGCCTAGGATGCTGTCAGTTTCCTGTTGTGGTCTTGCTTCTCCTTGAGATTTCAGCCTAGGATGCTGTCAGTTTCCTGTTGTGGTGTGGCTTCTCCTGGAGATTTCAGCCTAGGATGCTGTCAGTTTCCTGTTGTGGTCTGGCTTCTCCTGGAGATTTCAGCCTAGGATGCTGTCAGTTTCCTGTTGTGGTCTGGCTTCTCCTTGAGATTTCAGCCTAGGATGCTGTCAGTTTCCTGTTGTGGTGTGGCTTCTCTTTGAAATTTCAGCCTAGCATGCTGTCAGCTTCCTGTTGTGGTCTGGCTTCTCTTTGAGATTTCAGCCTAGGATGCTGTCAGTTTCCTGTTGTGGTCTGGCTTCTCCTTGAGATTACAGCCTAGGATGCTGCCAGTTTCCTGTTGTGGTCTGGCTTCTCTTTGAGATTTCAGCCTAGGATGCTGTCAGTTTCCTGTTGTGGTCTGGCTTCTCTTTGAGATTTCAGCCTAGGATGCTGTCAGTTTCCTGTTGTGGTCTTACTTCTCCTGGAGATTTCAGCCTAGGATGCTGTCAGTTTCCTGTTGTGGTCTTGCTCCTCCTTGAGATTTCAGCCTAGGATGCTGTCAGTTTCCTGTTGTGGTCTGGCTTCTCTTAGAGATTTCAGCCTAGGATGCTGTCAGTTTCCTGTTGTGGTCTGGCTTCTCCTTGAGATTTCAGCCTAGGATGCTGTCAGTTTCCTGTTGTGGTCTGGCTTCTCTTTGAGATTTCTGCCTAGGATACTGTCAGTTTCCTGTTGTGGTCTGGCTTCTCCTTGAGATTTCAGCCTAGGATGCTGTCAGTTTCCTGTTGTGGTCTTACTTCTCCTTGAGATTTCAGCCTAGGATGCTGTCAGTTTCCTGTTGTGGCCTGGCTTCTCCTTGAGATTTCAGCCTAGGATGCTGTCAGTTTCCTGTTGTGGTCTGGCTTCTCCTTGAGATTTCAGCCTAGGATGCTTTCAGTTTCCTGTTGTGGTCTTGCTTCTCTTTGAGATTTCAGCCTAGGGTGCTGTCAGTTTCCTGTTGTGGTCTGGCTCCTCTTTGAGATTTCATCCTAGTATGCTGTCAGTTTCCTGTTGTGGTCTTGCTTCTCCTTGAGATTTCAGCCTAGGATGCTGTCAGTTTCCTGTTGTGGTCTGGCTTCTCTTTGAGATTTCAGCTTATGATGCTGTCAGTTTCCTGTTGGGTCTGGCTTCTCTTTGAGATTTCAGCCTAGGATGCTGTCAGTTTCCTGTTGTGGTCTGGCTTCTCCTTGAGTTTTCAGCCTAGGATGCTGTCAGTTTCCTGTTGTGGTCTGGCTTCTCTTTGAGATTTCAGCCTAGGATGCTGTCAGTTTCCTGTTGTGGTCTTGCTTCTCCTTGAGTTTTCAGCCTATGGTGCTGTCGGTTTCCTGTTGTGGTCTTGCTTCTCTTTGAGATTTCAGCCTAGGATGCTGTCAGTTTCCTGTTGTGGTCTTGCTTCTCCTTGAGTTTTCAGCCTATGGTGCTGTCGGTTTCCTGTTGTGGTCTTGCTTCTCTTTGTGATTTCAGCCTAGGATGCTGTCAGTTTCCTGTTGTGGTCTGGCTTCTCTTTGAGATTTCAGCCTAGGATGCTGTCAGTTTCCTGTTGTGGTCTGGCTTCTCTTTGAGATTTCAGCCTAGGATGCTGTCAGTTTCCTGTTGTGGTCTTGCTTCTCCTCGAGTTTTCAGCCTATGGTGCTGTCGGTTTCCTGTTGTGGTCTTGCTTCTCTTTGAGATTTCAGCCTAGGATGCTGTCAGTTTCCTGTTGTGGTCTGGCTTCTCTTTGAGATTTCAGCCTAGGATGCTGTCAGTTTCCTGTCGTGGTCTGGCTTCTCTTTGAGATTTCAGCCTAGGACGCTGTCAGTTTCCTGTTGTGGTCTTGCTTCTCCTTGAGATTTCAGCCTAGGATGCTGTCAGTTTCCTGTTGTGGTCTTGCTTCTCCTTGAGATTTCAGCCTAGGATGCTGTCAGTTTCCTGTTGTGGTCTTGCTTCTCCTTGAGATTTCAGCCTAGGATGCTGTCAGTTTCCTGTTGTGGTGTGGCTTCTCCTGGAGATTTCAGCCTAGGATGCTGTCAGTTTCCTGTTGTGGTCTGGCTTCTCCTGGAGATTTCAGCCTAGGATGCTGTCAGTTTCCTGTTGTGGTCTGGCTTCTCCTTGAGATTTCAGCCTAGGATGCTGTCAGTTTCCTGTTGTGGTCTTGCTTCTCCTTGAGATTTCAGCCTAGGATGCTGTCAGTTTCCTGTTGTGGTCTTGCTTCTCCTTGAGATTTCAGCCTAGGATGCTGTCAGTTTCCTGTTGTGGTGTGGCTTCTCCTGGAGATTTCAGCCTAGGATGCTGTCAGTTTCCTGTTGTGGTCTGGCTTCTCCTGGAGATTTCAGCCTAGGATGCTGTCAGTTTCCTGTTGTGGTCTGGCTTCTCTTTGAGATTTCAGCCTAGGATGCTGTCAGGTTCCTGTTGTGGTCTGGCTTCTCCTTGAGATTTCAGCCTAGGATGCTGTCAGTTTCCTGTTGTGGTCTGGCTTCTCTTTGAGATTTCAGCCTAGGATACTGTCAGTTTCCTGTTGTGGTCTGGCTTCTCTTTGAGATTTCAGCCTAGGATGCTGTCAGTTTCCTGTTGTGGTCTTGCTTCTCCTTGAGTTTTCAGCCTATGGTGCTGTCGGTTTCCTGTTGTGGTCTTGCTTCTCTTTGAGATTTGAGCCTAGGATGCTGTCAGTTTCCTGTTGTGGTCTGGCTTCTCTTTGAGATTTCAGCCTAGGATGCTGTCAGTTTCCTGTTGTGGTCTGGCTTCTCCTTGAGTTTTCAGCCTAGGATTCTGTCAGTTTCCTGTTGTGTCTGGCTTCTCTTTGAGATTTCAACCTAGGATGCTGTCAGTTTCCTGTTGTGGTCTTGCTTCTCCTTGAATTTTCAGCCTATGGTGCTGTCGGTTTCCTGTTGTGGTCTTGCTTCTCTTTGAGATTTCAGCCTAGGATGCTGTCAGTTTCCTGTTGTGGTCTGGCTTCTCTTTGAGATTTCAGCCTAGGTTGCTGTCAGTTTCCTGTTGTGGTCTGGCTTCTCTTTGAGATTTCAGCCTAGGATGCTGTCAGTTTCCTGTTGTGGTCTTGCTTCTCCTTGAGATTTCAGCCTAGGATGCTGTCAGTTTCCTGTTGTGGTCTTGCTTCTCCTTGAGATTTCAGCCTAGGATGCTGTCAGTTTCCTGTTGTGGTCTGGCTTCTCCTTGAGATTTCAGCCTAGGATGCTGTCAGTTTCCTGTTGTGGTCTTGCTTCTCCTTGAGATTTCAGCCTAGGATGCTGTCAGTTTCCTGTTGTGGTCTTGCTTCTCCTTGAGATTTCAGCCTAGGATGCTGTCAGTTTCCTGTTGTGGTGTGGCTTCTCCTGGAGATTTCAGCCTAGGATGCTGTCAGTTTCCTGTTGTGGTCTGGCTTCTCTTTGAGATTTCAGCCTAGGATGCTGTCAGTTTCCTGTTGTGGTCTGGCTTCTCTTTGAGATTTCAGCCTAGGATGCTGTCAGTTTCCTGTTGTGGTCTGGCTTCTCCTGGAGATTTCAGCCTAGGATGCTGTCAGTTTCCTGTTGTGGTCTGGCTTCTCCTGGAGATTTCAGCCTAGGATGCTGTCAGTTTCCTGTTGTGGTCTGGCTTCTCTTTGAGATGTCATGTCAAAATTTGATTTTTTTTACATTTTTCAAGAAAGATTAAGACGAAACATTAGCGGCTTCCGTTCTGTGCTTTACAAATGACACTACGGTTATGTACGGAAACGCAGAAGCTGACGCAGTTCCTGTGAGTCGAATTTTTTATTTTTTAAGTAGTTCAACATTCCATAAATAACAACAAACGTCCGTCTTAAATTACTAAAAATTGGCTCCTTGGGAGGGAGAATATGTAATGGCTCTTACAGTCTTCTTGGGTGGGGGAATGTTTTGAATTATATGCAGTGTGTAGGATAATGTTTAATAATGACATCGTGTTCCATAATTGATAAACTGGTTTCTGTTGTTTTCATTACGAATGGTTACGTTTAGTGTGTCTAATCCGTAAACATTTCGGAACAACTTGTTCTCGTAATGTTCGTCTGATCCTCGAGTGTGAGTTAGATGCTGCAGATTTTATTTTTCGTAGTTTGTTTTTTTCTCATACGATACTTCGTGCTATTGTCTGTCTATGCGTTTAAGAATTTCAATCTATGCATCTTGCATTTATTACTATTTTACTACTTGTTGATATATTTCATAACCGGGAAGCCAATAAATAGATATCCATTTTTTCAATGAATATAATTTTTAAGGAAGTTGTGTTATAATTGGATATTTGCTGAAAATGTATTGTCATATGAGGGCTGAGTCTGTGCAGATGATAATGTCGTGACTTTATGTTCGACAGTGCTTGAATTATTGATTGTAAATCAGATATGTTGGTTTTCTTATAGTCAGATAGTTTATTTGTTTCACGTAGTGCAACACCTATTGCTGTGCCGTTCTGTGTTTTGGATGCCTCTTTCAATACAAATAGTGACTGTAAATGTTCTCTAAGAAGTGCGTTAAATGTCATTTGATATATACTACCAGTGATTAAAATTTTGAAACCGGAGCTAGTTATTATTGGCGGATTATAATTTTCAAGACGGACATTTTACATTTGTTCTGTTGAAAACAGATGTATATTTCATGAATTCATTGTTTGGCACTGTTAATTAAGTTCTTAGCTGTATTAAGTCTCTGGTGATTGGAAATAATAAGAGAGCCAATTTAAATTCTATTGTTACTCATTGTGTTTTTTGCCCAATGCGTGAGATTATTATTATTATTGCTAAAATGAATATTCATACCTAAAAAAATGTACTCTGAAATGGTTATTGTTCAAGATATTTGATAGTGACTGTTTATTATTTTTGTCCATTATAATAAGCATAAAATATATGATTTTTTTAAAAAAATAGGCTTGTTATCGAATTAAGTTTATTTAAAAAAGAAAAATCTAGAAGCCCATGGGTTTGTCAAACATTTGCCTGTAAACACACCCATACAAAATCGCTGCTTAGAATCATATATTATTATTCATTTTTTTTATATTTGGATGCTTCGACAGTTATGGTCATTAGCACCATTCTCTATTGTTGCTTTTTAAACAAATAAAGAACAATTATTGCTGCAAAGTACTAAATCTAAACTAAACTATGCGAAATCTTAGTTAGTTCATTTTTAAAATATACTAGAACTACAATTAATTCTAAATCTAATCCTAAACTGATCTAATCCTAGACTATTTTCATAGTAACGGAAACCCGTTCTACAAACATTAACACAATAAATACATGCATTATCCAGATACAAAACGCACAGTCCTTTGACAAAGATCAGCGATAGGTTAGACACCACTTCCACAAAGTATCTTATCTTCTAGTTATGAATACGGACGGTTTGGCATCCTCATCTAGTCAAGGAATCTTTACTCTTCCATGGTATATTTATTTCTAATCTATGCCACCTTTGATTGTATTATCCAGGACAATAATAATGTATCGCCTACTGGCCTAAATAATAAGAAAACACTATTCTTCTTGTCTGCAATATCTCCTCGTTGCAATACTTCTGGTAAGATGATACTATATACGGGTCATGTTCTCAAGGCCCCACAACCCGATTAACTTCAGAAGGACGCTCAAATGAGGATTAAAGGGACCTATAGACATCGACGCATTTGAAGAAAGAGAAAGCCATTTCGAACACTTAACTTTGTCACTGCAGCATATCTCTGAGCCACTGTTTTGTGCCTCGCCTTGATGGAGAGAGTGTGCCGGTGACGCTCGATAGGGCGAGGACTTCAGGCTTTTGAGGTGGAGATGTAGAAATAGCTGAAGTGTAATACATTTCGACGTTATAACGGTACTCAATATTCATTGCTATGCTGCATAAGTGGCCTTGACACTTGGTATTGTAGTAGGTGTTAACTGAAGACTCATCGTAGGTGTGTAGATGAGCTTATAACTTCTCAATGACTTCATTCATAGCGACGTTACCTCGGGGTACGTCATATCCACTGATGAAGCCACATATTCTCTTCTTCGTCAGACAGATCAGATTTAGTACTAATAAACACCAAATCACCCTATAAAGCCGATTGCCACATATAGGTGAAGTTTTGCCCCCGAGCAGAAATATAGAGGGATACTTAACGCCTTGAAACACCGTTTACTAACAAGATGGGTTTCTCTGACATTGTAATGGTTATTCCCCGGACTTCTTCGCTGAAGCTCTTATGTTGCCTCATTTAAAGTAAGCATTGTCACCCTGAGTAAGAAAAAAGCTGATGACCAACGTTCTAAAGTCTAGTCCGGTAGGTATTTACTTTCTACCTATCAGGCTTACTTCTTCACTGTATTTTATTTAGCTATTTAATCTTCTAGAGCCATCGCTCATAATTTACAAATCTGTTCTTGTTTTTATCAAATAAAAAACATTAATTTATGTATGACAATAAAGGTACTTTACTGGTGAATATAACTATTTAAGTAGTTATAATATTAACATATGTACGCAGTTATACAAATAAATAGATACATCACTATATACATATATACATCACTACATATATATATGTATATATATATATATAATTCTTTAAATTTTAATGTTCATTTATAATTAACTCAGAATTTTAGGACGGGTTATATATAGGTTACCGCCCTTTTATAGCCAGGATAGGGCTGATGCCTTTTTTTCATCGAAAAGCCACTACCCCTAGTGGGAATCGAACCCACGACCATTGGCACGCCTTAGCATTCACAGCCGTCGAGCCTCCGTTGTATTTAAATATATAGGTATGTGCATATAAACAATTACAAAATGTACATTTGTGACTGTATGAATAATTCATAATGGAAATAGACCAAGGAAATATCATATTTCTCTGTGACGAGTTTCTGTCATATAATAAAATAGATAGATTCTCGAAACACCTATCTCTTTCTGTCAATAGGATGTACTTTGTTACTGGTCCACTTTAATCATCACCGTCTATAACTAACTTCTTTTTTTTAATGTCCTTAAAATTACATAATACATGGTTCTTGTTATTTCTTCATCTACCTATTTGTTTTTCATAAGTTTAAATATTATTTACTTCCCCCACTTTCTTTGTGTGGAGTACTCAGCAAATTCAAATAAATGGTTGAGTTGAATTCGGCAACCACACACATTATTCAAGGGCTATTTTACAGTATCAACTTATCAACATCTAGACTCACTTCCGAATGAACAGAAGGAAGAAGCGTGCGATGTATTTACAAATATTCGAAATTCCACCAGCTAATAAAGGAAAAAATGCAGTACACTTCATTTGTATTTCATTAGTTTTTATAAGCGCTCTTAAATAAACATTCTAACACTACTTACATCATCCGCTTTTGTAGTGTTTACTTACTTCGACAGTAATTGAATAGGGAACTTACAATAACAATGTCGCCGAGCATAATAGACTTTTATTTTTTCAAATAGTGTACCACATTCCATCGTTTTACAAATTCCCCATGTATACATAATAGCACTTGGTTCCTTCAAGGCACTCCTATATAAAATTCCATTATTACTACATAAACTCTGACATAAAGTGTTTCAGAACCACCATTTACTATCTACAATTCTTATGAAGACATAAAAGTCTTATGAAGACACAATTCTTACAAAGATAAGAAATTCGTGTACTACATGACAAGAAATAAGTTAAATATTGGGTAATTCTGAATTTTGAACAAACAATTTATCGATATACAGGGTGATTCAGGTCTAAGTAGCCAAACTCTAGGAGGTGATTGTAGACATAATTTCCAACAAAAAAGTTCATTTCAAGTATGGTTCGATACCGAAAGGAAAAGGAGCTATGTCCAATTTTCTGTTTTTTTAACGTAGTAATGTTTTTAAATGAATAAGAAAGGATTTCTCAAAAACTATTCAAGATAATTAAATTCTAATTATGCTATCATAAAATAGATATAATTTCCTTTAAAAAGACAGTCATTTAATTCACTAAAACCATTATTAAAAGATACTTTCTGGACGTCCAATAACACACTTTTGTTTTTATCAATGAATCAGAGTTTTTTCGCGATTTTTTTCCTCAGCCCCCTACAGACTACAGATTCAATACTTACACGAAAACTTCTACATTTAATAAGCATTAAATCTATGCAAATAAAGTGGAGGTTTATTCGGGGATAAATTGAAAGATTGACTCCCTTTTGTCAAAAAAATGTGGAATGTAGTTTTGTTACTTTCAAATATCTTGTGTGAAAAAATTAGAAATTATTCATTTTTTAATGTCCAAACTGTGGGTACCCATTGTCCAGTCCAGAAGCAATAAAAAGTAACTGAATGAAACGATTGGAAAAGTTTTTCATCTGTTACAGAGATCTGTTACATTTCATGTGTTTCAATTTTTCAATGATTTATGTTTTACATGATGTATTTGGCACCCAGTTTTGACTAGAAATGTTGAGCGGAGAATTCAAAAATATTGCAGGATAGTTGAATAATTGTAATCCAGAATTTGCACATAATTTGAAATGTTTTCAAATAAAATTTGAAATAAAACTAAAAATTGTGCAAAACATTGCGGCAGGGAAAATGTTAATCCTCAACATTTTGTGGACAGACAAAGGCACATTCACACGGAATGGAGTATTTAACAGTCCCAATTCGCATACTTGGTTTCATTTTAATCCTTATTCCGTGTGGAGATCCACAATCAGTATCAGTTCCAAGATAACGTGTAGTTCGGGATTTTGGACGAATATCTTCTTCAGCCAATCCTGATTCCTGACAGGATTGATTCAACATATTTTTAAACCGCCACACGAATTAAATACGACCGACCTATTGCATTGGAAGACGTTCCGCTGGCACATAGATTCATGGTTCCTGATGGATTATTGTCCTGAACATAGCAGCAGTGCTGTTAGACAGTGGATGGATCCACTGCCCAAGTTCATAAAGGTCCAATTGAAAAAATTTAGCAAACTTTCAAATATATTAGCAAATATTTTAGTGCCAACAACATCATGTAAAAGATAAATCAATGAAAATTTGTTAAACAAAACATGTAACAGATATCCCAAATGAAAAACTTTTCCAATCGTTTCATTCAGTTACTTTTTATTGCTTCTGGACTGGACAATGGATACCCACAGTTTGGACATTAAAAATGAATAATTTTTAATTTTTTTACACAAGGTATTTGAAAGTAACAAAACTACATTCCACATTTTCTTGACAAAAGGGAGCCAATCTTTCAATTTATCCCCGAATAAACCTCCACTTTATTTGTATGGATTTAATGCTTATTAAATGTAGAAGTTTTCGTGTAAGTATTGAATCTGTAGTCCGTTAGGGGGCTGAGGAAAAAAATCGCGAAAAAACTCTGATTCATTGATAAAAAAAAAAGTGTGTTATTGGACGTCCAGAAAGTATCTTTTAATAATGGTTTTAGTGAATTAAATGACTGTCTTTTTAAAGGAAATTATATCTATTTTATGATAGCATAATTAGAATTTAATTATCTTGAATAGTTTTTGAGAAATCCTTTCTTATTCATTTAAAAACATTACTACGTTAAAAAAACAGAAAATTGGACATAGCTCCTTTTCCTTTCGGAATCGGACCATACTTGAAATGAACTTTTTTGTTTGAAATTACGCCTGCAATCACCTCCTAAAGTTTGGCTACTTAGACCTGAATCACCCTGTATAACCCTTGTGAGAAAGCACTTACATAATAGGTAAGATCAATGAAGCTTGGGAATATTATTGTTCAGTGCATTCTCAATAGTAATAATAATAAATAAATAATAATATCGGGACGTTGTTTGGAAAAGGACTAAAAATAAGAGTATTTCCTGAAAGTGGGCTCTGCAAAAAAGAGTGGCGGTTTTGGACCATGACATTTTTAAGCCAAATTTGTATATATATATATATATATATATATATATATATATACCCCTAGTAGTTGTAATATATAGGTATGTATACCTCTAACTCCAATTTGCAGAGCGAGTAATTTCCGGTTATTCTTGGGTACTGCCGTTACGTTTTTTCACGGATACCATTATTATAAACAAGTAATACAAACATGATCTTTTTTTTGAGGCGATGTATTTTTGTTCCACATTTTATCAAAATCGGCCCAATTTTGAACCTGCTTGAGAGCGAACAGAAAAATATATACATAAACAAATTGAACCACTAGTATTCTCGTGACTTGAGTCTGGAACATACACATTCCTCATCGACATCTTCTTACTGTGTGAAATGTTCAACATCATAAGTGGTTTTCCTCTCTATGGAGAGAGGGAGAAAACGCGCTAAAATGGTTATGTATGCCAACACAAACGGGTCTCAAAAAACCTATTAAGGTGTTTGAAAATCATGTAGAAGATTTATCTGCAGTAATGACTAGAGAATTAAGACATACCTGAATGGCGCCCTGCCAAAGAGGTATAACAAGACATCTCGAAGAAATTGCGTCATGAGACCTTCTACAGCTGATTACAATCTATAAATACTACTAGGATTCAACAGATATCCACTCATCATTAGTCATAGTAAACATAATATAACGCGGAGCTTTTTATCTCGCTAAGAGGCACTAAACCGCTCCTCAAAAATATTATCAAGCCTCGTTTAAACAAAAGAAATATTTGCCAAGTATTTCTTTTTAAAGTCGAGTACAATGTAAACGTATTAATGAAATATTTTGCCGAAGTTTTCATGGTGACGCAAGTCAGAACGTTTTAACAACCTTTCTGCTTATCGGAACATGGACTGAGGGGGCTGCAGCCCCCCCCCCCCCTCCGAAATTTTGATTTGATCGGTAAAAATTTCATAAAATCCTTAAAAATAAATTAAATAATATCATTTAGTTCATAAAACATATTCTATTTTGGGTGTAATAGCGCTTAAGTTGGCTAAAACTCTTCCAAGATCTAAATTGTTAGTATTACATACACCGGAAATGGTCTCAGCCCCTCCCCCCGAAATTTTCCCAGCCCCCTCCGAAATTATTTTCTACATACGCCCAAGCATCCAAAGGAGTGTTGCTATTCAGGACGATATTATTAAACATTTTTAAGGAATCTAGAATTATTACAGAAGGACCTTGTTGAGGTTTGGTCGTATGTTTGTAAAAAAAACTATATTTGGTAAAAATAATGAATTATATTTTTGCCGACGTTTCGGTTTGACGTTCAAGTCTTCTTCAAGCCTATCGAGGAGAGGGTGAACAGTTAGAACCGAGTTGTACCATCCACACGTCACGGATCTCCGCATGACCATATATAGTAAATAATGTCGTGTGGGGCTGGAAGAATTTCAGGGGGGGGGGGGTTAGAACATTTTGGGGGTTTGGAATATTCACAATCTCGAACTTGGAATAGTTAGCCAATTAAAACGCTGTTGCACCTAGTAAAAACGACTTTTTCTGAAATAAGTAATCTTATTCAATTTATTTTGAAGCTGCAGCCCCCCCCCCCCCCCCAGT
>OX328124.1:75465637-75808137 GCA_946811695.1 Gonocerus acuteangulatus | reverse complement strand
TAATCAACCTCGGGCGTTGACAGTACCTCAAAGGGTGACCTTCCACGTGCGAAAGGGTGGCAATCTTTTGATGGTTTCTGTTAACACGACAGCGGCCAGAATTTTGTTTCTTCTCTACGAAAAATGGTATTAGCACTTTCATAACAAACCTTAAGTTCGTTAACCAGCAAAATCGGTCCGTCCGTGCTCTACAGAATCTACAAAAATGGACCGGTTTTGATTAAATTTGGCGCAAAAATAGTTTGTATTAAACAAATAGTAATTTAATGTTGGCAATCGATTTAAATTACTTTCAAGACGATATTATCCGTTTTAGAAAAACCTAGATTTTTAGGCTCGAGTTCTCAAAACTCCAACACATATGTCGCACTCTTCTATACTAAATGTGGAAACGCGCTACGAATCAGGCTATTATAGTAAATTGTCAAGAGGTTTAGGTCCTCCAGGAAATATCCTGTTGTCACACTTTCTAGTGGAGATTTGATGACAGCTCCCTTCGAGTGACGAAGGTATCCTGATGGTATGACAGCAGACTTCTCTTGATATGCTGGCGGCACAATTCAGTGTTGTATGTATCAGCAGTATGTGGCCGTGTGGAGGTTCTTAATCGTTTTTTCACCGTAGTCTGTTTTATATCTGGTCTAGAAAATGAGCATCGCTAAGGAGAATCGGCTGTAAACATCTCTGCTCTTGTAAATAGTTGCTGGGTCGTATATTACCGTCTCTTGGCTTTTCTTCTAAACACTCATCAAAAAACATTAACCGCCTTAAACGTAAACTCAAACAAACGTATAAATAGCGCAAATATTTATCAATATAGCCTTTCATTCTCGAGGAATTCATTATATTAAAGAAAAAAAATTATTTGAAAAGATAAGATTCATTTAAGCTCTCATGAATCAGGTTTTATCGCTCTTGGTCGGCTTCCAGAATCAAAATAAAAGAAGAAATTAGGCTAATTCTGAATATTGCTTTCTTTGGAGAATGTTTAGTTTGAAATTTAGATTTTTGTGTAGGACGTTATTATATTAGAGAATCAAACACTGGTAGAAGCTCCCTGGGCCTAACATTTTTTATTTAAATTTCGTATTTTTATTTAGTTCCATCTGAGATTTGTTCAGTCATGATTTACGGTAAGTCTCAGTTTTGTCTCAGTAAACATTCTGCCAATATCAGCTAATCTAAAGCAAGCAACAGGTTGTACCCAAAACTAGTTTTACCGCTCCACATCAAATATTCTAACAATTTTATAAGATTACTAGCTGTTACCCAGCGTGCCATGCTACACCTACTTTCTGCATCTAGAAAAACAAAAATAAATTAGAAACTAAATAAGTAATATTAACATCAAATGCAGGCCTGGTAGAAGGCACGCCTTGAGTGTTAAGGCGTGAGTATTTAACACTCCCCGTCCCGAGTTCCATATCGGGTGGTTGCTTTTTTTTTAGAAAAAAGAAGAGGCCTCAGCCCTATTCTAGACAAGGGAATTGCTAGACAAGTATGGTAAACTATAGACAACCCGTCCCAAAATTCTTCGTTAATAATAATGGCTGATAAAGTTTAAATAATAATAATAATTAACATCTAATAATGCAAATCTGTAACTGTTCAGGTTCACTCTTTCAAACCCATTGTCCTCCGAACTGTAAGTCCTAGACGATTTTAATCTAGCCTATGGCACTCCCCGGATCAAGACCTACTGTGTGCAAAGTTTGGTCAATATCAGTCAAACGGTGTGGATTTGTATAAGGAACAAAAATACAGACAGTTTGTAGACGTTTTTGGCCTAGCACTTCCCGTATAAATACCTAACTGTGTGCCAAGTTTGGTCTAAATCGACCAGAAGTGTGGCTTTGCATAACGAACAAACAAACGGACAGACAGCTGGTAGACGTTTTTCACCTAAGCTACGAGACTACGGATTAGACCTACCAGTGTTCCAAGATTGGTCAAAATCGGTCAAACGGTATGGATTTGTATAAGGAACAAACAGACACGTGATTTTTATATACTTATATATACAGATTATTCCCAGTGATTACCGTTTGCAAATAATGCTTTACATAGTTTAAATATAATCACAATTAATCCTGAATAAAGTATTGCTTGATGTGGACGTCAGATAATAAAGGTTTTTATGCGGAATTATATTCTAATCTAAATCAGGGATTTATTATTAAATTAGTAAAAATACCACTCAGGATAATCCCATTTGGTACAATTTAATGCAATGAAGTAGGTACAAAGAAATTTCACTCAATTATTAACCATAATTTAAAATAAGAATTCTTCCCTATAGAAAATAAAAACTCGATGATGGTGTCGATCCGATGAGAAATGTCGACATTTCATAAGCGCCCATTACAAGAAGTTTTAAAAATGGTGCGGCTTTGATGGAATTTAGCACAAAAATATTTTTTAACGAATGAACGTTTATCTTAGTTATACAGCCAAATCCGCTCCCCAGATCTTAGTTGAATCGAATGAAATCACGCCTAAGACTTGAAATATTCTGGAGAAAAGTGGAAATCCAAGAATTTTGTTTTTAGGGACAATTGTTTTCACACATTTGACATTCTCGAAACTTATATATACAGGGTGACCCAGATAGCGGGCAACAAGAGAAATAACTACTAAACGGTTTGAAATATCAACGTTTTTCAAATGGGCAAAGTTGTAGTTCTAGTCGAGATCTATAAAATGGTGCCCTCGGAAATGAGAAAATATCACTTCTAAGGGCTCAAATGAGCCTTTCAAGGGAAGGGTTACCTCTTTACCCGTATTTTGCATTATATTTTTAAAATGTAGTAACAAAACAAGAAAGAACCGTGCAAACGAGGTTTCGATGCGTCAAATAGTTCTCAGTAAAGATACGTTTTCATTTAAATGTATTCCTGATCTGAAATTCCAAAAAAAAGGCTCTTGAATTTATTTAAATAGTATTTTTGTTAAGGAAGAATGCTGTTCATCAGCTTAGGAGAATGTGCTCAGCATTAAAAATTGTATTTATTGCAAAAAAAAAAAAAATGATCTGTAATTTTGGCAACTCTTATGCCTAAAGCTCCAATTTGTATGTATTTTCTTTTTTAGTTTACACTAATGGAAATCGTTTTGTTCAGTGCCGAACACATTCTCCTATGCTGAATTACCCCTCCCTTAACAAAAATACTATTTAAATAAATTCAACTTTGCCCCTATGAAAATGTTGATATCTCAAACCGTTTAGTAGTTATTTCTCTTGTGGCTCGCTTATCTGGGCCATTCTGTATATATATATATATAGGTATAGGTATATATAATTATAGGAAAAAGTATAAAATATATTTTAAATAACAGACTTGAGAGTTTTTGGAATTTTATTCCGTAGTCTAGTAAATATCCTACAAACGATGGAATTTATATTAAAAACTATGCCAAAATTGCCCGATTTATTTATTATCCACAGATATAGGTCAGATGTTGTTGCTTTGTAAAGCGCAAAAAAACAGCATTTTTTTTCGAGTAAATAAAACAAAAATAAACTCGAGCAATGTTATGTGGTTCATAACATTACCCGAGTTTACTCGGGTTCAATGAAGTAGCCAAAAGTTATACAAAGCTGTATCTAGGTAGTAATAATTACAAGGAAATACATTTACGAGCGATGGCACTAAATATCCGTAAAATATTCGGCATCTAACTATATCCGAGATAACTCGGGCGTTGTTCTATATACACACAGTATAAACACAAGGGGACAAAGTATAAAAAATAGTAAAAAAAACTAAACAAAAAAAATAACTAACTAAAAACACAAGAATAAAAAAATAAAAACATTAAATAAAACAATAACTGAGCTATTGTAGAACAAATAAATAATAGAGTATCAGATACTGCTGACTTACATACCGTCTCGAGTTGGTCATCACAGGTGCACAGTTATTTGTATACATATGACATATAAAGTAGAGTATGTGAAATGGAAACTAGTATATTTTCGAAGACACCATTATATTTAATAGAGCATGGTTTTGTAACAAGATTCCCATGACACTCGGTTACATAAAGTAGGTACACTATAAATGTCATCGTAAAAATATATTTATTTATGTTCCAGACTGAGTGAATTGACGAAATAGGCGGAAGATCAAGATATTTATTTCGCTTCCCTGTATGTTTCGCATCATTTTGTGGCTTCAGCCTGAACTTGAGGAGAAGAACCTTACACTAGTAGAGCCACTTCGATGCGACGGTTCTTCTCCTCAAGTGGGCGTTGTATTTCCCCTGAAGATGCATAAAAACGGTGCGAAACATGTAGGGAAGTGAAATAATATTTATTTATTTATTGAGATGTCACAACGAGGCGATATGCTCTTTAGGTCAATGTGCGAACAAAGCTAACAATTATACAGCACTGTACAAACATGTCTTACAAATATAAACAAAAAACAATGAATTTGGGAATATATTTCATAAAATAGTAATGTTCACAATGGAACATCAATTCGACGACAATATTTCCTAGGTTCCTTCCTTTACCAAACCATTTCTTCCAAATCTCCTTCCTATATTTACAACCTCCTGCAGTTTAAATCTGCTGTCCATTCCCGTGGTACCCGCTCCCGTCCCTCCGATCTCTATCCTCCCACTCATAAAACAGCCCTCTTCGACCGTTCCTTCATCTCCCGAGCCTCCTCCTTCTGGAACTCTATCCCTCTTTCCATTCGACACTCTCCTTCCTTACCTGTCTTTAAATCCCGCCTCTTTGCTTTTCTCTTATCCTCCCAGGAAGACGCTTCTTAAAATTTCACCACCAGGAAGACCTGATTACCTTAGTAAATTATATTGCTATTTTTTTCTCGTGTTTATGTATTTTTCCTAGTTCATATCTTTTTATAGCCCCCATTCCTTTAATATTTATTCAACTTTCTAATATTTATTTGTTTATTTAAACTCTTTAATTTTATTCCCATCCCCCTCTAAACATTGTATCATCATTGCCCCATTCCAATGAATGTACATATTTACTTATATTTCATTTTATTATTTAAGGCTTCACATATAATATTTGTATTAGTTGCTTTTTTTGTTTTGTTCTTTTATACTTTTGTTTTTCTTTATTCATATTTATATTTTTAGGTTAAATTTCTTTATTGTTTATTTTGTATTTATTTTTATTCTTATGGGACGAAGTCCCAGAATAAAGTTTTTTTTTCATTCATTCATTCAAAACATTCAGATTGAAAATGCAACAAAATAAATTAAAATAAATAAATTTTTTAATTAAAAAATTAAACATGAAAATATATGTTATATTACCTATATATATATATATATATATATATATATATATATATGTTTGTGTGGAACGGCTTCTTTCTCCAGCGGTGTCGCTCCTCTCTCCATCGCAATATTTCGTCGGGTTCATCTCCGACTTCTTCAGGCTGCTATGTGTCGTCCTCGGTGGTTGTCAAGGGAATGAATTTTTCCCGGATTTTCCCTCCTTTATAGCCCTGCTTCGTAGACGGCGGACGAACGACGAAGACAGCCCTCGAGCCCTATTGGCCCACGGAGCCCCTACACCATTGGCCCGCATAGTCTACGAAGCAGGGCTATAAAGGAGGGAAAATCCGGGAAAAATTCATTCCCTTGACAACCACCGAGGACGACACATAGCAGCCTGAAGAAGTCGGAGATGAACCCGACGAAATATTGCGATGGAGAGAGGAGCGACACCGCTGGAGAAAGAAGCCGTACCACACAAACATGTGATACCCAGCGATGCAATTTAAAACAAAATATATATATATATATATATATATATATATATATATATATATATATATATATATATATATATATATATACACCTTCAAAACTTGTAATTTTAAATGAATTATAGTGTTAAATGCATTTAACTGTTAAATAAACAATAGTGTATTAAAAAAGTTGAAATTTCTTTTTAAGTATCAGATATTTTAATATATTGTCTATGTATGTACTGTCCTCTGTAAGTAGTTCGTGTAAATCATTTTGTAAGTCAATGTTTTCTCTTTCTCTGCAGTCTGTAAGTAGGTGTTTAATTGTCAGTGTTACGTTGCAAAGTGTACAATTCGGTTTGTCCTGTTTTGTCATTAAATATGAATGTGTCAAGTGTGAATGTCCAATACGTAGTCTACGAATTCTTCTCGCCTTACATTCCGAATACTGGAACTCCAGACTCCTATCGTCGGCTTAATCTCCCGTAGCTTGTTGTCTTGTGTGTATGTCCAGTCAGTTTGCCACTTATTGTTTATGTGTTGTTTTATGACATTATGTACGTCTTGTCGAGTTATGTCATTAACGTCTTGTGTTGATCGTCTCGTTGCTAATTTAGCTTCCTTATCTGCTTCAGTACTTCTTGAAATGTTGTCATGTCCAGGAATCCATACAAAAGTTATATAAATGTTGGTGTCCTGTAGATAGTACAGTTGTGAAAGTATGCTTGTGATTTTAGGATGAGTACTGTAAATGTCCGATAGGGAAAGAAGAGAGCTTAGTGAGTCTGTGAAAATTATGATGTGTTTATTAGTATTTTTACTATGTGAAAGGGCCAATAGAATTCCGTTTACTTCTGCTGTGCATATGCTAGTGTTATTTGGTAATTTTGTGTGGTATGTTCTGTCGTTAATGACTGCTGCTGAGCCTGTCCCGTGTAGTGTTTTGGATCCGCCTGTGAAAATGAAGAGTGCCTAGGGATTCTCTGATATTATTCTATTACAGTTATGATTGTAAAAATGAGTAGAGGAAGGGTCATTTTTCTTATGCTTTGAAAGTGATATATTAATACTAAAATTCTTTAGTCTCCATGGTGGGTGTGGAAGGAGTTCGAAGCTATATATTGGAATTTGAAGAATATGTGAATTATCTGCATATTTCAAAATTCGTTTCTTTAAAGGCTTTTGCTTAAGTCTATATGGTCTCGTGTTAATTTCAATTATTGCGTTTGTAAAAGGTTTATTTAAAGCTTTGAGGTTAATAAAATGTTTTAAGCAAAGGAATTGACGCCTATACTCCAGTGAAGGTTCATTGGCTTCAACATATAGGCTTTTGCATGGACTTGATCTAAATGCACCTGTTGCTAGTCGTATTCCAGTGTTATGTATTGTGTCCAATAGTTTCAGTGCTTTTGGACTGGCCGATGAATATGCTGTACATCCGTAATCAAGAATTGATCTCGTGTAAGCTCTATAAAATGTCAGCATAGAACATCTGTCAGCGCCCCACTTGTGTTAGCTAAGATCCTCAATAGATTCAAAGATTTCTTGCATTTATTGAGAATAGCTTTTATATGGGGTAGCCATGTAAGTTTTCTGTCAAAAGTCATGCCTAGGAATTTTATCGTGTCGGTCAGTGTTATTTCAAGTCCGTCTAATTTGAGCTGTGGGTTAGGTATTATTCGCTTTTTAGAAAATATTATACATTTTGTTTTTGTTTGGGAGAAACGAAAACCACTGAGTTTTCCCCAATTTTCCAGTGAGTGTAGTGTAGTCTGTAAGTCATTTTCTTCCCGTCCTGTAGGGTGCGTTTACATCTGACACTTCTCGCAGGAAATATATGTCAGGTGTCGGATAGATATTCTCTTGAAGGTTTACATACTGACAGAAATAGCTAGACATTTATGTCATGGATATGTATAGGACAGTTCTGGATTTGTTCTAATTTGCGATAAATTCACCAAAAGCACAAATAATCAGTGTTTACATCTGTTGGTATAGAAGTGTCGACAATACAGCTAGTAGCCAAGATATTTATCTCTGAAATTAAATTCTTCTCGTAAAAATCTGTGATTACACCTGGTGGTATAGAATTATCGACACTTATAGTTCGTGATAGAAATATATATCTCAGACATAAATTGCTCGTGGTTTACACTAGTCGCAATTTCTGTCTGATATAAATTTCCTGCAATAACTAGCAAGTGTAAACCCACCCTACACAAGCAGGTCATCAGCAACCATACAATATGATATTGTTTGAGGGATGTACTCACATAAAGCATTTATAGCAATATTAAAAAGCGTTGTGCTAAGGACACCTCCCTGCGGCACTCCATTTTCCTGTAGGTATTCATCCGAAAAAGTAGAACCTATCCTCACTCGAAACCTTCTATTTTTTAGATAAGGGTTGATAAAATTAAACATATTTCCGCCAATATTCCACTAAGCAATTGCATTCAAATAAGCCGCCTCCAAACACTATCAAACGCCTTTTCAATATCCAGAGAGACAGCTATTAATGACTGCTTTCTGTCAAAAGCCTCCAGAATATCATTCTCTAATCTTGAGATATGATGGATGGTAGAGTGCCCTGTTCGAAACCCACATTGATAGCTAGAAAGAAGATTGTTTTTTTCTAGGTACCATGTTAATCTATGATTTAGTATTCTTTCTAGGGTTTTACAAAGACAACTAGTTAAAGAAACAGGACGATAACTAGTTACGTTTTTCTTATCCTTGCCTGATTTCAAAATCGGAACTATGATAGATTCGTTCCGCGAGTGAGGATAGATTCCTCCTTCAAACACCTCATTGAATGCATTCAGAAGAAGGGGAAGAGTAGTGGGTGGTAAGTGTTGTATCATGTCGTATGTTATTCTGTCCGGTCCGGGTGAAGTTGTACGTGATTTCTTTATTGCTAGTTCAAGTTCTTCTAAGGTTATTGAGTCGTCCAAAGTCGTATCATTGTCAGTTCGGTCTTCTAAAGTCTCAGATTCTACTTTTCTTTTATATTGTCACTGTCAAAATTTACGTCACTAAATGTTGCTTCGAAGTACGTCCTCAGTAGGTTGCACAAAGCCTTTTGGTCTGTTATGATGTCGTTGTTGTTTTGAAGTCCTGTAATAGGTGGTTTATATTTTTTATGAATTATTTTGTTTACAGCTGTCCATACGTCACTTGAAGTATTATTAGAATTAAACCGTGTTACAATGTCTATCCAGGAATTCTTTTTGGCAGTTTTAATTACCCACTTTGCTTTGGCCCTCTTCTTCTTGTAGTCAATGAGTGCTTCATCAGAAGGATGCCTATAAAAAAATTGAAGTGCCTTTTGCCTATCGCTTGTGGCCTTTCTACAGTCATTATTCCACCAAGGAATCAGAGTCTTAGTGTATTTAGTTGTCGTTTTGGTTATACTATGTTCTGCTGCGTCTAATATTAATTCTGTTAGTTCTTTCACTGAGTATGTGTGTTGCAAGTTCTGTGTGGTTATAATCTGGTCCAGGCAGCTTTCGTTGTATTATATCTAGTCTGAGTTTGGAATATCGGTGGTTGTGATGTTAGAGTCAGGAATATAGGAAAATGATCTCTGGAGAAGGTGTCGTCCTTCACTTCCCACTCGAATCGAGTATAAACTGAAGAAGAGCAAACAGATATGTCAATATTTGAATAAGTACGTGTCCGTGGGCATAGATGGGTCGGTAAGTTTGTGTTGAGAGTGAGTAAGTCCAATCCTTCAAATATATTTTGTAAAAGTCGCCCACGGTTAGTTGTAATTGATGAGTTCCACATAGTACTGAGAGCGTTGGCATCAGAAAGTAATAAAAAGGGCGTTGGAAGTTGGGTCAGTAAGTCTTGAATTGCATGTACGTCAATAGGTTCACTTGGTGGAAGGTACAGAGAACAAACCATGAGCCGGAAAGGAAGTTACACCGAGACAGCTACAGCTTGCAATATTGTCATTAAACGAATGGGTTCGCTGTATGTGTTGTCTTTAACAAGCACAGCAACTCACCCACATGCTTTACCTCCCAAACAATAGTCATTTCTGTAAACAGAATAATTATGTATGCTACCGCTTTTACCTGGTACTAGATGTGTTTCTTGGAGTCCTATGATCTGTAATGGTTTATGTCGCAACAGGCACTTTAAATCATTTAAATGCGTTTTTAAGCCATTTATGTTCCACTGGAGTATAGTCATGAATAATTAAGAAATAAAATAAAATCAATTAAATTAAAAAATATAACAGCTGTTAAATTAATTTTAAATTACCTGTTTCTTTTTTTTAGCTTTGTTCGCACTTTTAGACCTTTTGCCCTTAGGAGTTTTAATATTGGATTTTTAACAAATATTTCATCTTCCAAAACATCTTCTTCTTCGGATGACTTCTCCCCAAGGGATGGTTCCGTTGGGCTGCGAGTTCTTGACTGAACGCCTTGATCCGTCTAGACCTGGATTGCGGGTACCGATGCATTTTCCTCTCTGGAGCGTTCCTTCTGCAGGATAATATTTTGTAGAATAGCTAGGCTAATTTCAATCCTTTTTATGGACTCGGATAAATTAGTGATAGCGTCTATGTTCTGTACTTGTTTTTATTTTTGAGCATATGTTGTTATCTTTTCAACAGTTAACCTCTTTTTTGCCTCGGGGTAACTGAGTTTTTCATAAAACATTTTCCGTTTTATTTCTATTTCTTTTAAATATAGCTCACACTGTTTGAAAAAATGAGCTTCTCCACATAAAGTACATTTTACAACATTACAATTTCCATCATGCCTGGCCTCAGTGCATTTCCCACAGATTTTATCTTTCTCACAAGAAGAGGAGAAATTATTTAATTGAAAACACTGATAACACATGGTCGGAGGCGGTATGTAAGGTCTAACCTTTACTGGTAAGTAACCTATGTAGAGTCTCTCAGGGAGGTTAGGACTGCCAAAGGTTGCTATAAACAACGGAGAATTGGTTACTTCATTCTTAACACTAATTCTTCTTAAATTCGTAACCAATTGTCCACTAAGCTCTCTAATTATATCTGCATCAGATACTTCTGCTATATCTCGGCAGTAGAAAACCCCTTTAGATTGATTAAGTGACCTATGAGGAGTTATTTCAATTTTATTTGAGCCAAAATATTTTTCTGGCAATAATTATTCAGCAACATGTGACTGCTCAACTTCTAAAAATAATTTTCCATCTTTTCTGATTTTGTGAACTCTTATATTTTTGGAAAATGATGAAGTCCATTTATGTATTTCAAAAGGGTTTATATTATTAAATTTATTATACCATTTCCGGGGTCTGGAATGCTAACACTTTAGAACTTAAAATCGTTTTAGCCAAGTAAAACGCTATTACACCTGAAACAAAATATTTTTTATAAACTAAGTAATCTTATTTAATTTATTTTTAAAGGTTTTATGACAAATTAATACCGATCAACTCAAAACATTTTTGGAGGCTGCAGCTCCACAGCCCTCCCCCTTATAAAAGCCCATGCGCACAGAAGTTACACGAAGACACATCGTAGGAATTTAAGACATTACATATTTAAATATCGTCGATCTCGCGGTCTCTTTGCCGACGACGAGTATCCGGAAATTCAGGTGGTCGCCTAGAAGAGTACAAAAGTCAAAACGGTGGTCATTTAGGTGATGAAATTTAAAAAAAATAAATTCCAACTAATTATCTTTTTTGCTAATAAACATTTTTTTAAATATGTCAAATGTTTTTTGTGCCATTTTTTCAAATGTTAACGAATTCTTGGCCCACCCTGTAAATAAATGAATATTTTCTTAACCTAATTTTTATTCAGAGAACGCGACACCTAGAAATACCTGCACGAACCAGGAACACTACGTCATAACGTTCTATAATACATATTTACGAGCAGACAAGGTTATTTTCAGTACAAGAACTATTAACGTTCTTCTTGTGGGTAGAACTAAACACCTAAAGAAATGAGCGTCGTAATGTAATTTCTCCAATAAAAATATCGTATGTAACTTCAGTATTTTAATCTTTATTTTTTAAATGTTATACTTAACAGAATTAATTTAAAAAATAGTCGTTGTTTTTTTAAGTATTTTTTTAATTGGTACTGATTACATTTTTGTATTTGACCAGAAGTTTCCTTGTATAAAGAACATTTTTTATAAGATATTTTCGGGGATGTTGAAATACACTCAAGTTCTTGTGTAAAATAATTTCTGGAATGTCTGCTGGCAAAAGTAAAATAATTATTTTTCTAAGAACAATTCCAACTTCTTCTGGAACACAATTTCTGGACAAATAACTTGAAATTTAATCTCCTTCCTCATCAACATAAAATTCTCTCAGTGCGACTACGGACTGGCTGGGACAAATCAATAATACGTCTATTTCTGCGTCTCCTCCGTCCCAACAGGTAGTAAATCCGCTTGTTACTTTGATCCAATCACGCCATCGTGATGTACTCACGAAAAATGTCACTATTCCATGACAAAGGTCACGAAAAATAGGTTGTTCAAATTAGTACGTATTTGTCTATTAGCCTTGAACTGTCTACAAAAATGATCGACAAATACTTGACCAAAGTTGGCTCAAAATGATTTTTTCTTGTTTAGTTTTAAGGTGTCATCCTTTGGAGCCATTAACACCAGATAATGGTCGTTAACCACCAGACTCCGACCAACCGAACACGAGTGAACTCCAGGAAATTCGCATGAAAAAATCGTTGTGCTTACAATTTTGTTTTATAGACTTTTTTTTTTTTTTTTGTTGGTATTTTGACATAGGCACTTAACTTCATAGATAGGGTGCTTAACAAAGCCGCACTGAATTCCCTTTATGTATTTTTCCCCATATTCATTAAAACTACGATATATACATTGAGGAAATATAACAGTAATAGATATTTTATCTACAGACATGATCAGTTTTTGGCGTATCGTATATTTTCTTAAATATCTCAAACTATTACGAAAGCTTAGTTTGTTGAAGGATTTTCCTATAAAATCGTTAGTGCCATAAATGTCGTTAGAACCACCCCGGGAAGATTGAAGCTTGCCGATTGTTGGTTTCTGAACTTTCCGAATGACACCAGCTGACTGTTATGAGGAATGTGGTTCTGGAGAGATGATGGTCTCGTACACACTGCGAGTAGGAACCGGTATTTCAAGGAGGAATCGTTACAGGAATCACCTTATTATACGTTTATCGCTTATATGTAGCCTGTTATCATGTACAATCATGGGCGTATATAAGAGGTCCCCCGAAATTATGATTTGATCGGTAAAAAGTTTATAAACCCCATAAAAATACATTATATAAGATCATTTAGTTCATGAAAAAATATTCTATTTTGAGTGTAATAGGGTTGTAGTTGGCTAAAACTCTTCCAATATCTAAGTAGTTAGTATTCCATACACCGGAAATGGTCTCAGCCCCCCCCCCGAACTTTTCCCAGCCCCCTCCGAAATTATTTCCTATGTACGCCCATGTGTGCAAGCCATCTTGTATCAACCGATGGAATTTTATTAGTTCAAATTCGGCTATTGGGAGTAATTCAATGAGTTTCGATATGTGCCATACCACTATAATATTCCTGATGCGCGGTCATTTGGGCTTAACTCATTTTTATTCAGGAGAGCCAAAGCAAAGTTCTTTAATAGCACAAAGGAAGTTATAAACTTGACTTAAAGTTATAATAGTAATTGGTACACGTGACCCATTTTTAAAGTTTGACTTATACCTACCGGCAGCTGTAATTTTGTACTATTATACTACCTCATAATCTCAAAATACTCAAAAAATTTATTTCTTCAGCGTATATTGTATGATTTCTAGATAGCTTGTAAATATAAGCTCAAGGTGAGTCAAGTAGGTGATTTCCAGCAACACTCGGGACTTCCCAGAGCAAGGTATGAATCAGCATCATCATATGGACCAAGATTTCTCAGAAAAATAAACTCATGTTTGTAAGCCCAGCTTCCAAATAAATAGTTGTTATTTATGGAAAATAAGCGCATTGTGACATCTTTTACTCCGATTTTTTTTCTTCTTCTTTGTTTTCTGTCATTTGCTGGCCAATAGACCTTGAATTAAATTACCACATCTTAGCTATAGCTTGTTGAATAAACCGGTTCCTGATCTATCACCGAAGTCTTGCGTTTGCAAAAAATAAAATAATTTCGTTTAGAGCCAGCTGCTCAAATTCAAGAACAAAAATTTGATTTAGGTCCACCCGACAAACCTATGCAATGTTCTGTAAAACATAGAGTCTTATTTTTGCACATGGCCGCCGCGCATGCGCGAACGCCATCGGACACTTATTTGTGACACTTTTTTGTAACTTCATATTCAATTTAGTCATCCCTAAAGCATATTTATGCTAAAACTGCATTTGCTGGGACTTTCACTGTGATTACTGTTTCGTATGCAATTATAAATTTTATAATTGCTTTTTCAAAAAAAATGAAGCAATAGGAGTTCATGAGGCCGTTTTATCAAAACAGTCACATTCTAGCTGAAGCCTGATCAAAATATAGCGATATTAGTTTGAAAAATGAAGTATTGGTTAAATAAGATACAATTATTCAAGTAGAAAAAAAAACTTGACAAACGTCTGTTGCTCCAATATTGATGTCACTTCAGTATTTGAAGAAAACGTGGACTATATCTGCCTGCTGAGAGTCAACTACAACTAACAATATTTTTTTTCTTTGTTTATTTACTTTTTTTTTCCCCCAGAGCTTTGCCCTAGACACAAATTCCATACAACAACTATTTAAATTCTGTTAATAACAATTCAGTAAGACCACAACTCATTAGAAAATACTTGTATATAAACAGATACAAAACAGATATATATATCAATTCCTTTGAAAGAACCATCCAGAGATAGCAATTTAATTTGGAAGAAATTTTTAAATTGACTATATATTCTGCCAATTATATGTTATTATATTTCATGCTAATGCTAAATTTAATATATTATATCCACATAAGATAATATGGTCCTTAGTAAAGTTGCTATACGCCAAGATTGTGGAATACTGTATGACAATAAATGAAGTATGATTGAACCAAATCAAAAATTTCAAGAGTGTGTCTAACATTCTCTCTCTCTCTCTCTCTCTCTATATATATATATATATATATATATATATATATATATATATATATAGAGAGAGAGAGAGAGAGAGAGAGAGAGATTCAGAGAGTGTAACCACCTTGACATCATCTCCCGGCCAACTGAGAGAACCAATTGAGCATGAACAAATTACATAAAGGACAAACATTGTGAATGTCTTAGTAGACTTGATTGAATCAAGGAGACTGTTTGGAGCAGAGGATATTGGGAGCAAATTTGATTGTCTAGTCCTCTATGATCAATTATGTAAGCCTAAAACAAACTCATAATTCTCAAGCTCCTTTAGTTTAAGTCATATATATATATATATATTTATTTAGTATATATATATATATATATACATATATATATATATACATATATATATATATATATATATATATATATATATATATATATATATATATATATATATGTATCTCCATTTGTTTTTTAACTATAATTTAATTTAAAACAAAAATTTTAATTATTTAACAAGATGTGATAAGGCCAGATTAGTATGTACTACAGGAAAAGTATAGTAAGAGAAGGTAGTTTCTCAGCCTTGGAAGAGTTTTGTTAACATTTGTATGATATTATGTGTTTGTGTGTATATATATATATATATACACATATATATTATATATATATATATATATATATATATATATATATATATATATATGTAACAATAGATAACAAGTTCTTTTCAAATCTCTCAGTAACTAGATTTTATTATTCTGTAAAGAATACATAAATATATTATAATAAACAAACAACAATAATAACAATCATTAGCGGTAACCAAAATAAATACCTGTAAAGAATAATTAAATTACAAAGTCCATAACTCATAACTTAGCATTATAACAATCTAACGCTTGTACTGTTCTGAACACATGTTCCAACGCACAGATATACACTGCCTATCTAAATAGACCCACTGCCTGCATGATTACATGCCTTCATGATATAGTCCTAGAGTGAAGGAACTTTACACCTCCCCCCCTGAAGTCACTTTTTCACCAAAATAAAGTGACAATTTAGAACTATGGAAATAGTTTAAAAATTGCCTTCTTCTTCCACAGCCAACTTCATACATTGATGGTGATATTCGACGAAGAATGGGGAAAGGGCCGATTCTCACTTTATCCATCTTCCGGCGATTTAATTTGCTACCATTTTCGATGTAGACCAGGTCTCCAACTTTAAATGCGTGATTTTCCTTATTTTTGTCAAATCTGACCTTATTGATTTCAAAACTTTTCATTGAATTTAAAAAGGCTGCTTCTCTGTCTTTTTGAAGATTGTCTTGATTGTGAATATTAATCGGAGAGATGGCTGACTTTTTCCCAGTCAGCAAATATTGCGGTTCAAATTTAGTTGAACTATGGATGGTCCTATTATATTCCTTCACACACTCTTGTGCTACGCTTCGCCATGCTCGTTTTTTTCCACTACCATTCAGCTTACATCTGATTCTATTAACCAGAGTCTGATTGAGTCTCTCGTTAAGTCCATTTGACTGAGGCCAATCTATAGATGTGAAAACTAATGTCGTTCCCATTTTGTGCAAGTACTTCTTGAGTTCGCCCGATTTCAAACCAGAATACTGGTCGGCCAAAAGCATTCGTATCTTGTTGTGTTTGGCAACTGAATCAATAAGCCTTATAAAGTCTCCTGCAGATTGTCCCGTACTGGTGGAGATCCATGCATATCGAGTAAAGTGATCGACCAATAAGTGCATGAACCTTTTCGGCGATCTATTTCCTCCAAATCCTCCAATCGTATCTATGGACATGATCTCGAATGGTTCCACAGCAGGGCCTAGTTTCGACATCAGACCGATGGGTCTTCCTCTCCGGACTTTATTTTCCATGCATATTGGACAACTTCTGCAGAAACTGTTTATAAGCCGGTCAAAGTTAACAAAATAATAAAATGGTCTTATAATGTCCTTCATTTGTGCGATACCAACATGCCCATAATGATCATGGACTTTTCTTATAAGTATTTTCCCAAATTCCTCGGATAAAAATATTCTTGATCTTCCTCTGAGTTTTTTGAATGTGATGTTATGGTGAGTTTCAGTATTTATAGCAGATTTCAACTCTTCGATATTAAATTTTTGATCATTTACTATTTCGTCAAATTCCACTAAATTAACAACTTTTATCTCATCTTCATTTTCAAAATATTCAAGGACTGGACGTCTAGACAAAAGGTCTGCGAGCACATTCTCTTTTCCTTTTTTATAAATAATTTTGAAATTAAATTGCGATAAATAGTTCACCAATTCTCCAAGCACCTCATCTGTTCTTGATTTTGTCTTGAGATTTTCTAATGGTTTGTGATCAGTACAAACAGTGAATTCCCGACCAATTAAATAATATTGCCAATATTTTATTGCTTCTTTTATAGCTTTGCATTCCAAATGTATAATGTCCATCTTTTTCTCGGTTGCTGACAATTTTCTTGAGAAGTATGCAACTGGATGCAGAATTCCATCATTCTGTGGTTGTTTTAGCGTTGCTCCCATACCCTTTAAACTAGCGTCTGTTTCAATAACTACATCTTTCTCTACATCGTAGATAGCTAGAATTGGAGAAGAACATAAGTAATCTTTTATTAAGTTAAAACACTTTTCACATACCTCAGTCCATTTAAATTCTACATTTTTCCTTAATAATCTATGGAGTGGTTCGAATTTCTCAGCACTCTTCTCAATGTATTTTAAGTAAAAATTTATAGAACCTAAAATGCTTCGAACGCCAGATTTATCAGATGGTCTTTTCAGGTTCTTAATTGCAATCAAATTTTCTTGAGCAGGAGATACTTTATTCTCTTGAATTAAATGGCCAAGATATTTCACTGATCGAGCAGCAAAAATACACATTTCCAATTTTATTTTAAAGCCTTCTACTTCTAAAGCTTTTAAAAGTTTTTTTATTTGATCCAAATGATCTTCCCAAGTTTTAGAAAATATAAGTAAATCATCTATATAATTTACACAAAAGTCATCCAGATTATATCTCCTTATGATGTTGGATAATATGCGCTGAAAAATTGCTGGGGCATTTTTGAGTCCGAAAGGGAGAACATTAAACATGAATTTGCCGAATTTGGTTATGAATGATGTTTTTTCTCGATCTTTTTCCCTTAATGGTATACACCAGAAAGCAGAATTAATATCAATAACAGTGTAATATTTACAATTAGCAATTTTGTCCATTACATCATTAATAGTAGGAAACGGGTAACATTCAGGCTCTATTAATTTATTTAAATTTCTAAAATCAATGCAAAGTCTGGTTCGACGTCCATCTTCTTTTTTATATGCTAAGGTTACTGGAGAAGCAAATGGTGAATCAGATTCCTGAATGAGATCAGCATCTAATAAATTCTTGATTTGAGTTTTTATTTCTTTTTCATCTAAAATAGAACATTTATAAGCACGCATAGATAGATATTCATCTTTACTAAGTCTTATCTCGGCTTCTCTAGATTTTACTCGGCCTACATCAAATTTATTTTTCGCGAATAGGTGGAAAAATGATTGCAAAATATTTAAAATTTGATTTTTTCCCCTATCTTCTATGATATGATCTAATATTAATCCTTCTATTGATGGGTTTTCATTCATATTTAGTTCAACACGATCTAATGACATTGACTCATCTTCTATTAGACTATTTCCTACAAAAATTGCATTCTTCTTAAAATCTTGTTTAATATCTTTCTTATTTTCAATATCTTCTTCAATATTCTTCTTGGTTTTAGTATTTTTATTTATTTCTGCTTCTTCTAAGTTCATAAGTTTATTGCCACTTTTTTGTAAAATATTTAGAGATTCATCCTGAATAAGTTTAAACTTTTTTATAGCATCAAGACCCAAAAGTAAATCATAAGAGAATTTGTTGTTTTTCACTACATAAGTGTTTAGTTTTTCTGATAATTTTCCAATTTTTAAAATAATATTTGCCCGGGCAGTACAGAAATTCAGTCCATTGATTGTTTTGAATACATTCTTGTGTTTTATTAATTTTGATTTTAAAATATCCACCACTCTCTGATTTATTAAACTAACATTAGAACCACTGTCGTACACTGCTTTCACTTTCATCTTGTTATCTACTAGTACATTTATTTTTATCAATGGACATAACTTCTCCGGGCTTTCTAGTTTAAACAATTCTTATCAATTTTGATCATCATGTCTTCTGAACATTGACTTTCTTCATATTCATTAAGATTTATCTGTTTCTTGTTTGTATATAAAGTCTTGTTTCTACATTCATGCACAGGATGAAAGCGATTTTTCCATCCTAGAGCTTCACACATATAACAAGGTTTCTTAGTAGATTCCCTACTGTTTTTCTTCTCATTTTTGTAGTTAACGCTCGAATTTTCAAAAGGTTTATTTACATTCGATTTTATTGAAACCTCCCTAACTTTACCATATGAATCATCTAACTTTCTCAATTCAGTAAAAAGTTTTTCAATACTAGTAATTTTTTCTCTATCTAATTTATCTTGGACTTCCAATGGTAAACCAACTACTATCATATTAATCCGAGATAAAATGGTGCCATTATTATCAATTTCCAAACATAACCTTTCTTTCACCAATGCATAATCAATTAAAGAGCCACCAATATATCTAAAGCTGTATGCTCTCCTAACCTTTGACCATCCTTTATCTATAAATACATTCAAGAAGGAATTTCTCCAAATTAACCAATTAGCTAGACCTATCTTCTTTAAATTAGCTTCATACCAATCTTTAGATGAACCAGACATAAAGAATCTTAGTATTTCTGCTTTGTTATCATTATTTACATTATGCCTGCAACATTCTGATTCAAATTGGTCTAACCAATCAGCTGGGTTTTGCATTTTATCAAAAGTATTTAATACAAAATGTTTCTCTATTTCGTGCAAATTTACTTCCTTAGCGTTTAATTTAGTTTCTAATTCTTTTAATTTTTCAAGTAAAAAAAATTTTACTCCTGACCTGCTCAAATCCTCAGCTGTTTTATCAAGAGTATCTATTTCCTCTAGAGGAATATCTTTATAACTGAGATTGTCGTCTTCGTCAAAATACTCATTTCTTATATTTTCATCTATCTTCACCCCTACTTTTCTGTAGCCATTAATAGGTTTTATGGCTAACATCGCCCTTTTAATAGTAGAATTAGACAATAATACCTGGTGGTCTTCCAACCCCTTGTATTCTTCTGGTAAGGTTAACCATAAAACTTTGTCTTCAGACAATCCTGCCAGCTCAAACTGGACGAATAACCTATCTTCAATCTTCGCCATGTTCTCTTTGTAATTTAATTTGTAACAATAGATAACAAGTTCTTTTCAAATCTCTCAGTAACTAGATTTTATTATTCTGTAAAGAATACATAAATATATTATAATAAACAAACAACAATAATAACAATCATTAGCGGTAACCAAAATAAATACCTGTAAAGAATAATTAAATTACAAAGTCCATAACTCATAACTTAGCATTATAACAATCTAACGCTTGTACTGTTCTGAACACATGTTCCAACGCACAGATATACACTGCCTATCTAAATAGACCCACTGCCTGCATGATCACATGCCTTCATGATATAGTCCTAGAGTGAAGGAACTTTACATATATATATATATATATATATATATATATATATATATATATATATATATATATATATATATATACACAGTGACTCACCAAAATACACTCACGTTGCAATGATATGTAAGTTCAGTAATAATATAGAGAAAAAAAATTAAACCACTATAATATTTACTACTCCGGGCCAAAATAATTAAATTAGGACCAGGAGGTATTAGGTTTAGGAACTTTTAAGATGTAAAGTGTCGAGTGAATTATTTAAAGTAGTTACTTCCAAGCAGAATGGACATAAAAAATAGTATTTACTATTTTTCCAAAAAATGAGGATGAACTCAATTTTCTCAGACCTAAACAACAGTATTAAGCTTTTTGCCAATAAAGGCCTTTCGGCGCTAATGACCAAGATGTAGATGCGCCGTTTAAAAAAAAAAAAAAAAAAAAAAAAAAAAAAAAAAAAAAAAAAAAAAAAAAAAAAAAAAAGAAAAAAAAAAGCCTTTCGATGAGACAAATTGCTGCTCGAGTTGCTTTGAATGTTTTTACAGTAAGTAGATATGTTATAAAGAAGATGTTATTGTTCTAAACATATTGGAGGTCAATCAAGAAAAAATTCAGAAAGAAACAGCGAGTTACTGGTTTGACTGATAAGGATGGGCGAGATCGAGATTGCTGTACAAAGCCCAAATATACTTAGATCAGACATGGGGATTCACATTAGTGCTTAAACTATTCCAAGAACACTAAATAGTCATGGTAGTGTGTCAAAGATAAAGGTAAAGAAACCATTGCATAAAAATAAACAAGCAACTAAAACTGTCATTTTGTGGTAATCATGAAAATCGGACAACTGCTGACTGGAGAAGAGTTTTGAGGTCAGACAAAACAAAAATGAACCGTTTTGGGACTGATAGACAATGCTGGCTTTGGAAAAATCTTGGTCTCCCATTACTAACAAGTAATTCCAGTCTACTTGAAAAATTGGTGGTGGCAGTCAAATGGCCTGGGGTGCATAAAGCACCGAAATGTTTGATGGATTGCCAGAATAGGAGGGAAAACGAACCCTGAGGAATAGCTAAGCATTTTCCAGTCATCTCAATTGCCAAGTTTTAAATTCCAATATGAAGATATTATATTTCAACAGAATAATGATCCAAAGCACATTGCAAAAACAAGTGAAATGGTTTGGAAATCATTCAATTAACTTGTTAGATTGGCCCCTCAATCTCCTAATATAGATATTATTGAGCACATTTCGTTCCGTAAAAAACAAAATTTGCCCAAGTGCGATAGAACGATATCCCGTCATAATTTTCAAACAATCTTGTGAAAAGTGTTCCAAATAAAATTCAGACCACAATTAAAGACAAACGAATCCATAGAAAGTACTAAATTATAAGGTTATTTAATCGTTTTAATTCAGTCACAAAAGTGTTGTAATCATTAAATTTTCAATGTTTTTCAGAATTTATTTTTATACTTCAATAAAATTAATATTATCTTAATTTCTAATTATTAAGTATGTGTTAAAGCCATGTATATCTGTTTCATTAGCCAACTCACATTTCTATCAGTTTTGTGAGTCACTGTATGTATGTATATATATATATATATATATATATATATATATATATATATATATATATATATATATATATATATATATTGTTAAAAAAAAAACAAACAAACAAACTAAAGTAGTACAAAAAAATAAGTTTAATGATCATATTTTAATTAATTGAAGATGATCATCACTATTTAAAACATTAAGTTTGCTGGTTTGACTCTGATTTGAACCACTAATGTGCGGCTTAATTTGTCATTACATCATTAAAGAAAGGTCTAGAAAGATTAATTTCCAATTAATAATATATTGTCAGCTTCAGGGTCAACATTCGTCATGCCGAGGTAATAATGTGTTATTCAATGTCGATTAATTTAAGAAGTAATGTTGACTGGGACTGTTTTATTTATTTCCTCTACTAAGTGTGCAAATTTATTTAAAACTATTTATTAAAGTAGACTGTATGTTAGGACCCCAGAGGTCAAGGGGTCTAAGTAACAAACTCAATGTTTTGAGGAACACGGAGGCAAAGTTGAACATATGTGATAATAGCTAACACTGGATTTTTACAGTTCCGATCATACTAGACGAATCCTCAGGCCCTAAGCTGTTTATTATCGATGATACATAATAGGTAAATCATCCGGTTTATGACGAATATGCAAAAGAATTGGAGAATCCACCCATAGATCCCTCAATTTCCTTCTGGACATAATATTACAAAAGCGAAAATACTCAAGAGAACACAAACTAGGGGGTAGCAACTGTGAAAATCATTTGGATCTCTTTACCCTCCATAAGATTACGATATTCAAAACCCATAGCTTTATCTACTAATTTTTTTCAAAAATGTCAGTGACTTCTGGTGCCCCCATATTATATTTTTTTTTTTTAATTTTTACCTTCTGGGTAAATTATTTAAATATTTGATTCAAAGATCCTCCCTGTTCAATAATGGATGAAACCTTTTATAATCTTCTTGGATAACTACCGAGATAATAACTGCTCATCGTAGCTCATAAAATTCCAATTAATCCCTTTTTATTTATCTTTCACTTATTCTATCCAATTGGTAATTAAGGCTTATTGCTATCTATTGCCGTGGCTTATCATTGCAGTGATAACAAGCAAATAACTCTCTATTTGTGACGTTCAAATGGTATTATTTTTTTCAACTCCTTAAAGAGATAATTACCAAAAGTATTTGAATACTAAGAAGATACCATTAGTAAGCTCCCTAATCACCATAAGCGTAACAACAAGGCTTATGTTCACAACTGCTTATCATGCACCACGTATAGCCTGGTTATTCTTTTATTATTTATTATTAAGGTGCTTCCACAACCTAGGTCATTTGCACCAATGAATAATGTTCATATAATGAAACAATTTTTATAATTTACTGGTATACACAAAAGGCCAAATCTTCATTCTGGAACCGATACATGATAATATCATGTATAGTTTCCATAATATGTAATATCATTTATTACATATTATGTAATAGTTTCTATAGAGGCGTAGCAAGATGTGTCGGAAGAGACTAGGCAATATGTGGGAAAATAACCTACACCCTATAGAAAAATCATATAAATACCTTTCAACAACATCTTTTTTTTTTGGGGGGGGGGGCTTCCTTAAGTCTATGATAGACATTATTACCAAGGAATTTGAGAATATACTACATGTGTTTTCTTAATGATGTACTGTGGCTGCTAAAGGGGGGACTTGGGGGGCTTAGCCCCCCACAATGATAATTCACAATTTTTTTCGCATTTCAGAACCCCTAGAGACCGAAAATAACGGTGGTTAAATTTGTATATATATATATATATATATATATATATATATATGTATGTATATATTTATATACAGGGTGTCCCGTAAATGTCTAGTCATATTGTGAGGGGTGATAGAGGACCCTTAGGGGAACAAAAAATGTTCTATGACGATTTCCCGAATTCTCGCCCATAAGGGAGAAAACGTCGTTTTATTGTTTTTTCGAGACAAACGTACTTTTTAGAAGAATAATCGTTGTAGCTCCGTCCCAGGTGGTACTACTAAAAATGGTGTGAAACCAATCGAAAGCTGAGTAAATTTACTATAAGACTAGTTGGGAGTAAACGTAACAATTAATGAATGTAAGTATGTATATCTTACCAAAAGAAGGCAATTCTAAATTTCCTGCCATTTTATTGATATTTCTTTCCAGCGTTACTCCTCAACAAGCAGGATCTGAGATTTCCGGGTTTCAGAAAAACTTCCTCATTTAACCAGCTTTCCATTCATGTATCACAACCCTGTGTTATTGAAGTATTTGAACGATTTAAGAACAAAAGTTTTAAACAAAACATGGATCTGTGAAAAGAAAATTATATTTTTTTCTTCAATTTATTCAAAAAGCTGAAGGGAAATATTTTTTTTATAAATGTTTACATAAATATTAAGTAAATATTTACTTAAAACAATAAAAAAAAATTACTCCCACGAATATAAAAAAGAAATCCTAAAACAGTAAATAAATAAAATACACATTTATTTTGAATTTGTTAATTCAGGTAACTAATACTGGGTCGAGGAGGCGGCCATTAAGGAACCCCAACCATACATTAACCTCAAAAATTATTATTTTTACCTATATCACACATTTGAACACATTTTTACAGGTACTTATATTTAGAAAACAAATGCTTTACCTTAAATTAATACTGATGGCTACGCTTGTGAAACTCACTGGGATTCTGAGCCCATGCGTTTTTGTTGTGGTAATTAAAAATTCTATCCCTCAAAAACAATATGTACATAGTCCTGTAAAAATGTGTTCAAATGCGTGATATAGGTAAAAATAGTAATTTTTGAGGTTAATGTATGGTTGGGGTTCCTTAATGGCCGCCTCCTGGACCCAGTATTAGTTACCTGAATTAATAAATTCAAAATAAATGTGTATTTTATTTATTTACTGTTTTAAGATTTTTTTTTATATCCGTGGAAGTAATTTTTTTTATCCTATTAAGTAAATATTTACTTAATATTTATGTAAACATTTATAAAAAAAATATTTCCCTTCAGCTTTTTGAATAAATTGAAGAAAAAAATATAATTTTCTTTTCACAGATCCATGTTTTGTTTAAAACTTTTGTTCTTAAATCGTTCAAATACTTCAATAACACAGGGTTGTGATACATGAATGGAAAGCTGGTTAAATGAGGAAGTTTTTCTGAAACCCGGAAATCTCAGATCCTGCTTGTTGAGGAGTAACGCTGGAAAGAAATATCAATAAAATGTCAGGAAATTTAGAATTGCCTTCTTTTGGTAAGATATACATACTTACATTCATTAATTTTTACGTTTACTCCCAACTAGTCTTATAGTAAATTTACTCAGCTTTCGATTGGTTCCACACCATTTTTAGTAGTACCACATGGGACGGAGCTACAACGATTATTCTTCTAAAAAGTACGTTTGTCTCGAAAAAACAATAAAACGACGTTTTCTCCCTTATGGGCGAGAATTCGGGAAATCGTCATAGAACATTTTTTGTTCCCCTAAGGGTCCTCTATCACCCCTCACAATATGACTAGACATTTACGGGACACCCTGTATATATATATATATATATATATATATATATATATATATATATTTGTCTGTTCGCTCTCTAGATAGAAGACAAATGGTCCGATTTTGATGAAATTTGGTACAAAAATCCTTCGTCCAATTTGAAAGGTCAAGTTCGTTAACCAGCAAAATCCGCCTACTGGAAGATGGCGTTTGGGGCGAAATTCGCGCAAAAAAATCGTAACGCTTACGTTTTTGAGTTCATAAGCTTCTAAGTACTCAATTTATATGATTTCTGGGCTAGGAAAACGAATGAAACCATTTTCAAGGCGATAGCTTTAACCGTTTTCGAGAAAATTGGAAAAATATTTTTTGAATACCGTTTTTGGTTTGGGTACTTAGAATCATGGGATTCAGTTGAAACATTTTCTGCATGTTCTACATTCATCAAAACTAATATGTTGAAATTTTGGTTACGTTTGGAGTTAAGGAAGGGTTAGAATAAAATATTTTATTAACAGACATAAAAAGTTTTTGTAACTTTGTTTACTTTCCTTAATATCTCGAAAAAGGTTGAGAATCTTGGTAAACGGAAGAATACCATTAGAAAGCTTATTAAATGCTCTAAAAAAAAGGTTCTAATGAAAGTTTTGATTAGGCGATGTCAATCGGAGAAATAAGAGCTTAAAACTTTAAAGTAATTGATTTCGCTTATTCGAACTGTTCTTTTTGTCTGTTTTTTATTCCTTGTTATTTTTTAATTGCTTATTGTTGGATAATGTATTTGAAAATAAAACAGGTTAAGAAAAATAAGAAAAACAATTTAATGTTAGAGATATGGATTTCCAAGATATATAGCTTTTCAACTGCCTAGCGTCCTTCCTAGGGAGGGTTCTTTGTCTTTGATTTTGGTACTTAGAATTATGGGATACAGTTGAAACATTTTCTGCATGTTGGAGTTTCATGAACACTAATATGTTGAAATTTTTGTTACGTTTAGAGTAAAGGAAGGGTTAGAATAAAATATTTTATTAACAGAAATAAAAAGTTTTTGTAACTTTGTATACTTTCCTTAATATCTCGAAAAAGGTTGAGTATCTTGGGAAACGGAAGAATACCATTAAAAAGCTTACTAAATGCTCTACAAAAAAGGTTCTGCTGAAAGTTTTGATTAGACGATGTCAATCAGAGAAATAAGTGCTTAAAACTTTAAAGTAATTGATTTCCCTTATTCGAACTGTTCTTTTTGTCTGTTTTTATTCCTTGTTATTTTTTAACTGCTTATAGTTGGATAATGTATTTGATAACAAATCAGGTTAAGAAAACTAAGAAAAACAATTTAATCTTAGAGATGTGGATTTCCAAGATAATATAGCTTTTCAAATGCCTAGCGGGGTCCTTCCTAGGGCGGGGACCCACCCAGGTAAGATCGTAAATAACACCTTTCTTGAGAGTAAAGATGGAACTGTCAACTTTGGTCCTCCTCTACCTCCCGGCACTTTCATTGCTGACGAAGGCTACCACTGACTAGCCAAAACGTCCTAAATATAGATTTTTTAACAAAAATCGTATTGAGGTTTATTTAGCCGAATCCCAACCATTCCATCTTTACTTATCACCTCGACGGCTAACTATCTAATCTTCATGCTTTCTAGAAATGTGGACCCAAAATAATAACATCTTCTATTTTAATCATTTTAAATGAGTCTAGAGATAAGAACGGAACCGCGCTAAGATGATGCAGTTCCTGCGAGTCGGACTTTTTTAGCTCGTTTCCTCCTACTCCTTATGGTGGAATCGTGCTTATGATACAATGAGGAAGTGTCCACTTTTTTTCACCCAAAGGTCACAAAAAATCGATCGTTCAAATTTGTGGAAATAAATATATATATATATATATATATATATATATATATATATATATACCCGGTAATGGGTCAAGAGGGTGAAGAGGGGCAGATAAAGGCGATGTATATCTTATATATATGGTTAAGAGGTATGGCACACCCTCCGAAATTATTTTCTATATACGGCCATGGAAACAGTACAATACTCTTTTAAAACCGGTTGTTACCTACTGGTCGGAAACCTGGTGTTTCCATCGATAACTAAGTACTTTTGAAAGATGAATTATTAGAAGGATATACGGGGCAGTAAAGATTGATGGAAAATGAAGAATAACGCTGAAATCGCAGCCAAACTGAAAAATCACGATATTGTTAATTTTATGAAAGCTGGTAGGCTGCGATGAGTTGGTCACATTGTGAGAATTAAGGAAGAGATTGTGATAGTCCGGAAGGCAATGAGTCACAAACACCTGGGAATAAGTAAGTATGTAAGATATTTCTAAATGGCTATCAGGAAGTCAAATTTTTAAAATGTAATGGATTTGAGAACGACATTCAGGAAGGCAACAAGAACGAAATAGGAACCATTAAGCAATAAAGGCTGAAAAAATACTGCGTTTATCTAGGCGCACGGTAGTGCGCCAGGCCAAGTTCCGGCCTCAGCATACTGTGTGTATATTACAGGCGGTCTTAGAGCCGATTTTTACCCTCTCATAACTTTCAACCAGGTAAAGATAAAGTTATGAAATTTTACACAGGTATTATACTACTAGATGTGAGTAAAACTGGAAATTTTCATAATTCTACATCGAATAGTTTCTGAGATATAAGCGATCGAAAATCGGGATTTATAGGACTCACTCACTCACTCACTGACTCATCAAAATTATTAGGCACTTCCCATGATGCTAGAGACTTGAAATTTTGCATGAAGATAGATATGAAGACGTTATTAAAGGAAAAAATCGAAAAATCGAGAAAAGTTGTGTTTGACTCCGCTTCCGGGGCGGGGGCGTGCCAGTTTTGTACTTCCTTCGGAAACCCATCATTCCTTCCGAAACCCATGATGTGGGGTATCAAATGAATTGTCTCGGTATGAAGAACCTATATTTGATGTTTTAAGAAACAATTAGACGCATATAGGCTCGGTAAAAATCTTAAACCAGATGTCTGTCTGTATGTTGGTTCCTCTTACAAATCCGTACCGTTTGACCGATTTTGACCAAACTTGGGACACAGATGGGTCTAGATACGGGGAGAATCATAGGCTAGGTTAAATTGTCTATCAGCTGTCTGTCTGTCTGTTTGTTCCTTATACAAATACACATCGTTTGACCGATTTTGACAAAATTTGACACACATGTCGGTCTTTCTCCGGGTAGTGTCATAGGCTAATCAAAATCGTCTATCAGCTGTCTGTCTGCATGTTTATTCCTTACACAAATTCACACCAATTGACCGATTTTGACCAAACTTGGCACACAGGTAGGCCTTGGTCCGGGGAATGCACTAGGCCAGGTAAAAAAGGTCTTTCAGCTGTCTGTCTGTATGTTCGTTCCTTATACAAATTCACACCGTTTGGCCTATTTTGACCAATCTTGGCACGCAGGTAGGTCTTGATACGGGAGTTTCATATTACCTATGACGTTTTCTACTTTTTGTTCCATCGAAATGCCATCATTCCTTCTGAAACCCATCATGTGGGGTATCAAATGAATCGTCTTGGTAAGGAGAACCTACATTTGATTTTTTAAAAAACATTTCGACATATCTTAACAAAAACAGTTGTGACTTCTTTCTTAAATGTAGTAAATAAAGTCGTAGGGGTTCGCTGCATAATATACTTCAAAGCAGATACTAAGTTTTTCAAAGTCGAGCCATCTAAATTGCAAAGTTTAGGATTACAAACCCAAAATGTATCGTTATTGTTTCTTATATTTTTCTTGAAGGCCTTCTGCACTTTCCCTATTGTGATCTTTATCCTCGGGATAAGGTTCCTGTGTTTTACAGTGTAATAGTTTAGTTAAGAGAGCAATCAATTTGTCCTCTAGAGTAATGTCATCTGGAAGAGCTTCTAACTTTTCTAGTCTAGTGATTAGATGTATGTAGGTTAATTATTGGTATCAAATATCAAGCAGTAAGGAGAACCTTATGCAGAATCCAAAGACCCTGGTTTTATATGAAGTACAAAAGCCAGTAGGTATGCGGCAACTAAATTCTATTTAATACTTAGAAAAAAGTAATGAGATCCCCAAAAAAACATAAATGTGAAATAGAGGCCAAGTTCTTGCCCCCACAAAGAAACACTCCCTTCCTCAAAAATATCCCCTCCTAAAACCCCCCAAACACGCCTTACCATTCTACACTCCAAAAAAGTAGTATGAGTTGGTGTATTAATCCAACCAAAAATATTTGCCAATACAAGAGATGATACAAGAAAGAAATGTCCAAGTTCATTACTTGGAAGACCTCATAGTTACTTACTAAGAACAGTAAAGACACTTCAACTGACCTTTAAAAACAGCAATAAAAATACTTATATCCAGTTACTAAAATATCACTTTCCTCAACCAGGTATATTCTTAAACTTGGCAATGTTTTTTTTTTTGTGCCGAAATTATCTTTAGAGAAAAACTAAACATTGCCAAGTTTAAGAATATACCTGGTTGAGGAAAGTGATATTTAACTAACTGGATATAAGTATTTTTATTGTTGTTTTTAAAGGTCAGTTGAAGTGTCTTTACTGTTCTTAGTAAGTAACTATGAGGTCTTCCAAGTAATGAACTTGGACATTTCTTTCTTGTATCATCTCTTGTATTGGCAAATATTTTTGGTTGAATTAATACACCAACTCATACTACTTTTTTGGAGTGTAGAATGGTAAGGCGTTTTTGGGGGGTTTTAGGAGGGGATATTTTTGAGGAAGGGAGTGTTTCTTTGTGGGGGCAGGAACTTAGCCTCTATTTCACATTTATGTCTTTTTGGGGATGGTAATTTTCTTAAAGATTTAAAGATAGTACACGCATGCTTAAATCACCTCAAGCATCAATAAAATCGAATGTGGCTGAAGCGGAAAAATAATAACACATATAATCAATCATCATGAACCACCAAATCGGAACCATTAATAAGATCCGATCAACGCTGTTCTTTGCAGGCTTCTCACAAGGCTTCTCGACAAGATTATTGTAACAGGAATTTACGCGGAAGAATATTAGTTCATACCAGTCGATATGAATTACATAATATGTGAAAATAACGTAAAACTTGCATAATATCCGATTAGATGAAATGTATAGTGTTCGCTTAATCGAACTAGCGTTGGCCCATGAATTCCCCAGGCCCATAGAACACAATAACGAAGTTCTTATCTCACATAAATCATAGGCTAGTGGAAGACTGATCTCTAGTAGGTTCTGCACCTGGAATCTAGATCGCACCTGCAAGCTTGAGGTCACAAGGCGCGGAATTTGAATACGGAGCAAGGTGGGTTATTTGAATAGACATGTGTGTTGAACACATGTAAATGAAAATTTTCTAAATTCATAATCCTTTGCCTCCCGAAATCAATCCTGTACCTGATCCAGGCTAAGGCTGTCCATACAAGGAGATGACAATCTCAAGATTTGGACTTCGCAATCCAAGATATTTCTCACCGTGAATGGGACATCCTTGAGGCCTGAGTTGAACAATACTGTCCATCGAAACCTCAATAGATTGACTGTATAGTCCAATGAGGCTGTGCCTTTACATGCCGGGCCTGACGTGTATGGACAAGAGGATATTTGCTTCACATACAGTGGGTCTACTATAACTGGACTGTACATTCTCCCGGCCTCGGGGTATATTAAGTTAACGTGTGTGCGCTACACCCGTACAGTCCAAACCTTGACGCCAAACTATACTGTCCCGGGCCTTGAGATTTGAACTGAACATGTATGGCCACCTTTAGGAGCAGATTTTTAGAGTGGTAGCAGAACGATCTTAAAGTAAAAAGTCAAGGAATTATTAGTTTTAAGAGCATGCTAATGAATATAAGCCATGTTTTTGAATTATTTACAGATTGCAGTTTTATTAATAATTTATCGTTATAAAATTTATTAAATAAATGTAAGCATAAGTTCTTGTAATTTAATCAGCTGACTCAATAATTTAACATAGACTGGAACAATGTCGATTAAAACAATCACGCCAAACATGTGCACTTTTACATTTTAGCTAGGAGTGTGTTTCAGATATACCATCACTCATTTTGGTTATATTCACAACACGGGCAAGGTTTTTCCGAGTTTTATTGCAATGAAGCATAAATGGGCAAATTAATAATTAGATTCGAGAGTAAATCCCTTCTCTCAATGGACCGATCTTCTTTCTCTTCACAATACATCTTTCTCATCAATTGGGTACAAAGTAAACCGAGTTTATTTGCAATGAACTAAAATTACGGCCTGAATTCTTTATTTAGTTATCGATGAAACCCTTATTATACATCTCTCTAATCAGCTCTGAATATTTTATATGGAGTTGCAAGAAAACAGAAATTACTCACACTTCATTTTTCCGGTTAAACAACTCATCCGAGTTTCGGGAAAAAAGAACAAAAATGTTTTCAGCTTTCGTTTTAACACACACACCCATATATATATATATATATATATATATATATATATATATATATATATATATATATATATATGTATATATATATATATGTGTATATATATATATATATATATATATATATGTATATTTATATGTATATGTATATATATATATTAAATTTTAAGGAGGCAATTTTCGGACTCTAAATGATAGGATCGATGAATATTTAAAAAGTTTTTTATAAATTCCTCCTTCCGTGTAATCTCACATAGCCAAGAGCTACATGCCTTCAGATTGTGATAAACCGCGTACCAATAATAATACAATTAAATAAAATAAAACTTTAATCATTAATTTTTTTTTTTTTTTTTACGGCGCATCGACATAAATCTTGGCCATTAGCACCGACGTCCAGGGTGCAGCCAGGAATTTTCTCAGCGAGCCCTGAGATGAGAAAATTTCTGACGCCGGTGGGGATCGAACCCACCATCTCCCGCTTATGAATCTAGCGCGCTAGCACTAGACCACGGGAGAACCCTTTAATCATTAATCAATTGAATGATTCATCAGATAAAAACAAGAATCTGATTTTTCTCATTCTATTATCATTATAAGATGACTAAATGATCTTTGAACCGCCTTATAATTGGGGCAAGATTACTCATGATTTGATTAATATTCAAGAAAAGGTTAAAGGGCAGAAAAATAATCGTTGCCTTATACTCATCTTACGAGATTCGTCAGAGGATTACAAGTTCGATTTCTCAATTTTATTTAGAAAACGGAAGATAATTTGTCCCTAGGACATTTATGTAATAAAAGGGAACGTAAACAAAAATTTGTTTTAAGCATTTTTGAAAACTCATACCTATTAGGACGTATTAATGAAACCCAAAATACATAGATAAACATCTTAATATGAGCGTAGATAATTCTCTAGAAGATTTTGTTCTAGTAGGCATTTGAAATTGTTTAACATTAAAATGAGTTATGTTTCAACCATGATGCACTTCCTATGAATAGGACTTTTTGTTTTCTTTCTATGAATTCAAAACCAATTAGGATTAATCTTATCAGAAAAACCTGATCAACATGCCACTGGCGAGCGAAAGATTTGTTTTCCTGCAAAGAATCTAAGCAAGTAGGTACCGCTTAAAAATAATGAGAAAAATGTAATCTAAAAGTGAGAAAAATTGAACCAGTGTTAATAGGTATTCCCCTTAAAGCTGTTCTGACATATTAAAAGTCCGACTCGCAGGAACTGCCTCATCTTAGCGCGGTTCCGTTCTTATCCCTAGTCTAATTTCGAAAGATTAAAATAGAAGCAGTTATTACTTTGTTGAGAGGAGATCGTTGACCGTTGATGATGCAAGGTAGGGATTGTCCGGGTTCGGTCACTGCTACTTAATAATACATACCCCATATGTGTATGTATGTGGGCATATATATGTACATATGTGTGCGTGTATATGTGTATGTGTATATGCCTATATATAAATATATATATATATATATACATATATATATATATATATATATATGTTAGGTATATTTACATAGATATGTGCATATATTAGTGTTAAATATGTCCTACTTGTATTTACAGCCCTGATGAAGGCTTGAAGTTCAAGCCGAAACGTCGGCACAATAATGCCATTTTTACGATAAAATGTAGTTTTATTAAGTAGCTGTGACCGAACCCTGACAGTTATATTTTGGTTCCACCAGTCTTGAAAGGTAGGATATACAATCTTACCTGGAAGGGTCGGCAACAATAGAAACCGTCCCGCTAGTTACAAGGTCTTGGAATCTTGGAACTCTATATTTCTAACAATAAATTGTTTTTGTTATTTTACTTAACCTGTTTTATTTTCGAATACATTATCCAACTATAAGCAATTAAAAAATAACAAGGAATAAAATACAGACAAAAAGAACACTTCGAATAAGCGAAATCAATTACTTTAAAGCTTTAAGGTCTTATTTCTCCGATTGACATCGCCTAATCAAAACTTTCATTAGAACCTTTTATGTAGAGCATTTAATAAGCTTTCTAATGGTATTCTTTCGTTTGCCAATATTTTCAACAGTTTTCGAGATATTAATGAAAGTTCCCAAAATTTATATTATTTCTAGCAACAGAAAATTGGCCTCATTTTTCATATCCTGCTTTACACACAAAATTTTCGCAACATAAGAAATTACAAAAATAAAAAGCAATAAAAAACGAAGGGAATGAGACAAAAATTACAACAAGAACGACAAAAACCCGTTCATAAGAAAAAAACAGACGTATTTGAAGTTTTAAGCACTTATTTCTCCGATTGACATAACCTAATCAAAAATAGTTTTAGAATCTTTTTTGTAGAGAATTTAGTAAGCTTTCAAATAGTTTCTATCCACTTACCACGATTTCCCAACCGTGTTCGAGATATTAATGAAAGTATACGAACTTCCCAAAACTTTTCATGTCTGTTCATAAAATATTTTATTCTAACCCTTCCTTAACTCCAAACGTAACAAAACTTTCAACATATTAGTTTTAATGAAAGTAGAACATGCAGATAAAGTTTCAACTGAATCCCGTAATTCTAAGTACCCAAACCAAAAACGGTATTCAAAAACTATTTTTCCAATTTTCTCGAAAACGGTTAAAGCGATCGCCTTCAAAATGGTTTCATTCGTTTTCCTAGCCCAGGAATCATATAAAACGAGTACGTACAAGCTTATGAACTCAAAAACGTAAGCGTTACGATTTTTTTTGCGCGAATTTCGCCCCAAACGCCATCTTCCAGTAGGCGGATTTTGCTGGTTAACGAACTTGACCTTTCAAATTGGACGAAGGATTTTTGTACCAAATTTCATCAAAATCGGACCATTCGTCTTCTATTTAGAGAGCGAACAGACAAATATATATATATATATATATATATATATATATATATATATATATATATATATATATAAATATATACATATATATATATATACAAATTTGAACCACCGTTATTTTCGGTCTCTAGGGGTTCTGAAACGCGAAATTTTCTTGTCGGCACTTCCGGATTGTTTCATTGTATCAACCCTATCAGCGGGGTTCCTCCCTATGGGGGAGGGAGGAACCGCGCTAATAAAAAGGCCGACTCGCAGGAACTGCGTCATCTCAGCCCGTTTCTGTAACATTTCTATCCCTTGCGCCATTTGGAAAACTTGGAAAATTTATCATTTGGATGACAAGCTCCTTTCTTATTATTATACAGGAATATTAAACTGATGAAGTAATTTCACTTTTAAAAAATTTAAACACCTACTCCAATGATATTTCGAAATAAAGTCAATTAAAACAACAAATAATTCGAACTTTTTTCTCATTTTACGAACCTTATTTTACTGACAAACACATTTTATTGCTAGGGGAACCAAAACTTTTTATTTATAATAATGTTTGTTTGCAGAACTGAATTAATAGAAAAACACCTAATAAGAAACTAAGAAGAGGAGATACAAAAAAAAAAAAAGAAAGAAAAAAAAAAGACGTTAAAAGGAATCCTATCGAAAATTCCATGAGAGCAGTTTTATAGGAACTTTAGTCCCATTTTGGATGCCTTCCTTTTTTTTTTTCCTCCCTTAAATATTAAGAATTACAAAGGTAAATTAAAAGTTAATATATTCATTATTTGTGTTGAAGCTTCTTTTCCATTCAAGCGTTAATGTTTTGCAAATAATGAATATTTTGTTGAATAATTCATACAGCAGTTTCCCGGAGATCTTATCAGTCTTCTTGTTGTTATCGTTAATTAGTCACTTCTCTTGTGTTGAGTAATTACAGTTCATTTCAATATTCTATCAGGAAAGAATTGTTCAGTGACTCAGTTGAAAAGGCTTAATGAGTTAGAAGTCCAGCGAAATGAGTATACAAGGTAGATATGTTTGGCCGGGACTTGAAATGGCAACAAAAGATTCTCCTTAAAATTTATACACATATAAAAACAAAAGATGATCTATTAAGAAGAGAAAATCTTTATTAGTAGTAAATAAAGAGTGCTGCCCAAATAATTTGGGATGCTATATACACACCCTGCAAATCATTCTTTCGAAAACTCATTTGATTAATTTTACGATGTTTGTTTATTTATATTATAATAAGGAAGAACCTTGATGAAGTGATAATAGAACCGGAAAGTATTTTGGGCTAAGGTTGTATCCGAGAAGGAATAAATGAATTTTTATTTGATTTTGACACCCCGCAATTGGTCGATTTGCCCTATATTCTTGTAGGATACAAGGAATTAGAAGATCTATAGTGTCCAAGAACTAAAATATTTTAATGTAAGATTAAAACAACTGTAAGTAATGAAATTATATAATATACCTTCAAACGAACAAACTTAAGATCAACTATAAAATTAAAAACAAAAATTGGGTAAATTGAATATAAATTTTTAATAAACTGTTCTTGTCCCTCTGTTTTGTACAAAAAAAATAATTTCAGAAATGGTCAAAAATACTAAATATTATACTATAAACAAAACACAATATTATATTACAAATACTATATATATATATATATATATATATATTTTTTTTTTTTTTTTTTACGGCGCACCGGGCTATCTACAGGTTGCCATCCTTTTATAATGCCAACAGCACGTGGTCGGTCACCCATTCAGGTACTGGCCACGCCCGACGTTGCTTAACTTCGGTGATACTAATATATGTAACTTCGGAAATACTATATATTATTTCCATATTTGTTCGTAGAGGTTTATCTTTTGTAAAAAATGTAAAATAGGGGATAATTCAGAAAATTTAAAGAGAGGAGTGTAAAATATAAGTGAATTATTCTTTGCAATATGCCAAAAAGTTACCGCCTTGCTAAAAATTGCTTAGTTATCCAGCTCCAGTGTGACAAAAAGTTTATGTCTGTACTGTCGCTACTTTATGTTCTTAGTTAATACCTTTATATATATATATATATATATATATATATATATATATATATATATATGTGTGTGTGTGTGTGTGTGTGTGTGTGTGTGTATGTATGTATATACAGGGTGTCCCGTAAATGTCTAGTCATATTGTGAGGGGTGATAGAGGACCTTCAGGGGAACAAAAAATGTTCTATGACGATTTCCCGAATTCTCGCCCATAAGGGAGAAAACGTCGTTTTATTGTTTTTTCGAGACAAACGTGGTTTTTAGAAGAATAATCGTTGTAGCTCCGTCCTAGGTGGTACTACTAGAAAGGGGGTGAAACCTATCGAAAGCTGAGTAAATTTACTATAAGACTAGTTGAAAGTAAACGTAAAAATGAATGAATGGAAGTATGTATATCTTACCAAAAGAAAGCTATTCTAAATTTCCTGACATTTTATTGATATTTCTTTCCAGCGTTACTCCTCAATGGGCAGGATCTGTGATTTCCGGCTTTTAGAAAAACTTCCTCATTTAACCAGCTTTCTATTCATGTATCACAACCCTGTGTTATTGAAGTATTTGAACGGTTTAAGAACAAACGTTTTTTAAAAAACATGGATCTGTGAAAAGAAAATTATATTTTTTTCTTCAGTTTATTCAAAAAGCTGAAGAGAAATATTTATTTTTATAAATGTTTACATAATAATAAATAAATATTTACTTAAAACAATAAAAAAAATTACTTCCACGAATATAAAAAAAATTCCTAAAACAGTAAATAAATAAAATACACATTTATTTTGAATTTATTAATTCAGGTAACTAATACTGGGTCCAGGTGGCGGCCATTAAGGAACACCAACCATACATTAACCTAAAAAATTATTATTTTTACCTAGATCACGCATTTGAACACATTTTTACAGGACTATGTATGTCTTATTTATGAGGGATAGAATTTTTAATTACCACAACAACAACGCATGGGCTCACGAGAATCCCAGTGAGTTTCACAAGCATAGCCATCAGTATCAATTCAAGGTAAAGCATTTGTTTTAAAAAAATATAAATACCTGTAAAAATGTGTTCAAATGCGTGATCTAGGTAAAAATAGTAATTTTTGAGGTTAATTTATGGTTGGGGTTCATTAATGGCCAACTCCTGGACCCAGTATTAGTTACCTGAATTAATAAATTCAAAATAAATGTGTATTTTATTTAATTACTGTTTTAGGATTTTTTTTATATTCGTGGAAGTAATTTTTTTTATTGTTATAAGTAAATATTTACTTAATATTTATGTAAACATTTATAAAAATAAATATTTCTCTTCAGATTTTTGAATAAACTGAAGAATAAAATATAATTTTCTTTTCACAGATCCATGTTTTTTAAAAAACTTTTGTTCTTAAACCGTTCAAATACTTCAATAACACAGGGTTTTGATACATGAATGGAAAGCTGGTTAAATGAGAAAGTTTTTCTAAAACCCGGAAATCACAGACCCCGCCCATTGAGGAGTAACGCTGGAAAGAAATATCAATAAAATGTCAGGAAATTTAGAATAGCTTTCTTTTGGTAAGATATACATACTTACATTCATTCATTTTTACGTTTACTCCCAACTAGTCTTATAGTAAATTTACTCAGCTTTCGATAGGTTTCACCCCCTTTCTAGTAGTACCACCTGGGACGGAGCTACAACGATTATTCTTCTAAAAACCACGTTTGTCTCGAAAAAACAATAAAACGACGTTTTCTCCCTTAGGGGCGAGAATTCGGGAAATCGTCATAGAACATTTTTTGTTCCCCTAAGGGTCCTCTATCACCCCTCACAATATGACTAGACATTTACGGGACACCCTGTATATATATATATATAGTTATGGTAATTAAACTGTTATTTGTGAATTATTTTTACAGATGTAACATAAATCAAGTTATGTTCACGACCCTAAAAGTATTTTGTTAAAAGTCGGCATTAAGTAAGCAATACGATTTTCTTTCTTCCTTGGGATTAATTAGGTTAATTGTAGGTCATGACGTTAATTGATGCCACTCTAGCTTGGCATCTGACACCGAGCCTAAATTACTACTGCCTCTATTTTCAGGTTGTTACACCAATTGACATTATGATTCAAACACTAAATATAGATGCAAGTACAAGTAAACAGTAAGGAGGATTTGCTATGGGAGCCATTTTTATTTATTTAATTATGTTTTCGTGCATATTTCAGTGACATCGTTTCTTTTTATGGGGAATAATAATAACTGTTAGTTGAGGTAGTCTATGTTCAGCAGGTGGGATTGTTGAACAATGAATTACTGGCATATATTTTAGTAAATTAAATAAGATATTATTATAGATGGTAAATTTTATTCATTAAATCTTGAATGGTCTACTTTCAGAGAATAATTTAATTTCTATAAATAATTCATAAATAATAGGACAGCATTTGACATATTTCACGTTTTCTTTTCTTTTACAAGAATTATAATTTGAAGCAGAAACATATCACCTTGAAATGTCTCCATCGAATGTATATCCGTTGCGTGATCTTAAAAGGTTAGGACAGAAAGGTTTTATTTGGCTCTCAAGCTTCTAACGAAATTGTTTCTAAACTTTAAATTTATTGATACACTCAATTTCCTATTCACCAAATTTAAATACCTACCAATAAAATCGAAACTTTGGCCGATAAAATTGCCGTAATGCACAGAATGCATAAAACAAAGCTCTCAAGTTCATTAGACAAAAAAATCGCCCTGACCGGAACACTGCTTATTTGCGGAAAAATCCTGCAAACAAAAGAAAAGAAAAATTGTGGCACTTAGGGGTTGGCTTTAATTGGTTTCCATTTAGATTTTATGCGTGAATTAAGATTCGGTGAATCAACTAATAGTGCATTTACTGTCGTTGGCGTGTTTTAAACGGTTCGGGAAAACGACTCGACTATTTTGGATTTGTGTGCTAAAAAATGACGGAGGGAATTGATATTTTTTTTTTTTTTTTTTTTTTTTTTTCAAATTAATACAATCTATGAAAGAAAAATGAAGTACTAAATAGGATTCTTTTATTGACTTCAGCAGTTTTGGACTTTTCTTAATAATTGTTAAATATATCGATAACAGTGGTTTAATACATTTAAATGTTAATAGGAGAATCTACTCTGAGCCTTATATGTATGACAATGAGATGCTTTAGATCAATAGGAAGTTGCGCCATGTATCTGAAGCTTAGGCTTCTTTGGACGAATTAACTCGCTAAGCTGCGATATAAAGCCGGATCTGGGATTGGATCTGGGTTCCAATACGAGCCTGCCAAGGTGCTTTTTTTTTTTTTTTTTTAAATAAAGATATGAAAATTAAGTCACTGTCAGTATATACCGTCCTAGGTACTGTAAAATGGTATTGTAAATTTAAATTATTTATAACTAATTGATCAACCAGGTGTATATGAATACCACTTGTTTATATATGTATATATGTAATATTGTAACTGATGTATATATGCAATAACTGTTTGGAGCGAAACGCCTTAGATGCGCATGGATGCTCATAAATAATTATTTAAAAAAAAAAAAAAAAAAAAAAAAAAAAAAAAAAAAAAATTATAATACTTGCTCTGAGGCTTTTATACAAATAAAATTAACTAGCTTTATTCGTATTTTGTGTTGGCCAAGCTTGGTTAAATTGCCTATTTTTATGTTTATCTACCTATTTCTATGTTTATGTTTATCTTCTTAATGATGACCCAATATATATTTTTCACTTGTTCTTATTTCTTTTTATGGCAGGAGGTCAATAAAGCAATACACCATTCGATTTGATCTACTTTATTTTATTTTATTTTTGTTCTACTTTATTTTATTGTTCTACTTTGTTTTATTTTGTTAACTACTTTATTTTCTCTATTTTTCCCGACATGTTTCGTGCCTTTGTTCGGACATCTTCAGGGGCTTTCCTTATCGGGAAGTCCCCTTGTTAAGTATACTGCCTTGAGTCAGGCGTAATAATAGGTAGTAGTATTAGGAAGTAATATTACGCCTGACTCAAGGCAGTATACTTAACAAGGGGACTTCCCGATAAGGAAAGCCCCTGAAGATGTCGGAACAAAGGCACGAAACATGTTAGGCAAAACAGAGAAAATAAAGTAGTTGAACAAAAACGAATGGTGTACTGCTTTATCGCCCCCTGCCATAAAAAGAAATAAGAACAAGTGAAAAATATTTTTATGCTTGTTTTGCGGATGAACATTATCATGTCGGTCTCATATTCAATCACTTGTCATTCCTTTTGATGGAACTTCTAGATTCAAAGATTGTATTGTAAAAGAATCAGTTCCCTGTTGTAGAGGCCTTGAGTGAATATTGAGAGGACCACGATGTGAGGAAGGAGGAAATGCAACAAAGAGAGGAAGCTAACGGGAAGCTGTCGTGGTCGGGGTCTCAAGTACCCAACACCCACGGTACGACCATCTCACTCGTATTAGGATCAGGGGCTCCCTTTGTCTCATCACAGGTCTTAAACATTATTATCTGGTAGCTGATTGAGGCTTCGGAAGATGAAGATGATTGGTTCTATTAGTTCTTTCAAATTCCTCGCAAGAATTTTTCAAGTCCGCCTATCATCTTCAGGCTTAAAAGAGCGATAAATATTATACGAAGGCAAAATGTGACAAGGCAATAAAAAAAAAAATAAGCAGTCGTGTAAATGGCCACGAGAGCCCAGAGGGTAGAAACTGATCCTCTGATCGCTTGATTTCCCCTCCTTGCAGAGATTCATTAAAGGCTGGGTGGGCCTAGAGACATTCCTGGACCCCGATTGCGACACTCGAGCTAAAATCTTTTAATGCGCGCCCAAGATTCAAAATCAAATCTTCCAGAATATGTACCAGTATGCCAAACTCCCTCACCATGATGAAGCAGAAGTGTAGAAAATCTGAAAATTCACGAGGCTATAGTGTGATGAAAGGTGTGGTCAAGCTAGAGTGAAGTGAGATGAAGCAAAGTTGTGCCGCAATCATTTTATTTTGTTCTTCAGACGTATAACTACATAATGCAACAGGCCAGAGGTTTTGTGAACAAACAATTGCACGGCTAAGTACGCATGTTTAAGAAAATAAGCCAATAGAATACTATGAATAGATTAAGGTACAGAAGATAAGAGCCTTTAAGGAATATAATCATATTAATTATATCGATCAAGTATGCATTAAGCAAACAGTATGCATGAGTACCTTCATACTCCGGAACATGGTCACGGAAGCGTTCCAATTCGGTTCTCGCACAAGTTTCGGCATGTATATGATGGACCTGAGACCTCTAATCAATATATTGGTTCCCCGGAAGGCTACAGAAGGATATAGGCTCAGGAACGCGAAGAACACAACGCCTATATATTCCACTCAGCCTTCGAAACACCTGAAGGACGTCACGAGGTAGACTGCCTATTTTGCGACACACCACATCCGTCATAGGTCAACAAAGTTAATGTTCCATTGTTCAACAACCACTCTGTCTTTACACACTAGCACTCTATCTCCCCTCTGTACGTTTTCATGGTAAGAGGCTTTGCTACTTAGGTTTGGTATTCACCTGTGTTCAGGCCAGTAAATGGTCTAAAATTTAGGTCAAATATAAAAAATCCTTTTTTTAACCTTTAATGAATCAAAACATAACATCAGTTCGCCAACAAGATTGTCTATATCTTCTATGACCTTACATACCAGCAAACACTATCAATGAGTTACGACTGATATAAACACTGTATAGACTGTTTATATAGAAAACACTCACACACTCTATGAATCAACAAGGAAAGGACAATATGAGGTCATATTGGCCATGCTTATTATCATCCAGTCCTGAATTACTGACGAGTTACAAAGTATTTTTATCTCCCTTTAAGGAAGGAGGTCCATTTATGACGTCAACTTGGCTATAATACGTTCGGCTGCTATCGATACGATTTAATAAGTCGCATATTTTAAAGTTTATGTCCAAATCTTGGTATTCTTAAATTCTATCACTCTTGGAATTAAATCAGTCCTAAAATCGCAGAGGAACTAAATAGGATTCCTAGCGAACTTCACATGATAAACATATTTAATAAATTTCCAAGATCTGAAGAAATTGTTCCGTGGTTTGGGTAAAACGGATAGAAGTATGAAAATCTCGCCACAAAGCATCTTTTCTCTGGCCACAAAACATTTGTTGTAAAATTTTATATTTTTTTAACTATAAAAATGTTAGCTAATGGGCTAATTGTAGCTATTATTTACATTCAATCAACGATGTGCAATGTTGGGCGTTCCTAGTACTTCGGTGGGTGACTAAACGTCTTGTTGGTACTTGGACAGCCAACGAAATTTAGCTCTGCGTTAATAGCTTACAAATTAATTCAATGAAAACAATTTGAAAATAAAAAATCTTGAGAGCGGCTTGTTACCAATCATACATTATTTTTTCAAATCTATTCAAATGAACAACAATAGCACTTGCGGGGCCCTGGGTAGAGATGAGAATCGATCATTTAAAAGATAGATCTTTTTAATATGATTTATCGATTTTTTGAATCGATCTCCAAGGGTCGAGCTTTTCGAAGTATCTATCTCCAAGGGCCGATCTTTTTAAAGAATCGATCTCAAAGGGTCGATCATTTAATGAATCGATCTCCAAGGGCCGATCTTTTAAAGAGACGATCTATCTACAATACAGTAAAATAAAGTGTTTTATTGATTTCAAATATTTAAATACTGAATCTCACCTCCTGTTACTCAATCCCATTTCTATTACTTAAATAAAGAAGAAATTTACAGAACAGTGTCCTATGTCCTTTAACAGACTTTTCTTACAACAATAACATTATACAACAACTCAATACCTTCCGTTTCTCTAAATAGAGGGCACAAGGTAATATAATAAAAATAAGGTTTCAAACTTGCTCTTAATTTGTATAACCATTTTCTCTATTATTATTATTTTATTCTATTTTTTTCTCATTTCATAAACATAAATATGTAATAATACCCATATATTTTAACATTATGTAACATTAGCATTTTCATTATATATTATTTTTGATGAAAAATAGTCTTAAATTTTTCTACTTTTAGGTTACAGATATATTTTTCAAATTATAAAGTATTCAAATCGACTTATTTAGCTCGATTCGTAGTAGTGATGGGCGGTTGTCGAATAAGAAACGATTCGAATCGCAATAAAATACGAATTTCATAGGTAATTGTAAGTAATCGTGAAATCGATCCATATCGAAGATCGATCCTTATCGATGATCGATCCTTATCATAGATCGATCTTCTGAGCTTAGGAGATCGATCTTTTGAATCGGTCTGAACTCGCCGATTTTTTGTGTTGATCGATCTTTTCATTTCGATTCGAAAGATCGATTCATATTCGAGAATCGCCAATCACTACCCAAAGGCAAATGTTTCTTGTGTGGTTGCTTATTGGAGGATAAAATATATCCACCACGATTCACAATCAGAGATTATTGTAGGATGAAAGTATACTAATGTGTCGTTACTTTTGTAAAGATCGTTATGTCTTTTAAGGATCCTCAACAAAGGGATTCCAGATCAACCAAAGATATTTGCCATCGCCAGTCAAAAATAATCGGACGCACGAGGCTCCACTGTAACAGTAGCACTGGTTTTATTACCAACATCTTTAGAATTTAGGCCTGGCTACTACATTTGTGTGAATAATATGCGGAACAGACTAAGAGAATATTCTTCTTGTGATCTGCCACTGATTAGTATGTATTAGCTACAAAGAGGTCCCAGTACATTACTAGTGCGGATATAACGTCGGGATCCTGATCTGAGTCCCCAAAACATTTGTATAACCTGATAAGTATATCCTTCTTCCTACACTACTTGTAAGTGCAACCTTAGTGTTCTAAATATTAAAAATCATTTGATAAAGTCGACAAGGACCGTCCTCTCCTTCATGTTAGGGTCCTGTATATACTGTTATCAGCGTCGAGTGGCATGATAAGAAAAAAAATAGATAAATTACTCTACAACCGACAGTAATAACATTTTGAAGTGAGACTTCCAGGAATTTGTGGTCAAGTAGTTTTGAGAGCTAAGGTTTCTCTTGAGGGTTTTTGTAATGTCAGCGGAGGGTTTTATAAACACCAGATAGAATTTCGACGAGCTTAGGGCCTGTTTTTCTGCCTTGAAGGAAATTATGAGATGGGCTGCATTTTTTTCATGAGCTTGGGCTCTTCAGCTGACACCTTATCTCAAGGATATTCAATACCCTTGAGGAAAAAAAATCTGTCTATGCCAGTTGAGTAATTAAATTATGACTTGAAAGTCAATTCAGAACATCTTCTCCACGTGAGGTCTTATCAAGTTAAGATGTTAAGTAAATGGTTTATGTAACTAGAGCTGTCAGTTTTACTAAACATGGTTTCGTTAGGTTATAATTGATCTTTAAGAGGAATAATGTCTATTCGTTCGGCTTCTATTGCCAGTGGTTTCGATTAGATAAATTTTCTTCTGTATTTCAATTGGGGGGCTGAACAGGAAATTGAACCAACACAGCGAGGAAATTTAATAATTAAAAACAAAGGATATTTACTATGTCTTTGTTTTTGTTACCAAACTTAACGGAGAATGAATTTTATTGGAGATAAATCAGTTCAGATTTATATATTAATTTATTTGTTTTCCAGTATAGCAACGAATACGACTTCCAAATTTCAAAGTATTTATGGAAAATCCAGCATCTAAACCTTTTATTGTTTAGATAAAAAAATTACAAAAATCATTTATGAAGAAAACACGTATAATTTTAGAATGATTTGTTATAAACAAATAAATTTAAATAAAAACAAGAGAAAAAGACCAACGACAAAAATAAAAACAAGGAAAGACAAGTCGTTTTTTTTTTTTTGTGTCTATCAAAAATAAAGAATGGTCGGTGGATAAGTGAAATTTTTCTCGGCAGTCAAAGAAAAGTCTTATGTCTAGCAGTTCTTTGCATTGTCTACTTGTTGGTACGTCTTATTTAGAATTTGGATTAAAACACCTCTAATTTATTATTACACTTGGGGATCCAGTGTGTGCCAAGTGTCTTGAAATCACATTAAGAGATCCATACGAAAGTTAAAAAATGTCAGTTCAGATTTGGCCAGACAATTAACATTCAAAATATTGGCCTTGAATCACATTTCGGTGCAAAGAGTTTCAATAGTTCCTTTAAAGCTAAGATAGTTTTAAGTCTGTCTCCTGTAAATATCATAGTGCCCTCCATGAGCGTATATAAGGGGGGCACTGAGAGGGCTGCAGCCCCCCCCCCCAATACAGGTAAAAATGTGTTATAAAAACCTTAAAAATTAATTAAATAAGATCACTTAGTTCAGAAAAAATAATTTATATAGGGTGAAATAGCGTCTTAATTGGCCAACTATTTCATGTTCTAGATTGTTAGTATTTATTCCAAATGCTCTCAGCCCCCTCCCCCCTCCGAAATTATTTTCTATATACGCCCATGGTGCCTTCTCGTACGTAGGCGTAGAATAAGGTGTAGTTTTACACCTAGCTCCAGGTTCTAAACCGTTGGGCTTGGGTTCTCTTGTTAGTAGTAAATAATTTGAGGGGAGGGTGGAAAAATGAAGGAGTAATGTACAATGGGAACATGTTATGTACAACTTTTGCTCAAAATCTGAATCAATGTAATAAAACGTAATGATAACATAAAGTAATAAGCGATGAAAAAATTAAGCCATGTCATTTTAAATTGCATTTATTAATCAATTTACAGAGCCCGCTGTGGGATGATTTTCTCTCAATAAAACGACTGTTCAAGTATATCTGTATCACTAATTTTTATTTAAAGTTTAAATATAACAGATAAATGTTAATATGCGTCATAATATATTTTATACATGCACGATGATGATACATGATACCTCGTGAAGCAGGGAAATTTACGTACAACAATCCAAAATCTCCACCAAAAAGTGAGTTATTTTTTTATTTAAGGTTTAATGGCGTATCAACAATTGGGCTATTAACGCCGTATGTGAGTTATTACCTCAAACTTTGTTAGCCATTGTTCCATTGAAGAGTTGTAGAAGCATAATATTATCTAGATAAAGGCAATTAGAATGGGGATATTTAACGAGTCCCTGACATACTATAACCGGCCTCGCGTGTACTTGCATTGTATAACCCTTAGCCTTTGGACATCCCATGGCAAGGAAGTATCTTCTCAATTGTCCCAGGATCCTCTTTTCGTAGAAACCTGATCGATCATTGCGTCACTTGAATACAACCACGTAACGTTCACACTTTTTATTTTGGAGAGAAAATTTCAAAAACACTTTAGAACTCCAGTGAGTTCACATTTCTGTATCCTTTCTTCCAATGGTTCCCAATATGTGTAGTAGCAGCATTTTATAAGGAACTAAAGTAATAAAAGTCCGTCACGCTTTTTTCTCAGAAAGGCATTCCTGAATAATTTGTAAAAAAATATCGTATATAAATTCAACATAAACATGAATAGTTTTCTTATTTTATATTTGAAATGAAAATCTGACTAAATTATTAATTTTCTTCCTGAGTAACCCCTAACTTTTAATAAACGTATTTCAATTTTTTGTTTGCTAATTGGTGGGGCATCTAGTCTACCTTATTTCGTTGCAAGAAAGTACAAATAAGGGCTGATACGGCAAATTAATCATTTCTGCCCGGATTAACTCCCTCTCCTCCGTATGGACCAATTTTGCTGGTTAACGAACTCGTTCAATCGTTTGATAGAGGAATGCAGGCTGGCCCCAAAGTAGTGTTTAAGCTTTTGCTCCAATGAGGTAATTATAGCAAATTTTATTCTGAGCAAAAAGGTTCCTATTACCATGGGTCCATAAATGCTTTCTGTAAGCGCTGGAGTTAAAAAAAAAAACATACTAAAACCACGTGTTTCAGACTCCAAATCCCTATAAATTCTCAACATGTGGGGTTAGAGGAAAACCTTCAAATACATGTTGTAGGACACTAAATTCTAAACATTTTGACACCGACGAATCTTATCTTGCATCACGGGATTGGAGACTAGTTTCGTCTAATTTTAATAATTACTGTTTTTCCAGCGTTGAACAAGGCTCCCTCTGGTGATTCACTTATACTAATGTTCAAATAGCCATGCTGGAAAAATACTGATTAAAAAAGATAGGCCCAACGAATTTCCGCGTTATGCAAACTTAGATTCCTGGGTACCAAAATGTGCAGAATTTACTGGATTACATCTTTCATTTAAAGCTTTCTCTAACGCCAGTCATTGAGGTTATTGGCATATAAAGCTTGAAAAAGGAGGTTTTAAAGCTCCAGCGCCTCCAGGAAGCATTTTCGGGCTCGTGAATACAGGAAATTTTCTGCTGATTGGAATTTCCTATAAATAACTTGAAGCATAAACACTACTTTGGGCCACCCTGGATACGATATATAAACACAAACACGAAGTTGAATAACCTATTGGTTTCAATGCCTCTGAGGTTTGGAGCGTCGACATTTCTCATCAGCACTTCCGAATTGCGTCATCTGACCGATGGCATGAGGGGGTTTTCCTCCCTGTATTAAGAGGGGAAACATAATAATAGGTTACACTCGTTATGAAAAATATTTTTTTGAGGCTTTTATTAAATGAAAAATCTCATTAGATTCCTGCCCCAAGGCTGTCCTTGGACTGATAACAGCTATCAGAAACAAAAGTAACTAGAATATCTTGCTATTTCCGATGTTTGAATAAAACGCCCGGAAACAGCCGTTTCCAGTACGTTTTCTACATGAAAAAAATATATTTCTCATTTAAACTCAAAATATTAGAAGAAATTAATAAAAGACAGATTAATCCCCTTCAAATTAAATAAATGTCAAGTGTTTTCATTGCAAAAGGCGATGAGCTACGTGAAACAACGTAAAACGGGGAACGTAAAGATCGTAGACATCCGATGTGTGATTATAATCCATATTTGAATGTTTATGTGTACTTATATGTACTTATGTATGTATTTAAACATTTAAATATATTATATATAGATGTATATATATGTATATATATATATATATATATATATATATATATATATATATATATATATATACTAGCTGACTACCCGTACTTCACCACGGCCGATAAGTAGTTTCTATATTGCGTTAAATATGGTATGATCAAAATTAACACACACATAATTTTGTACAGCTTATTATTGCACGGATTTTAAAGTTACCCAGGAAACACCATGTGGAGGTAACAGTGCTTGTTTCCGTTGGAGAGTAAAAAAATACAACAACTGCTTAAAAAGTTAGGTAAACAGAGACAAATACACGTTGAAAAGCATAAAACTTACAAATTTGAAGTTTTAAGCACTTATCTCTTCGATTGACATCGCCCCATCGAACATTACAACAGAATCTTATTGTAGAGAATTTAGTAACCTTTCGAATAGCTACCTTCCACTTACTACGAGTTCCCAACTGTTTTCGAGATATTTTAGAAAATATACTGAAATCCGAAAACTTTGTATCACCATTCATACAATTTTTTTCCATATACTTCGTTTCTGAATACCCAAACAGAAAATTAGTATTGAAAAGTATTTCTATCAATTTTTCTGGTAAATGGCTAAAGAAGTCGCTTAAAAAATGGTTTCATTCGTTTTCATACGTTAAGGAATCTTTCGCACAAATTTCGCTCCAAAAACCATGTTCCAGTAAACGGATTCTACTTGTTAATGAACTTGACCTTTTATATGAGAAGAAGGGTTTGTGTACCAAATGTTATCAAAATCGAACCATTTTTGAGCCGATGAGGAAGTTCTTAATAATTCAAACCCCCCTAAAAGTACTTAAAAAATTTGAATATCAAAAAAACCTTTCTTAGCGAGTGTTTACACTCTAAACGCATTGCCCGTGAAAGATTTCAAATTTTTGTGTCAAGTGGTTCAGGATATTATTAGCTCGGATGGGCCATCACCAGGGCGTAAACTCTATGAGGGACAAAATCGCGTTTTATTTCTAGTAATTCAAGTTCTGCCATCATAGGGGAAATTAACCTCAATTATAAATAATACTATGGAATAGATAATGTACGGTGTACAGCTGTTCTGTTCGTCCTAGCAACGCTTGCTGCCTAGGCTTGGCTGCTCTAACCAACTAAAACTTTAATCCCCTCTAAAAATACTTAATTATTTGAATATCAAAAAATCCTTTCTTAGCAAGTGCCTACGTAATATGGGGAGTGTCCATGCAAAATTTCAAAATTTTCTGTCGAGTGGTTTGGCCTGTGCGATGATAGGTCAGTGAGTCAGTCAGTCAGTCAGTGAGTGAGTGGTATTTGACAAATAAATATACAGGGTGTCCCAGTATATGTGTCCACCCCCTTTTCCTCCTAGAGTTATTGGAATTTCGAAATGAAACTTGGTAGGTCTTAGTTATGTTGCATGAGGTTTCTTTTAAAGGTTTAATTGACTTGGTAACATTCTCCAGTTTTTCTCCAGCGCATCTAACTCTTGATTTTCTAATAGCGGCAGGTATTTTTTATGACAAATTCTGATAGAAAATTTAATTTTAAGACTAATTTATTCCGAGACATCTTTTGATCCGACGCACCGTTTGCGCGTAAAAAGCAAAAAACTGAAAAATATCGCCCTTTTGTAGATAAATTCCTATTTATCACTGAAACCAAGCCTTTTACGTAAAAACACCACGATACAAACGTTGTAGCCTATTTCAGGTGATACCAAGATCAAAGTTGTAGGTTTAATATTTAACGGGTTATTATGAAAAATATACCTTAAAAGTTTTAAAAAGTAACAATTCAGAAAATCAATATGAATAGAAAAAAAAGTAGCTGACATAAACAATAAAAAAAAGTACTTATTTACTTTATGAAAAAAAGTATATAAAAATTATTATAAAACAGAACAGAATAAATTTATTTTTCCATATGAAATTATTATATCATAAAACTAAAAAAAAACATTTTCCTTTGTTTTCATTCATAATACCCCGTTAAATATTTAATCTACAACTTTGATCTTGGTATAATCTGAAAGGAAAATTAATAGGCAATAGCGTTTACATTGAGGTGTTTTTACGTACAAGGCTAGGTTTCAGTGATAAATAGGAATTTGTCTACAAAAGGGCGATATTTTTCAGTTGTTTGCGTTTTACGCGCAAACGGTGCGTCGGATCAAAAGATGTCTCGGAATAAATTAGTCTTAAAATTAAATTTTCTATCAGAATTCGTCATAAAAAATACCTGCCGCCATTGGAAAATCAAGAGTTAGATGCGCTAGAGAAAAAAACTGGAGAATGCTAAAAAGTCAACTAAACCTGCAAAAGTAACCTCATGCAACATAACTAAGACCTACAAAGTTTCATTTCGAAATTCCAACAACTCTAGGAGGAAAAGGGGGTGGACACATATACTGGGACACCCTGTATATTTGTCAAATACCACTCACTCACTGACTGACTGACTGACTCACTGACCTATCATCGCACAGGCCAAACCACTCGACAGAAAATTTTGAAATTTTGCATGGACACTCCCCATATTACTTAGGCACTCCCCATATATATACACACACACACACACACACACACATACATACATACATATATACATACATGTGTGTTACATCTCTATGTTATACTTCGTTACAGAACGCCCAACAGGAGCGCTGCCCAGACGTTGTATTTATTGTTGTCGTTATGTTGGCAGTATTGCATCCTGTATTGTGTAAAGTTCAATAAACATTGAGTTACTGTTCCTAAAGTGTGTGTATTTGTTCCAATAGGGGTCTCCCGTGGTCTAATGGCTAGCGCCTTGGATTCATAAGCGGGAGATGGTGGGTTCGATTCCCAACCTCCGGCAGGAATTTTATCATCCCACGGCTCGCTGGTAAAATTCCTCGCTACACCCTGGATGTCGGCGCTAATGACCTAGATGTAGATGCGCCGTAAAAAAAAAAAAAAAAAAAAAAAAAAAAAAAAAAAAAAAAAAAAAAAAAAAATTGTTCCAATATATATATATATATATATATATATATATATATATATATATATATACATACATACTAGACATGCGCGCCACGCCGGGTTTTAGTGGCACCGCCGCCGCCGAGCCTATTCAGTCGGCGCGCCGATTGAGGGGCCGATTGAGGGTAGGGATGGGTGATAGTCGATAGTTGCCGTCGATATATCGATAGTTCATGACTAACGATAGTAGCTATCGATATTTTTTATCTTTTAGCACTTTCCTCCGAAGGAAAGTAGCTATTGAGGTTGCAATCATGACGGAATTTTTGAAAAATGTACCACCTAGTAGATATATATATATATATATATGTGTGTGTGTGTGTGTTTGTGTCTATCTGGACACGATAGCGGCCAGAATTTTTGTTTTTGTTCTTTCTTCACGAATCATGGTATACAGCGTTCAATTAGCAAACGATTGAACGAGTTCGTTAACCTCCAAAAGCGGTCCACCGGGAGGGGGAGGGGGTTTACACCGCACCCAAAACACTAATTTGACGATGCCAGCCGTAGTTTTTGTTATATTTCATCGAAACTCGTTATTCGTTATGTTGATCTAAAGAGAGAAATTCGCTGAAAAAATAAACCAAATCGGTTCATTAGGAGGGGGGGTTTACTCCGGACCTAAAGTTCTAATATACTCATACCGGTCGTAATTTCTGTTGTATTATAACGAAACGCGGTATACGTCGTGTGTATCACATGAGAAAGAAGTGTTGTACAAATGAAGTTTATAGGTCTATTGGAAAGGAGGTTTTACTTTAAACTCTGTTTCATTTTCAGAAAGGAATTTTTTTACCAACGAGCCGTGGGATGAGAATATTCAAGCCGCCGATTGGAATCGAACCCACAATCTACCGCTTATAAATCTAAGGCGCTAGCCACTAGACAACGAGGAGACCCTACTTTTTCTGATAATTGCAATTTAAAACAACCAAGTTAAACAAAAACAAAACCCCGTTCAAAAGAACAAAGCAAACGCTTTAGAAGTTTTAAGTCTATATTTCTCCGATTGAAATCACTCAGTCGAAAATTACTTTATAACCATTTATGTAGAGACATTAGTGCGCTTTCGAATGGGAACCTTCCCAACCTATTTAAAGATATTTACTGCAAAAAGTTTTTCGAATACTTCCTTAACTTCAAATGTAATCAACATCTTAGTTTAGATGAATTTCAAAAATTATAACATATTTCCCATATTTCCAATGTGGGAATGGAATCCCTCATTAATTTACCCAAACCGAAAATGAGCTACAAAAACATTTGTTCCACTTATCTCAAAAACTGTTGATGATATCGCCTTAAAAACGGCTTCATTTGTTATCGTATGCTAAGGAATATATTACGCGAGTATCTGTAAGCATATAAACCCGAAAACGTAAACGCTACGACAAATATTTATATTTATATATATATATATATATATATATATATATATATATATATATATGTGTATATATATATATATATATATATATATATATATATATACATATACTGTGATTACAATTTTTACATCTCCTTTGGGGGTTAAAAAATAGCCAACGCCGCCGCCGCCGGCCATTTTAGTCCAGCGCGCCGCCGCCGGCAAATTTTGCCTCGGCGCGCATGTCTAATACATACATATATATATATATATATATATATATATATATATATATATATATATATATATCAAATAGGAACACCAACAACCCCAGGTCTCCACCACAAATGATTGATTTTATTTACCAAAGCTTGCTTTCGGAGACTACAGCTCCACCATCAGTGCTTTTACAGCATAGAAAAAACACATATTATATAATTTTTAATTGTTAAAATTACTGAACTATTTGTTATATTGTTCGGAATTACTGAAACTAATGTAATTCAGAAACAGTTAAAGTGTTATGTATTTATTATTATTTTTTGTTAGAGGTTTCATATTTTGCTTTAAGAACAATTTATATTTAAATAAAAGGAAATAGCGGGACTAAATGTTTGGCTGGGGCGCCAAGCTGTCTAACTACGGTAGTGTGAGTAGAGGACTAGGAGAGAGAGACACGCGAACTATTCGATAAAGGTGAATTAGGTAGAAAGGGATGTGGAAAATCAAAGGGAGCAGTCAATGGTTGGCGCCATACCACATCCCCGTGTCCTTCATTATGTAATCTACAATATCTAAATTATTCTAGATTAGATTAGATTCCTGTTTTGGAGGGCATTAAACAGGCAAGGTTATTACGCCCTTCTGAGTAAACTATTATATTTATAATGTTAAATTTATTTTTATTTTTATATGCTGTGAGTTGTTATGTGTTTTGTGTGTTGTAATGTATGCTGTGTGTAATATACTCTCTGTTTTTGTTATTATATGTACATAGACTATTTATTTTTTCCATTTAAGACTCCTCTTTTTTTCTTTTTTTTTTTTTGTTCTTTTTTTTTCTTTTTCTTTTTTTTTTTTTCCTTTTTTTCTTCTTTATATGACTATTTTTTTTGCATTTTTTTTATATATATATATATATATAACTCTATATATATATATATATATATATATATATATATTTTATTTTATTTTTTTTTATTATTTTTTTTTTTTTTTTTTTTTATAATCTGTTGTAAATGCTTATTTCTTTAAATAAATTCAAAATTGCATCGATTCCTTCAGCTGAATCCTGTAGTGCCGCTGATGCAATGCGGGAAATCCCATATTTTTCAAAACTTTCATTGAGTGGATGGCATTCCTCTAGAATATGTTGGATGGATAGAGGAACTTGGCAGGTCTCACACATTCTTGGAGCTTCTTTTGTTATTAGGTGTACGTGGGTCAGGTTAGTATGTCCTATTCTAGCCCTTGTTATTACAACCTCTTCCCTTCGGTTGCCCCTAAATGCGCTGCTCCATTTTCTTGTGGTTGGCTTTATTTTTCTAAGTTTATTAGTTAAAGGCACCTCATTCCACATGGATTCCCAGTTGTTGCGGATTCTTTGTTTCAACCATGAACTAACATCATATGCCTCGTAAATTTGTTGTGCTGGTCTTTCCATAATCGCCGCTTCTTTTGCTGCCTTGTCTGCTGCTTCGTTTCCTGGAATGCCGCTGTGAGATGGAACCCAAAGGAAGTTAATAGATTTTTTCAGCTCGGATAGTTTGTTCAGGGAATTGTAAATTTTGTTTATTATTATGATAGAATTTTTCGGATTTTGAATTCTTTGCAAGGCAGACAAGGAATCCGAGCATATTACTATATGGGTTTTGTTAGAATGAATTGCAAGATGCAATGCTGCAGCTATGGCATGAAGTTCGGCAGTGAAAATAGATGTATATGGAGGTAATTTGTATTTTTCAGTTATATTGTTCGTGAAAACTGCATATCCGACGTTGTCATTTTTCTTGGAACCGTCGGTATAAATTACCTCCCAATTCATATATTTCCTCGGAATGTTGATCATGTAATAATTGTGATGTGCCCTTAATGTTTTTAAACTTAGATCAATAGTTGGTGGCCGATGTTTCCACGGAGCCTTATCCAGTGCATAGTCTGCCATTTCTACTGAAATGTCATTTATTTCACTGATGATTTGCCTATGTCTAATAGCTATTGGAGCAGGACTTGCTGGTTTTTCTTCATAAGAATTGATATGTTGAGGATGAAAGATGTGACTGTATGCCGGATTATTAGGTTGGAGCTTAATTTTTGCTATATATGAAATTAGTAATTCCTGACGTCGAAACATTAGAGGCGGCATAGAAGCTTCGGCACAAAGGCTAAGACTAGGACTTGTCCTAAAGGCTCCAGTGGCAAGTCTTATACCGGTATGATGGATCGAGTCTAAGAGTAGAAGATGGTTTCTCTTTGCTGACGAATATACTGCACTGCCATAATCGAGTTTTGATCGAATAAGGCTAGTGTACAGCATTAGCATTGTTTTACGGTCAGCCCCCCAGGATGTTTTGGCCAGTACTCTCATTATCCTTAATCGTTTAAAGCATTCATCTCGTAGGAATTTAATGTGGGACAACCAAGTTAATTTTTTGTCCAATGTCAGCCCCAGGAATTTAGCTTCTTCGTAGAATCTCAGTGCGTTCCCATACATGTATAACTCTGGATACTGAGTTGGAGTTCTTTTCCTGGAGAACATTATACATCTGGTCTTGGCTGTAGAGAATCGAAGTTTATTTCTCTCTGCCCAGGCTTGTAGATTGTAAATAGTATTTTGGAGAATTCGCTTCATCCATTCATAGCTTCTAAATCGAAGGAAGATGGTAAGATCATCCACGTAGAGGAATGCTTTAACCGACCTAGGTATTACTTCTACAATCGAGTTGATAGCAATTGCAAATAAAGTACAGCTCAGAACACTTCCCTGAGGGATGCCGTTAGCTATTTCCTTGCAACTAGAAACCGAGTCTCCTACTCTTACCCTTATAGACCTTCCTTGCAGAAAACTTTTCAAAAAATTGGCCAGTTTTCCTCTGAAACCCCATTTGTACAGAGTGTTGAGGATTGAGTTTCTGTTTATGGTGTCGTATGCTTTTTCTATGTCAAAACATATCCCCACTGCTTCCTTTTGCTGAATGAATGTATTTAATATCTCAGCCTCCATAGTTACTAGCTCGTCCATTGTTGATCGACCTTTGCGAAAACCACTCTGGAATGGAGATAAAAGATTGAGTTTTTCTATAACCCACATAAGCCTCTTATTGACCATTTTCTCAAGCAATTTTGATAGGCAGCTTGTGAGTGATATTGGTCTATAGCTGGTAAGTAGTAATTTGTTTTTTCCCGGTTTTAATATTGGAATGACTATTGATTCACGCCATGCTATTGGATAAGAGGAGGTTTCCCAAATTCTATTATAGATGTGTAGTAATGTTTGTTTGGATTCAGGAGGCAAATTTTTTATCATTGTATTGTGAATTTCATCTTGCCCTGGACTAGACGAATTCAGCTCTTCAATAGCAGTGTGGAGTTCCCAAGTATTGAAAGGACTATTGTAGTCTAAGTGCAGTTCATTTTCGTCCCCGTTAGATTCGGTAAAGTCTATTTCCTGTGAGAGCTCTGATTCCTGATTTTGATTTAAATTCGAATTTGAAATGGCTGAAAAATAATCTACAAAGTGTTCTGTTAGGGATTGAGGTTGAGTGATTATTTCTTCTCGTATCCTTAGAACGGGTATTTCTGCCGTGTATTTTCCTGAAACACTGTGAATTTTTTTCCAAACTTTATTAATGGGAGTGTTTATATTGATAGATTCGACATATGAGATCCATGAGCTTTTCTTTTTATTTTTTACAAGGTTTCGGGTAAAGGCTTTCCTTTTTTTATAATTTATCAGGTTTTGGGTGGTTGGGTTCTGTTGAAAAAGTTTTAGTGCTTTATTTTTTAATTTTACTGCAGCACGGCATTCATCGTCGAACCATGGAGCGTGGTTTGGTTTCGGACGGCCTTTAGTTTTCGGTATTGTGTCTGTGGCAGTTTCTATTATTGTTTTGGTGTAGTGTTCTACCTAAAAATTATTCTATATTATTCTATTTACAACCGCTTGTATCCCTAATCATCATTAATTGCCTTATTAAATATACTCCATAATTGTATTACTTCATTTATTCCTGCCTACATTTTTCGAATGATTTGCGTTGTTGTATATACACACACACACACATATATATATATATATATATATATATATATATATATATATATATATATATATATATATATATATATATATATATATATATGTATATATGTGTGTGTGTGTGTGTGTGTGTGTGTGTACTCTCACAAACACACATGTTTATATAAATGTCAGTTAGCGCTGGAGAGGGAGAGGGAGAGGGAGAGGGAGGGAGGGAGGGAGGGAGAGGGAGAGGGAGAGGGAGAGGGAGAGGGAGGGAGGGAGAGGGAGAGAGGGAGGGAGGGAGAGGGAGAGGGTGAGGGAGAGGGAGAGGGAGAGGGAGAGGGAGGGAGGGAGAGGGAGAGGGAGAGGGAGAGGGAGAGGGAGAGGGAGAGGGAGAGGGAGAGGGAGAGGGAGGGAGGGAGAGGGAGAGGGAGAGGGAGAGGGAGAGGGAGAGGGAGAGGGAGAGGGAGGGAGGGAGAGGGAGGGAGGGAGGGAGGGAGAGGGAGAGGGTGAGGGAGAGGGAGAGGGAGAGGGAGAGGGAGAGGGAGAGGGAGGGAGGGAGGGAGAGGGAGTGGGAGAGGGAGAGGGAGAGGGAGAGGCAATGAAGTATTTCAAGATATCTTTAGTTTTCAAGATATCCACTATTAAAAGATTGTCATTTTGGGGAAAAAACACACTTTTTGCTCTTCTCGAATGGATATCTCCTCTACGATGAACCCAAAAAATAAGTTCCGGTTATAGGACAGTAGAGCATTACATTCGCTTAATACATATAATATATATTACCTTACTATTTTATGTATTTTCTTTCAAACGTCATATACGCATACAGATGGCAAAACCATTGCTAAGATAATAGACAAGATCTTCTTTAATTGAGTGTGAATAAATGGTCAGCGGGCCAAAAATAATGGAGCATATTTTGTACAATTCATTGCCAGGAAATGAGAAATTGCAAGATTCGTTGTTTTAACGTTTGAAGGAAAATACATAAAATAGTAAAGTAATATATATTCTTGAAGGGAATGTAATGCTCTATACCCCTATAAACGCAATTTATATTTTGAGTACATCGTTAAAGAGTTATCTTGTCAAAAAGAGCAAAAAGTTTATTTTCCCCAAAATTACAGACATTCTAGAGCGGATATTTCGAAAACTAAAGATATCTCGAAAAACTTTATTGATTTGAACTTGTAGCATATTTAATCAGCTTTCATTTGTCATAGAATGGTCATGTCGCTAGGAGGCCTAGTTACCGAGTTATAAGCGAATCCTCGAAAAACGGGACCTTCTAACCCCCCCTCTCCCCACGGCTCAAAGCTACGAAGGAGGACTTATGTTGAACTCCTAACTTGCCCAAAACAAAGTCATTTACATATATAACTGTTAGTTGCCTGGGCTATTAGTCGCCAAATTTCAGATTTTCACGATGAACACGGAAATTGTTTTAACGTTTGAAGGAATATACATAAAATAGTAAAGTAATATATATCATTGAAGGGAATGTAATGCTCTTCAACTCTATAACCGGCATTTATTTCTTGCAATGGGCGTATATAAGGGGGGGCTGCAGCCCCCCCCCTCGAAATTTTGATTTGATCGGTAAAAATGTGTCATAAACCCTTAAAAATAAATTAAATAAGATCACTTAGTTCATAAAAAGTATTTTATTTTGGGTGTAATAGCGTTTTAGTTGGTTAAAAATATTCCAAGTTGTAAATTGTTAGCATTCCATACCCCGGAAATGGTCTCAGCCCTCCCCCCCCCCCCGAAATTTTCCCAGCCCCTCCCGAAATTATTTTCTATATACGCTCATGTTTCTTGGGTGCATCGTTGAAGAGTTATGTTCAAAAAATGAGTGGCAAAAGTGTTTTTCCCAAAATGACAGACTTTCAAGAGCAGATATTTCGAAAAATTATGATATCTGGAAAAACCTGATTGAATAAAACTTGTAGCAGCTGGCATGGGCGTATATAGGAAAAATTTTCGGGAGGGCCTGGGAAAATTTCGGGGGGGGGGGGGGCTGAGACCTTTTCCGGGGTACGGAAGTATGAAAAATTTAGAACTTGGAATAGTTTTAGGCAACTAAAACGCTATTACGCCTAAAATAAACTATTTTTTATTAACTAAGTGATCTTATTTAATTTATTTTTAAGGTTTTTATGACACATTTTTCCCATCAAATGAAAATTTCGGGGGGGGGGGCTGCAGCCCCCTCCCCTTATATACGCCCATGGCAGCTGGTCAGCTTTCATTTGTTATAGAATGGTCATGTCGCTTGGATGCAGGGTTTCTGAGATATAAGCAAAATCCGGATAAATGGGACCGTCTATAAACCCCACCCCCTCCCACCCGGCTCAGAGACTACAGGCGGGGACTTTTGTTATGTTGACCTCCTAACTAGTCCAAAGAAAGTTATGAAGTCAAAAATTTTGTTCCAAGCATTTCCATCTATAGCTGTTTTTGAGCATTCGTTGCCTGGACTGTAACCTGAAAATCCCAAAAAAGCTTTAAAAAATAGCGGTTTGTTGCAGAACTGATTCGTTCCATAGCTCAGTGTGTTTCAAAACTCGTTCGTTACTCGTTGTGTAGCAAAACTCTTTGGTTCCTATGGTTTGTGAAAGAATTTCTTGATATTTCCGAGTACCGAGTCCAAAATATTTAAAAAAAATACTTCTTCGGCAGCCTATCTCCTCTCGAAAAAGAAGAGGAGGAGACTATGCAGACCTGTATAACTGTTAAGTTTGGGGCAATAAGGGAATCTGTGAAAAGTTGGGAATCTATTTACAGTCTCTACATTTTGTGGAGTCCCATTATATTAGAGAGAGGAGAGCCAGAAAGTATCTTCGTAGCGACTGTGCAGCCAAAAAACTTTGGTGAGCTAATAACCAATCCAGAAATGTATGCCATATATTGGCTCGCCATGGAGAGTTTTAAATTATCATTACAATATAAGCTTTAAGCCAACCACAGATGCTTGTTCGGAGTGTATCCGCCTGTAAGCCCAGATCTCAGTTATGACATCTGGAAGAGAAAAAGAAAACGTCATGGTTAAAACAGCAGTTCATACAATAAAGGCAAAAGCTTTTTACGATTGTTTGCCAGAAAAATCAAGTCCTGCCTCGAGTTAGTTCCTGACCAAGCTGCTAATTATAACAGGCAATTATACCTCTATAATTTTCCCATCTACGAACGCCATTCCACCAATGTTCAGAACACCGAATCAGTTTTCATCTATATAGATGGCTAGAAAATGAAAGACTGAAAGGATCATATGAAATATCTTCAATCTAATACCACCAATTTATAAGTAAAGACCTCTCAGACATCGAAGAGATCAAATTATTCTGTGAATACTTCGCTTTATTTTCTCAGTTTGAAATCGTTCGACGAGTCAACGAATAGGTTAATTAATTAATAAAATGGCTGTGAACCTAAATAAATATTACTTATTAAATAAAAAGTTATGCTGTGTGAATTAAAACTCGGTCGTTCCAGTGTTGTGTCCAGCAAATCCATTCCTTTAAACATTTTGCTGCAAAACTTTCTCCTTCCATACTTCATTATTTTTTTTTGTTACCTTTACATCAGTATTTTTTTTCTTTTCAAGCTCACTTCTACAGGATAGCTGTTCCTTTCGAAAGAAAAAAAAAATTTATCTGACCACTCTACAAGACTTGGTAAGTGTTTTGAGTTTCCTGAAAAACATGTTACTGTGGAACGATCAAGTTTTGCATCTCACCTCCTTATATATATATATATATATATATATATATATATATATATATATAATATATATGTGTGTGTAATGTTAGTTAAATATATTTAACATATATATAAAAAGATAAGATTCTTTCAATACAAATTAATTAATTTTTTGTTTATGATCTAAAACTGTTTCCCACAATAAGTTGGTTTTCCTCAAGCTTCACCACTGAGGGTCGCCTTGATTTACATAACAATCATCACAAATGCTTATAGTTGAGTCATTACAAATGGAACACTGAGGCCATTTGGGTTTTGGGTGCTGTGACCATTGAGGTCAGAAGGAAATTGTGGTTGAGTGTGGCCTTCATGAACACTGTCATTGTTCATGGAAAGCTTCAATCCTCAATAACTTTACTGCTAATAAAGAAAAAAAAAGGACAATACAAAGAAACTTCACCATCAAACCATCTTCTGCGATATTGTCATTATATCTATACAAATCAGTCCCGTAACCGGCCACAAAGAATCTGATTCTTGACCATTGAGCACACTTGGGAGATAGTCTAGTCATTACTATGCTCCAGCTGCCTGATCTTCCCCTTTGTAGGTACCCATTAAATTTCATGTTTTGTTTTTATATCTATGGAGTATGAAACTTTAACATTTTCCATCTGCACTTCCAGATTGCATCATTAGGTTTTCCTCCCTATAGGAAAAGAGGGAATACGATAAAAGAACATCCTCAGAGACACCTGAACTGGTTTAGACTAAAATAAGCTGATAGAAAGACCAGACAAGTGGCGGGGCCCTCGGTTTAAGATTTACTACACGGAAAGACCTAGTATTTCCAAAGCAGTAAATAGTAAAAGGGTTCAGTATAAAGTTCATATTCTATGGTACTATAATGAGAAAGGAGAGACTTGATACGTCTTTTCAGTAATATGAAGCATTAATAATTATTTTAAACCTGTTGTTTTCCTATTTGGTCATTTTAAAATTACATTTTAGCCCAGTCAAATTAGCAACCAAAAGAGTGTTGCTGAAAAAAAAATGAAACTGTTTTGCTGGCTGAGGTTTTGGAAACGGTTTTATTTATTCAAATAGGCATCAACGATCATATTTTATGGCTCAAGGTTTTTTCCTATTTCCTCTGAAACAAAGCATTTAATTAAAAAGTTAACTGTTACCAACCATTTAAACCATATAATTCTGTTGATTGAGTATCAAAACTTTTCAATTCTACCGAGTGGTTTTGAATAAATATTACAAAACAAGCACCAATGTTTTCCACTTTTGTATTAATTCAGATTTCAACCCAATTACTCTTAAGATATTTACTAAACGGACATTTCTAATACAAAATCAATTGTTTAAAGCATCAAATTTGTTTCAAGAAAGCTCAAAAACGTGCATATAAAGTTTTTTGTTTATGTAATGCTGCTGTAAAGCACACATAAAAGTTAAAAGTATAAATTTCATTGGATTTCGAACTCCCAGTTACAAATAAAGCAAAACAAACTAGTTCGTCACTACTTTGCACATTCATCTACCATAAAAAAATGAATAAATTAGGAAATCCCAAGTGTTCTTGCCTCAAAATCTGAATTTACACAAATGTGGAAGAAATTGTATCTTTGCATTGTACCTTTTCTTCTTTTTAAAACTGAATTGATAAGTTTTATTATTCAATCAACACAGAATTGCATGATCTAAATGTTTGGTAATAGTAAACTTTTCCATTGGATGCATTCTTTCAGAGGAAGTTTAGAAAAACTGCTAAAAGATAAAAAATTTCGCATATCCAACGTCATATTATAGATATTTAATGCCTAATCGAATAAATAAAACTGTAACCAGAACCTTACCGATTTGTCACAGCAAAAATCAAATTTGATTAAGCTATTTAAATATAATTTAAGCTTTAAAAAATGACTAAAATCTGAAAAAATATAAATAATAAGTTTTTTACTTGTTCTTATTTCTTTCAAAGGCATGGGGTCCATAAAGTAGTACACGGTTCATTCTGTTCAACTACTTTATTTTAACTCTTTGCCCGACATGTTTCGTGCTTTATTCGCACCTCATCAAGAGCTTACCTATACAAACATTATTTTTTTTATAAATCTTGAAATATACATGTTTATAATAATATATCCCTTCCTCATCCACGCAAAAGAGATCAAATCCATAATCCTGGCCGAATCACACACACATGAAAAAAGGCGGAAGCTAATCCAGACAAATATTAATCAATTCTTCATGCAAAATAAATATTTAAATAAGGAAACCGTGTTAAATGAGCATTTATTAGTACAAAAGAGAAAACAGAAATTAACAAATAAACATGACAAAGATCCTATTGCAATAAATCGATATTTTACTTTTGCTTACCATCCTTTAATAGCTAATAAACTTGAATTAATATGTAAGGACATAGGAAAAATAGGTTGGAAATATGGAAATAAAATAGGAAGAAATTTTATCAATATAAAGGACAAAATTAAACCTACAAGCACAAAAAACAACATATACAAAATTCGATGTAATGATTGCAATGCTATATTGGGGAATTGGCACAGCTATTACAAAAGTGAATTGTATAACACGCCAAAAGTATAGACACGAACGCAAAGAGGACGACATTGACGGAACATGCAATAACTGAAAAACATAACTTTAACATTAAGGAAGTTCTTATTTTAAATAAAGAAAGAAACACATTGAAAAGAAAATATTTATAAAATTAAAAAACAGCCATAAATAGAAAAACGGATTTAAAAAATGTCCATCAAATTTTCCACAGCATTATAGGTTAAACCTTTTAAAAGCTCATCAATAATCGATAAAATTAAAACAACTGAAATAATCGATAATATACCGCCATATTTATTAGAACAGATGACACCTCAGTATCTGACGCGCAAATGAGAACATGTTGAGAGGACTTCCTTACAACGTAAGACTAAAAATTTAAAACAATTTGTTAAAATTGATTTAGGGAAGAGATATATTATTATAAACATGCATATTTCAAGATTTATTAAAATAATAATGGTGCAAATAAAGCATGAAACATGTCAGGCAAAGATTTTAAATAAAGTAGTTGATCAGAACGAATGGTGTACTACTTTATGGACCCCCTGCCATCGAAAAAAATAAGAACAAGTAAAAAATATATATTGGGTCATCATTCAGAAGAATTGATATAAATAATAAGGAGCACAAGAAAATTAAATCAATATAACAGAATTAATTTTATTTAGAATATCAATATATGAAATAACTGACAATACTGTTTGAAAAAATTAATATGAATTTATAACTGACAAGAACTTGGTTATCATTAAGTACTTTCTTAAGTATATACAGTGTTCTTATATTTCATGGTGTTATATAAAAATATAGCCTTTATATATGTACAATATACACATACTATGTAAAAATAACAAATAGCATAACAAAACAAGATAAAATATACATTAGGTACTACATTAGTTGTATGCAAACAATGCTTTTCAAGAATTTTAACTCAAATTTATTAAGAAAAGGAAGCTCAAATTATCAACTTAATTAGCTCAATAAGACAGGTATACCACATTATCAAGTAGTTAAAAATGAAAAAGTAAAACTTAAGTTTTAGAATTATTTAGATAACTATCAGTCAGTCCATTAGAAACATTTTTGTTGAAGCATGAGTAAACAGGTTTCTAGAGAAAAAAAAGCTTACAGTAAAACAAATAAATATCTTATTTAAAATATTTAAGAAAACATAATTTTATCCTTATTTAATCAAAAATTTAAGGTTTTGAACCACATTTTTTTAGGCAAAGAAATTCTCAATTTTAAAATATATAAGAGAACAGCCAGAAAAAGCTCAAATTAACAGACATAAAAATATAGAAGGGATATAAGGATTATTTTTTAAATTTGTAAGCACTAAAATAAAATTATAGTTTTTAAAAATGATTTAATGTCTCGTTTGAATTTGAGGGTACAGCATAAAAAAATAAGTAAACATATTTCTTATGTTAGAAGACAATATTCCATTGTCTTCTAAATCAAAATTAATATTTAGACAAGTTTAAAAAGTATGCATTCTTGAATGAACTTTTTAGTGGATATATTCATTTAAAGAGTACCATCTTATCCACAAAGCTTTTAGGCCCTTCAAAATCTACAGACTCTGACTTTATTGAGGGCATTATTGAAAAAATAAAATGTTTCAAGCTTGCTTGATTAAGTTAAAAGTAATATAAGTGATGTATAAGAAACAGTTCATCAATAAAAAACATAGTTAAAGAATGATGAGCTGAGTTAAAAGACATCAAAATAGTTTTTGATATAAACATTGTATAATAGCAAACAAAAATTAACAAATCACATATTTTGGCATTTAGGAAAAACTCGCCAAAATTAAGACAATATTAAAGCTTATATTTGTGTTATTTGATAAAAATCACAGTTGTAATATTTTAATCTATAACTTCTATTTACAAGAGGTAGGATTGAGTAGAGGGAACAAACATCAAAGGGGTAAAAGTAGGGATTCACTTAATTGTAAAATAAAAGGATTAGAACTAATACTAACATTGAACATTTTTTAAGAAATGAAAAGACAAAACATACACTGGTTTAACGGTTAGGAGATTTTTCTGTTTTAGTGTATGCCAAAAATGAAAATTGAAATATGTCAATCCAAAGCGAATGCTGACAAGTTGGCATTATCAAATAGTTTTTAGTGTACCATATTCATCAATACCAGATGTATCGAAAATACTAGGTGTACCATGCTTATCCAAACTTATAAGCACAGCTATTAATGCCTAAAATTAAAAAAAAAAAAATCTGATAATATCTTTAAATGAATCTCACATTTACACAGCTTTAAGTAAAAGACGGAATAAACCCATTCACATTTTATACGAATTGCTATTTTACATACTTTAAAGTGAAAGTAATTAATCAAATGATGTCATTGTAAACTACGATCATTGATAACCACACAAGAATAATATATTAAGATTAAAAAACAATAAAAATTGTGAAAGCCCCAACTTTTAGCCCATTTCAGTTGAGCTCACTTTGTTTACCGCTCAATCCCTTTTAAATTTAAATTACCACTCCTTAAGTAAATTATTCAAATAAATAAATAGTACCTAAAATTAACAAAAATAAATGAACATATTCTGCACAGAAGTTTATAAATGATATCACTAGAAAATAATCAAAATAATAGACATCAGCCTTCTCAGACATTTAGTCATTAATAGATTAAAAGACTTCACCACAAATCACACTCCCAAAAACAGTTCGACAATAATATAAATATAAAACTAACTTAAATAATTGTAACACTACAATATTTATCACCTGTCATTAAGAAGTCTTGACCTAAAGATCTAAATTTTCCTTAGAACGTATTTAAGGCTGATTCAAATCTCACTAATTATTTAAATCATAGCTATTGATGTTTAATGAAGGTACTTGATAATATTAATTATTATTAAGGCATTTTAATTGACTTCCTGTGCCAAACAAGAAATTAGTTTTTAGCAAAATAATTTCAACAAAAAAGAAAGAACAAATTATGAGCTCCATGAGAGTTTGACCAACTTAAAATCTACACAAGAAAAACTGATAACAAATTGAATTATAGCCAAAGGGACTCCAACAATTTAAAAATAAATGCACTTCCCATTATAATATTCATTAAACTTCAATAATGTGAAATCAAAACCCATATTAAACAAATGTCTCACGATAGCAAATGATACGAAGTTCTTGCAGGATAGTGAGGTGAATAAGCACCCTGTAACTCCGTAGACCACATATGTTTCATGGATCAAACATCGAAACCACTATCCAGTTGATAAAAACTTAAGAATCATGGCCTCAGCTATTGCAAGGAAGGATAGACAGAGCACAGTTAAAATGCTTTTCACCAAAGAAAAGGAGCATTACACAGAAGACTGGTTTGAGAGGTGATCAAACTAATTAAAAATATGCAATAATATAAAAGGGGAAGACAATTAAGCTTTACTGGTAGTTAGGTAAGTGATTTTGGTGTTCGTGGGAAATTCTTCTAGAGAGCTTAATTTGGGAGGAGTGACAACTAAATACCAGCAACTTTCATCAGCAGGTGGAGGGACAAGAGTTGAGGAAAACATTCAAGTCCCAGAAAGATTATTTGGACCTGAAAATATATGCCGAATGATTTGTCTTGAAGCAAACAAATTATAAGAAAACTAATATTAGTTTTAAGAATTAACACACATTTTTCCTATAAATTGTTCTCCAGGAAATTATTAACACATCCTAACACTTTTTTTCCCCAAGTTCAAATAACAAATCCCTTAGTGAAAAGTCTTGAACATATTGAATTAGTTTAGTCAATATTAATAAAATAATAGGGGTAGTGAAACACTCTGAAAATACAAACACATTGGGCATTTTCAATTAAATGTTTTTAATCTGGATTCCACAAGAATTTTCCTGTTCAGATAACCTACAATGCAATTAGTATGGTTGAGAGCAGTTTCCTTCATTAGGACCTACTTAGAAGAAGAAATTATGATGACGATAACAAAATCCTAAACAAAACAAAATTGCGAAAGAAATTGCACTTATATACAGCAAATATTGTAAATAAAACAAACAAATTCAGGATTGAAAAAAAGAAATATAAAAATACAAATAAATCACCAATATAATCACAGGAAGACAAGAGTAAAGTTAGAAAACAAGTAGACTACAATTGCTCATAAGAAGAATAAGGTTACATCAGTTGGAGATCATAAAAGTGCTATTTTAACAAACCTTACTTAACTCAAAGTAATCACACGAATGTTGGAGAAAAGATGGAAATTATTCAATAATATTGAAATATTACAGAACAGTTTTAAATATATAAAAATCGAAAAAAAAAAAAAAAAAAAGAAAAAAAAAATTAAATAAACAAAGCATTAAAATAACTCGGAATCAAATTTGTTTAAACCTAGGGAGGTTAGCCTGAGAAATAAAATACTCAGTAGTTAGAATAAGTTAATATATACTAAAAGTAATAATCTGTATAAATAAAAATAATGTAATAAGTAAATTTTTGAATTAATAATAAATATTTTGTTTTATAAAATTGAAATATGAATCTTTTGATTAAATGATGAATATTATTGAAGATATAAGAAATATTAACAAAGAAAATTAAAATGTAACTGAATATAAAGAAAGTTGTAAGAATATTATTATTTTAAAATGTAAACATAATTAAGTACATGCAAATCATAAAATAAATGTGACACTTTTTGAATAAATAAATAAATTTAATTTAATCTGCTATTAACAAGTTTATAATAAAATAAATTTTTAAACATTTATATTATTTTAAAAAGTTAATAATTACAAATCAATCCTTATTTACCAATATAATAAGTTAATTACTCAATTTTAACAATAAAATCAAATCAATAAAGAATAAAATATCACCAAAAGAGGTAATAAATCTTGGAATCAACACTTTCAGAAAACTTCAGGGTCCAAAGGATAGCAGAAATTTAGCCTTTATCCGGAATTAGCAGCCATCATAAGTAATAATGCCATGACTTACAACTTAAATATGCCCTAGATGAAATGAAATGAGACATAGGCCCCTCAAAAATAACTAACCACCCCAAATCTGAGCTGTCAAAATAAGAGATTAAACGATTAATAAGTAAAATAAAGGAAAAAAGTTTCTTTCAACCAAGTTCTCAGATTAAAAGTCGAGCTTCTCTTACGATTGATTAGCTATAGAACAATAGTATATTACACTTCAACTTACATCACACTGACTCCTAACCATTGTTGCCTTTACGCCCTTTCAACTGTAATTGCAACCATTGCATACTGAAAGTACATTCTCTTCCTCAATACAAAAAAGTTATAGAGAAAATAAACCATCTCATTTACTACATAATTATCTCATGATTATTTTAATTTTCTTTAAAATGTTGAGCACATTTTCTCATCAAACTCTCTATTTCAGCAGTAGATGTCTGTAGTGCACAGCTGTGGCTCTATAATATTAATTAAATTTGAATCAATTTTGAAACATTAAAATTGTAGAAATAAATGAAAGTGTATAAACTATTACTGCAGTACTAAAACTTTCAAAATTATAAGTAAGTTACCAGTTAAAGGAAGTAAAAGTTAAAAAGAAACATAAACATCATTAAAGAAGCTGCTGTTAAGATAAATGGCACTGCAAGCATTCATTTGCTAAAAAAAGTCACAATTAGATGTCTTTAAACATTAACTTCATAACCTATAGTGAGCCATAAGTAAACCAATTAGTCAGCAAAGAACAAAACCGTACAAAAACAGTAAAAGACCAACCACAATGAAACAATCATAATAGGAACGACTTTGGGGCTTACTTCCTTTTCAAGGTAAATTTCCCCTTAAGCTTCAAAATATGTCATACTTGAACAGTTTGTCATTTTATACTATTTCAGTTCGATTTCCATTTGCTCTTCCTTCTAGGTCAGAAGCTTCTATTTGTTCCTTTAATAGTTCTAACTCCCTGATACCAGACACCGTCACTTCGTACTTATGTGAGACCAGGGATCGGTAAAAATGGACAGCAAAAGCAACAAAAATTATAAAAACAGGAACTACTATGATGGAAGCCGTCCAGGCTGCATATGAAGAAAAATCATAAAATTTTACGTAGCAAAGAATAGCGATTTCACATAGGAAAAGCAGAAGTCCAAGAAGAGTAGAAAATGCCCAAGCTGTTTCAATATACCTGAAACAAGAATAAACATGAGATGTGTTATAATGAGAGTAATGACATCTTGATAATTAGATCTCTTAATAATACATTTATTACTTATTCAGAATATATCAATGGACCATTGATAATAAGTCACCACTTTATTTTATAAGCATATATTTAGCATCTTATAATACCGCATATTTTTAGGCACTGAATAATTTTGTCTATAGTTTGCTGACAATTTTTAAGGGCCTCTACTACATTATGAGGTACATTTAGTAGCCTGAACAAGTTTCAAATTACGGACATTCCACAATTATAAGACATATCCTTACAATTTGAGAGCATAGTTCACATAGAGGTGGAGGTTCTTTTTTAATAAGATGACTATATGCCATATGACTGAGGCCTATTCAAAGTCGTTTTGTTACCATTTCCTCCCTTTGATTTTATATTTGTAATGAACAGCCTAAAATTATTAATTTCGATCTGGAGTAAACCCTAACTTCTAACAGGCCAAATCTGCTTATTTTTACAGCACATGTTCTTCATTAGTTGGGCATAATATCAACCAAGTTTCGAGTTTTCTTACAAGGGAGTAAAAATAGCAATCACTAAGGGAAATTGAAAAATTTGGTTCCAGAGTAAACCCCATTCATAATAGATTGATTTTACAATTCTTTTTCTCTCTTTTTTTTTTTTTTAATTTAAAATAAAATTAATTAATAAAAAAAATCCTGACGCAAATGGAAATGAAGAAAAGCACAAACTAATCCAAAAGCATGGATATACAGTCGTGTGAAATATTTGCATAGTACGGCACTGATGGCCATGAGGTTTTTTCTCCCTAAATACTTCAAACTAACTTCTTTCTCTTTAGGGGATCACAATGTATACCCAGTTTGTTACAACAAATATTTTGGACATAGGAGCATATTTATAATTTGGGTCTGGAGTAGACATGCGTGCCGCGCCGGCGCCGCTATGCCATGCCGGTATTTAGCGGCGCCGCCGCCGCCGAGCCTATTCGCTCGGCGTGCCGATTGAGGGTAGGAAATTTGCGAGTTAACTGCATGGTGACCGGCCGGTGCCATTTTGAGCTTACCTGCTGACCTTCACTTGTGTGTTGTGATCATTGAATAGAAAATGACAAAGCTTGTATCGGAAAAGCGTAAAATGAAAGAGTTTTATAGACACATACTCGACGATATAAAACTAAAAATACGTCCGACTCGCAGGAACTGTGTCATCTTAGCGTGGTTTCGCTCATATCCCTAGTGATATTAATAAAGGAATAAATACATTTTTTGGAGAGGGTTTGATCTTTCTTAAAAAATATAAAATAAAATCTCAAACAAAAGGAAGTTTAAGGTGCCACAACAGGAAACTGACAGTATCCTAAGACTCCGACGCCAAAATGGCGTTTTTTTATGGCGCTTTGACGTCTAGGCCATTACCGCCGACATTTTACCAACGAGCCGTGGGATGAGAAAATTCCTGCCGCCGGTAGGAATCGAACCCACCATCTCACACTTATGAATCTAAGGCGCTAGCCACTAGACCACGGGGAGACCCTAATTTTCCTGATAATTGCTATTTAAAACAAACGAGTCCAACAAAAACAAAACCTCGTTCAAAAGAACAAAGCAAACGCTTTAGAAGTTTTAAGACCATATTTCTCCGATTGACATCACCCAGTCGAAAATTACTTTATAACTATTTATGTAGAGACATTAGTAAGCTTTCAATGGGAACCTTCCCCTTGCCACGACTTTCCAACCTATTTAATGATGTTTACTACAAAATACAAAGATACCAAAATTTTTCTTGTCCACTAATAAATTTTTTTTTTTTAATTCTTCCTTAACTCCAAATGTAATCAACATCTTAGTTTAGGTGAATTTCAAACAGGTAGAACATATTTCAATGGAATCCCACGATTTCATGTAACCAAACCGAAAATGAGTTACATAAACATTTGTACCACTTATCTCAAAAACTGTTACAGATATCACCTTAAAACGGTTTCATTTGTTTTCGTATGTTAAGGAATATATTACGCGAGTATCTGCAAGCATATAAACCCGAAAACGTAAGCATTACGATTTTTTTCGCGCGAATTTCGTACCAAAACCTCCCGGGGGATGGATTCTGGTTAACAACTTGACGTTTCAAATTAGACGATTTTTGTACCAAAGTTCTTCAAAATCTGACCATTTTTGAGCCTGAGAAATAGCGGACAAATGTATAAATATATATATATATATATATATATATATATATATATATATATATATATATATATATACTGTGATTAAAATTTTAACATCACCCTTGGGGGTTAAAAAAATAGCCTACGCCGCGCGCGCCGCCGCCGCCGACCATTTTAGTCCAGCACGCCGCCGCCTGAAAATTCAGCCTCGGTGCGCATGTCTAGTCTGGAGTAAGCCCCCCCTTTGAGATGGATCAATTTTGCTGGTTAATGAACACAACCAATCGTTTCACATGGGAATATTAGATATCAAGTTTCATGGCTATAAGAGAACTAAATTTAAAAAGTAGATGTTCAGTAACTAAAAACTCTCTGATGTCGAAAATAAAACTTTTGATTTCTACATGTTTCCTGTGGTGCCTCCACTAGAAGAGGATAAATCATCCGCCAGTTGGGCCACATCAGAACCAGATGTGAAGTGACCCTTAAGATAGAAAGTTACATAATCAAGTGGAGGCTCAAAGCATTTTAATTGTAACAATGTATTTCCCTGAAGGGGTATCAAGTAGGTATGAAGCATAAAGAGAATAAAGTTTTATTATGGAGATTAGAGTTTCGTTTTTTTAGCATAAATATGTTTTAGCAATGACTAAACTAGAAAAAACTGTTACAAAAAATTGTCGCAAAAATGTGTCCCTGGCGTTTGCGCATGCGCAGTGGCCGTGTACGAAAAAGAAGACTAAATAAATAGGTAGATGGAGTAAATAGGTGCTAATAATAATATTAATTAATTTTAACAAAATTATTATTATTATTATTAATAAAGAGCACCTATTTACTTATATACACTTCAATAAAATAGTCCTTTTTTTTTTGTTATGTATCTATTGATTTTCTAGAACTAATTTCTAGATATACACTAATGTTCATTAATACCTTAGTTGTTCTAATAATTTAACACCAAATTGTTCTTTTATAATAAGTTGAATTGTATTTATAGATCTGTTACTGATCTTATTTATAAACTTTTTTTCTGTGTATTAATTTCTGTTTTTTTCTTGTCATTTTAGCTGACAAAGGCTACCAAAGAGTAGCCGAAACGTCCTAAATATAGATTTTTTTACAAAAATCGAATTGAGGTTTCTTTAGCCGAATCCCAACTATTCCATCTTTGCTTAATATGCTTTTGTAATTTCTTTCTTTAAAATGTTGTCCGTTACCATTTTCTCCTTATGGCCTTCGGACCAGTCAACAGCAAGCTTAAAAACATTGTTTTTTTGTTTGTTTTTTTATAATCTTATTTTTTTTTTTTTTTAAATATTTGAAAGTCTGTTTTGCAGGATAATATAAAGTCAAATATCTCAATGTTGGTATAATATCAATGGAACATGATCTCTATAACTAGTAAAACTCAAATATGGTAGCTGAGAGAAACCTCCATAGGCTCAAACTGCAATTTTATTCACTCTAGGGGAAACAAGACTGACTAGAGCTTACTAAAGCTTACCACTAGATATCGCAAAAAACTGTCACAGTGGTGTCTTCTAGTACTGATGTGAAGAAATGCAATTGTCATGAAAGTGGCTATCAGTCCACAAGGCAGGCTGGCCCGTTGTCATGAAAGTGGCAATCAGGCCACGGATCATGCTGAATCATTATCACGAAAGTGGCTATCAGTCCACAAGGCATGCCGGCCCGTTGTCATGAAAGTGGCAATCATGCCACGGATTATACCAAATCATTTTCACGAAAGTGGCTATCAGTCCAAAAGGCATGCCGGCCCATTGTCATGAAAGTGGCTATCAGTCTCAAAAAGAATCAACAATGGTTTTGTTTTTAGTTTGTATTTTCTATTTTGTTTGATCCAACCAATATTAAATATATTGGCTAATTTAATTAAAATAGCAAGATAAAGAATAAATGATAAATATCGCTATTTATTTTTCCATAGTTTAGTCTATAACTTACCAATGTAGGCGTTCGTGAGGGGATTCATGAACAAGACTAATGGAATGGAGATTACACACAGCCTCAATGTTTGGAAGAATGCACGTACTAATCATTAGAGCCAGCATGTGTACTGCAACAAGCAGAGTAGTAACTACAGCAAATACGACGTACATCTCTTTAGGCACTTTAGACTCTTGATCCAGCTGAACTTCCACCATGGCAACCTGAAAACAAATCATTTAAATGGGCAAGAATTTACAATATTTATCAAATATTCCTTTCTTACTTTTCTTAATCTCTTGACCACTACATTTAAGAAAAGAGCATTGTGCAGGTCATGCTGATTCATTTTGCCCTTGATACTTACTCCATGCACAACTTAATTTGCACCTTTCCTCATAACTTTAAGCATTATTTCGTTTGTTTTTCTCAAAATAACTCTAAGTCTAATCTTCTTTTTCTTTGTCGGAACTAATTCTAATATCACTCTCTTCACTTTCAAAAGGTGTAATAAGCTCCAGAATCTCCTTGTCGGAAAAGTTTTTCTTCTTGTCATCATTAATTGTTTGAAATAAAATCATGTGTATGAAATACACAAAAAGAAAATTAAATCCAAAATCCAAAGATATAGATTCGTCTTGTGATGAGTATAAGTCAAATACCAAACAAAATTTAAACAAAACCACCATTGAACATAATCTGAGAACACAAAAAGAAAAATCTGTATGAAAAGTCCAAGTATATCAAGAAAATCACAATAAATATCTCTGAGGTGGAACTATCAGTAAGACAACTCAAGGTATGATAAGAGAATATTACTCGCAATATCAGACGAGAAGGGTTTGACAGGTAATATAGGAGAGCATAGACCTCAGAGAAGAAAGGAGCAACCCATTAAAAAGTGAGGTAAACAGGAAAAAGATGTTCTGAATTTTACCAAAATACCAAGAAATAAAAGCAGACAAATAGAACCTTTCAGATAAGATAAACCAACTACTTCAAAGTTTTAAGGACTCATTTTTCAAAATGTGACTACCCCATCGAAAATTCCCTTAAAACATTTTTTGAAGAGAATTCAGTAAGCTTTTGAGTGGTCACCTTTCCCTTACCAAGATTCCCAACCGTTTTTGAGATAATATGGAAAATATACGAAGTTCCCAAAACTTTTCATATCTATTAATAAAATATTTTATTCTAATCCTTCCTTAACTCCAAACGTAATCAAAATTCAAACATCTTCCTATATATGAATTTTAAACATGCAGAAAATATTTTACCTTAATCCCATGATTCAAAGTACCCTAACCAAAAACTTTATTCGACAACTATTTTTTTTACTTTTCTTAAAAACGGTTAAAGCTATTGCCTTGAAAATGGTTTCAATCGTTTTCCTACGCCAAGAAGCCTATAAAACGAGTACTTGTAAGCATATGAAGTGAGCACAACAATTTTTTTTCGGTTGAATTTCGCTTCAAAAACCATGTTCCGGTGAACGGATTTTTCTGGTTAACGAACTTGATCTTTTAAATTAGACGAAAGATTTTTGTACCAAATTTCATCATATATATATATATATATATATATATATATATATATACAAATTTGGACCACAGTGGGGTTCTGAAACGCAAAATATTCTAATTGGCACTTCCGCGCTAAAATCTTTGAATTCCAGAATGAAGATCAAGTCGATTTTGTATAACAAGTCAGAATAGAAGTCAGTATTTCTTATAATAAATGTTGCTCTTGTTGAATTAACATCTATTAAATAGGATCTCATTCAATCATTAACAACTGAATCACAAAAAAAATAAAGCATTGCTTTTCAAGGTTGTTATCTGAAACATTCAAAGTTTCAGAAAGGCATATTAGCACAATAAACAATACCCTCTCCTTAAGAGTAGTTGCAAAGCTAAAAACTAATAATCCTTAATGTTTTAATTAATAGTTAATGAAATAATGAGGATTATTATTAATAATTCTGGTAGATGTGCACGATATATGTTACTTAATAACCGACGTTTCTCAGAAGAAACCCTGAGGACACCTGCAGTGTCTGGCGAAATGTAGGTTATTACCACATTGTCAAAGTAATATCCAGAAGACCTTAAAACATAAGTAACGTGGATCTCATACGTCTACAAGAATTATTTATAATATTCCTCATTATTTCATTAAATATTTTTTAATAGCATCGCTTTTTCGGGCATCTATCACCAGTGGTTGTAATCATTGCTGGATGAATTTTCTTCCATGTATTTCTCCAGATCATCTGTTTTCATTCTTATAAATATATACAGATATCCAGCAAAGAAAAAAGAAGAGCTGACAATCTGGAGAACCTGCTGAAATGAAAAAAAAAAAAAAAACTTCACACCTTTGCACTGGCAACATAAGTCGAAATAACAATGCTATAAAACAAATCCAAAAAGGAAATTTAAATTGATTTTATTATTTTTATTTATTTATTATTTTTTTTTTGTTTTGTTTTTAACGGCGCATCACCTATTTGGGTATTAGCACTGGGCTATCCACAGGTTACCACCCTTTTACAATGCAAACAGCACGTGGTCGGTCACCCATTCAGGTACTGATTATTTTATTATTATTATTACTTTCGAATCACTGAGACTCTCATCACTCAATCTTTTGTGATCTTAATTGTCTTATGTACAAATGACATTTAAGCCCAAACTTGTCTTTGGAATAGTCAGACACATTGAGAAATCACATAGATTAGTAATAACATTGCTCTTTTATAAAACTGACCTATGGAGCAACTTGTTTGGAGATAAAAATATTGAAGTTCATATTTATTAGGAGTTTATATCAAAGATGTCGCACTTAAGCGCTCTTTACAAATGTACTCATATACTAATACATTTACGTAAATAACATAAATTACAATGATAAAACAAGGTTGGTTAATAAAAAATTTATATTAAAACCCAGGAATATATTAAAAAATGCTTTATTTAAAAACCTGGTAGCCTAAAAAAGTAAATAGATTTCAGAGACATGATTTTCAGATAGAAATAAATTTAATGGTTGGGTTAGATATTATGAAGGGGCTTTAGTATAATGTTGGCCTATTGGTTAATCAATTCAATACACGGGTGTGAAAAAAATATAAAATATAGGTTCAATAAAGGAATTCCTCCCGATCAATTGCATTGAGTTTATAAAAATGAAGTAGATACTTCTAGTAGGTCATCAAACCAATTCTCTAGATAGGAGTGAAATGTCAATATTTTAAGTAAATATCACACTCAATAGAAATCAAATTCAAGGACTTAAACAAACTATGTTTTTTTTTCTTAAAGGTTGTCAGAACAATAAAGAACATTGGAAAAACTTTGTTATACTGAAAAGAACAACATTATATTTAACATTGACACACGGAAATCAATTAATATAAAATTGAAAGCCTCTGATTTATATTTATTATTTACAAAATGACACTCTTAATTTAATTTTTATGAACTAACAGGTAACATTACACATTCCCCAAAACATAACAAATACTTTACTAGTTAAAATATTCGAGCCAAAAAGATTGTTATAAATCAAACTAAACAAATATTTGTAAAATGAAAATAAGATAACACTTAAACAAGTATCTTCACTTCAAAAGTAATGGTGGCGAGATAACATTTACCCTTTCATTCATGTTGATAAACATTACTAACCACACAAATACAGGATAAAAGTCAGTATTAACTATCTTAATCATTAACTATTCCGTACTTGAAGGCTTTAAAATAATGTTTTCAAATAAATTAATTGATATTGAACTACTTACCATAGCAAAGCCTGATAGCAATGCAGATGTTTTACTTGATGCCTTCAGTTTTGCCCGGCTCAATTGCAGCTTTCTCCATGACAAATAGTTTGCTGAATTCTGTCCATCTCCTGATAAATCGAGCGTTGACATTTTCTACTATCAAAAATAACGGAATGTCCATTTTCTATATATAAATCAAAACTTGAACACTGTAATGGGAAGAAAATATGTTGCTTACCCTACGGCAAGGGAACCAATTTGATAACAAATGTAACTTAAAACTTCCTTCTAAATTTTCAAAAGTGTAAATTCCTGTACTCTGAGAAGATGATGACATTGAGCTATTGTGGAAGCCTCGACCCCAGGGTCTTTGAGAATGCTCTGAATATAATAATAACATTTATATAAGAATAATGTAAGAAAATTATAAACTTAGTACATATATCAACTTAAGGTAAAACTAATACCTTTCAAGCCGCATTATTACAACAACTGAACCATAAGCAAATGAAGAATATATCTAACTCAAAATAAGAACCTAACCAAAGCAAATTCTGATCAAAAGTCAAATCACGGATTAATCCCTACCCTAGAACTAATTGCTTTCTCAGTCAGTTCTTGCCAACATGAAATTTAGTACAGTAATTTCCCACAAAAACAATATATGCTAAATTTAAAAATATTGATGTAATGTTATCTTTGCATTTTTAGTATCAAATAAAGAAAAAACAATCATGGCACCGCAATACGTCATGAAATTGAAATTACTCAAGGTTATAGAATTACAAAGTATAACGGAAGATTTCGCGGGTCTTAAATTGTGAGCATGTATTTGCATGAAATGTTACTTAGTGCAAGGAAAACTTAAACAAATCCAAAGTATGTTACAAAACTCACTGTGATTATTCATGCCGGCTGGCTGGAAAGATTAGAGAAGTCAGCGAAAATAAAATTAACTAGTAAGAATTTTCCTGGTGAGTCACTTAAGGTTATGTCATTTCCATCGATTTGTTTGTCTGTAGTTTAAGGAGGTTTCTTTTAGAGATGGAATATTTTAATTCAATATTCTCTTCGAATTCGAAAAACTGAGTAATTAAAAATAGAGTATCAAATACTTTAAAATATCAAGAAGTATTATATATAAAGATCAGTAAGTCCAGTTATATAATGATTTGACAGGCAAGTGGAGAATAAAGCAACACTGTCACAAAGGAAGAGGGGAAGCTCCTTGTCAGGCCTTTAGTGCAGTAAATTGGTCTACATATAACTAGGAATTGCTTCCCTTCAGGCGATTCAATCAACACTCATTGCTTGGAAAGCTATTCGTTTGTTGCAATCAGGACTCCAGCGATTCAATTGCCAGGAGTAGTTCTCAACACCATCATATCATAACTTCCAAAGTATACTGGTTTGAACAAAATCTACCTTCAACAATTCAGGAAGGCGCAATTGTTGGAGAGGCAGCTGTTTTAATATCTTGTGATTAGGAGAACCATTTGATATTGTCCTTAGATTATTACATGCGCCTGCACATAGAAGTCGGACTTACGTTATTCGAAGCAAGGGGACCTCGGTTAACTCAAAATTTAGTCTTGAAACGAATGCGACATTTCTCTCACTTAACTTGATACATTGGACGTATTTTATATTTATTGAATGAACTACCGGAGTATCGGTCAGCACGGCACATTGGCCTTCCAATATTAACTGCAAGTTCGTCGACACTTAATCATATAAGTGGGGTCGTCCACTGGAAGCGAATACAAGAATAATTGTACAGTGGCCCTGCACTACAATAACAGAATTCATGGAATCTCCTAAGGAAGGGGTCGTCGGAACAACTAATAACTCTTTCCTTTGTCCTATTTCACTAGTCAGGGCCGCCACATCTCAGAGCCGGACCCAGGACCAAATCACGGGCCCCCACTTCTCAGAGCCTGATTGAAAATTCTAGTATTTTGCTATAGGACTTTGGACATTTTAAAATTATTTTCATCTTGAGTTTTGAGCGAAATGAGAATAAAAGCCGACAATCGGCGCAGCAAAGGTCACTTTCGGTACTTGTAGTTTTATTACGAATCCTAATGAAATATACTATTCTGGGACTGCACTTGTTTTGTCATTTATGTACATTAAAAGAAATATAGATCCCATTGCAATAAATATAGTCTACGCCCGTCTATATTTCTAAACCTCATTCTTTTTACAAACTCATAACCTATACATTTTTTTCCAATTAGCGAGGCCCGGGCCGGGCCCAGGACAACTGTACCCGACAGCCCCCCCCCCCCCCCCCCATGTGGCGGCCCTGTCACTAGAGTTTTCCTTGTATTTTCCAGTCAGTTCATGCTCAACAACATTGTTTACTTTTCTTTACCTTCGTAGTTATTTATTTTTTTCTGTTTACTCTTCGCATAAAACATAACATCACAACACGTGCCATTCATTCTCATAAGCCTCTCTTAGATATATATGACGGACAAGAAATACAACACAACGGACATTGCCTCCTAAATGTAATAATACAAGGCCAGTATCATTCGATAACAATCAAAATATTTGTTAGGGTAAGTCTGAAGTTTACGAGGAATGTTGTGAAACTCCCAGAAAGATTCCATTTTTAAACATTTATCTGCAATCATAAATGTTTTTTTACGATGCAATATTTCTTCTTAATAAATTAATGAAACAAAATCCCTTTTTAAGAGGATGGGGTCCACTCAATATAATCTTTGATTTAACACCTGTCTTCGTAAATAGTTGCTGCTTAAAAAAAAAAAAAAAAAGGTGGTAGAAAAAACTTTTTGGTTGCGGATAAATGGTGATGGTAATTCGGTTCCTTATCGTATAGGCTACCGTATTGCTCCAGTGTGGACTGGAGTGTTGTGTGGATAGAAGTCGTGTCCTGTGATGAAAGATTGCTCATGTCGCTTCGCTCCAGAGCGAACCGCGCGTACGTGCCCTGGGAATCGGTAAGCGACTTCACGCGGCGGGCTTTAGTTAGTTTTCAAGTATATTTAAGGATAGTGGGTACTGTTCCATTTTATTCGTCATGGGCCCAGAAAAAATTTATTTCCTCGAAAGCAGGTACCTTTTGGGAAGAAGGAAAAAATATCTTTAGTAAGCGACTCATCATAGAAGTAGCTAAAAAAGAAGCATAAAGAGAAAGGAGGAAGAAAGTATGAACGAATACCAGCTGACAAGTGAGGCTATTATTGCCAGGGGATCTATAGGTTGCCACACTTTCTAAACATCCATGGTGTAGCGGGACTCGAACCCACATCTCCCGAAGGAGAATCCAGCGTGCTAGCCACTAGACCTCGTGGAGACCACATTAAGTCTGTTTTTATAGAAAATTTAAAAGAGCAAAACTTCCTCTAAACATTGTAGTGGTTGCCTTTTAGCGCGGTTCCTCCCTCCCCCATAGGGAGGAACCCCGCTTATAAGGTTGATACAATGAAACAATCCGGAAGTGCCGACTAGAAAATTTCGCGTTTCAGAACCCCTAGAAACCGAAAATAACGGTGGTTCAAATTTGTATATATATATATATATATATATATATATATATATGTATATATTTATATATATATATATATATATATATATATATATATATATATATATATATTTGTCTGTTCGCTCTCTAGGTAGAAGACGAATGGTCCGATTTTGATGAAATTTGGTACAAAAATCTGTCGTCCAATTTGAAAGGTCAAGTTCGTTAACCAACAAAATCCGCCCACTGGAAGATGGCGTTTGGGGCGAAATTCGCGCATAAAAAATCGTAACGCTTACGTTTTTGAGTTCATAAGCTTGTAAGTACTCGTTTTATAGGCTTCTTGGGCTAGGAAAACGAATGAAACCATTTTCAAGGCGATAGCTTTAACCGTTGTCGAGAAAATTGGAAAAATAGTTTTTGAATACCGTTTTTGGTTTGGGTACTTAGAATAACGGGATTCAGTTGAAACATTATCTGCATGTTCTACTTTCATTAAAACTAATATGTTGAAAGTTATGTTACGTTTGGAGTTAAGGAAGGGTTAGAATAAAATATTTTATGAACAGACATGAAAAGTTTTGGAAACTTCGTATACTTTCATTAATATCTCGAACACGGTTGGGAAATCGTGGTAAGTGGATTGAAACTATTTGAAAGCTTACTAAATTCTCTACGAAAATGATTCTAAAACTATTTTTGATTAGGTTATGTCAATCGGAGAAATAAGTGCTTAAAACTTCAAATACGTCTGTTTTGTTCTTATGAACGGGTTTTTGTCGTTCTTTTTGTAATTTTTGTCTCTTTCTCTTGGTTTTTTATTGCTTTTTATTTTTGTAATTTCTTATGTTGTATTTGTAAGGAAAATGTATGTGTGTGTAAAACAGGATAGGTAAAATGAGACCAATTTTCTGTTGTCAGAAATAATAAAAAGTTTTGGGAACTTCGTATAATTTCTTAATATCTCGAAAACGGTTGAAAATCTTGGGAAGCGAAAGGTTACCATTCGAAAGCTTACTAAATGGTCTGCAAGAAAGGTTCTAAAGAAAGTTTTGAATAAGCGATGTCAATCGGAGAAATAAGTGCTTAAAAATTTTAAGTAATTGATTTCGCTTATTCGAACTGTTCTTTTTGTCTTTGATTTTGGTACTTAGAATTATGGGATTCAGTTGAAACATTTTCTGCAAGTTCGAATTTTATCAACACTAATATGTTGAAATTTTGGTTACGTTTGGAGTAAAGGAAGGGTTAGAATAAAATATTTTATTAACAGACAAGAAAAGTTTTGGTAACCTTTTATACTTTCGTTAGTATCTCGAAAACCGTTGACAATCTTGGGAAGCGAAAGGTTACCATTCGAAAGCTTACTAAATGGTCTACAAAAAAGGTTCTAAAGAAAGTTTTGAATAAGCGATGTCAATCGGATAAATAAGTGCTTAAACTTTGAAGTAATTGATTTTGTTTATTCGAACGGTTCTTTTTGTCTTTGATTTTGGTACTTCGAATTATGGGATTCAGTTGAAACATTTTCTGCATGTTCTAATTTCATCAAAACTAGTATGCTGAAAATTTACTTACGTTTGGAGTTAAGGAAGGGTTAAATTAAAATAATTTATTAATAGAGATGAAAAGCTTTGGAATCTTCGTATACTTTCCTTAATATCTCGAAAACGGTTGAGAATCTTGGTAAACGGATGGTTACCATTCGAAAGCTTACTAAGTGCTCTAGAAAACAGGTTCTGAAGAAAGTTTTGATTAGGCGATGTCAAACGGAGAAATAAGTACATATAACTTAGAAGTTTGATAAACGATAATTGATTTCGTTTATTTATACGGTTCTTTTTGTCTATTTTTATTTCTTGTTATTTTGTTATTGCTTCTAGGAGGAGGATGTATTTCTCAATAAAACAGGGGAATAAATACAAATTCTTTGAACCTGTAACAGAACTGAAAACGTAAATATTCTCCGTGTAGGGTCAGTCCGGGTCGAGGTAGTAGGCCGGTTCAGGTAGGCTTTTATTGCACTTCATAAATCAAGATTCATTGATCTCATCAAGCATTCTAGGACAGCTGACAGTTACCTTTACCTGTAGGAAGTCATGCAGCCAAATGCTATACTAGAAATATAATTATATTTTGTGGTTGAATGTGGCCGTAGTTCAATAAAAAATAACACTACTTTCTCATTTTCATGTACAATTTTATTTTGTTTAATTGCATTTAGACATTGCATCGTAGACCGAAACTTGGGACGGCAGAAAGAGTAATTTCTGCTTAGGATAGTTTCATCCCTAGCCGAAAATCTTGTTGTTTTTTTTTCATATTTGTTTACATTAGGAATGATCCAAACAAAGTAATAACTGTTTCTATTCTAAGTCTACAAAATAACACTAGGGATATGAATGGAACCGCGCTAAGATGACGCAGTTCCTGCGAGTCGGACTTTTTTCTTCATAAGAACTGATATGTTGTGGATGAAAGATGTGACTGTATGCTGGATTATTAGGTTGGAGCTTCATTTTTGCTATATATGAAATTAGTAATTCCTGACGTCGAAACATTAGAGGCGGCATAGAAGCTTCGGCACAAAGGCTAATACAAGTCTTATGCCGGTATGATGGATCGAGTCTAAGAGTAGAAGATGGTTTCTCTTTGCTAACGAATATACTGCACTGCCATAATCGAGTTTTGATCGAATAAGGCTAGAGTACAGCATTAGCATTGTTTTACGGTCAGCCCCCCAGGAGGTTTTGGCCAGTACTCTCATTATCCTTAATCGTTTAAAGCATTCATCTCGTAGGAATTTAATGTGGGACAACCAAGTTAATTTTTTATCCAATGTCAGTCCCAGAAATTTAGCTTCTTCGTAGAATCTCAGTGCGTTCCCATACATGTATAACTCTGGATACTGAGTTGGAGTTCTTTTCCTGGAGAACATTATACATCTGGTCTTGGCTGTAGAGAATCGAAGTTTATTTCTCTCTGCCCAGGTTTGTAGATTGTTAATAGTATTTTGGAGAATTCGCTTCATCCATTCATAGCTTCTAATTCGAAGGAAGATGGTAAGATCATCCACGTAGAGGAATACTTTAACCGACCTAGGTATACTTCTACAATCGAGTTGATAGCAATTGCAAATAAAGTACAGCTCAGAACACTTCCCTGAGGGATACCGTTAGCTATTTCCTTGCAACTAGAAACCGAGTCTCCTACTCTTACCCTTATAGACCTTCCTTGCAGAAAAGTTTTCAAAAAATTGGCCAGTTTTCCTCTGAAACCCCATTTGTACAGAGTGTTGAGGATTGAGTTTCTGTTTATGGTGTCGTATGCTTTTTCTATGTCAAAACATATCCCCACTGCTTCCTTTTGCTGAATGAATGTGTTTAATATCTCAGCCTCCATAGTTACTAGCTCGTCCATTGTTGACCGACCTTTGCGAAAACCACTCTGGAATGGAGATAAAAGATTGAGTTTTTCTATGACCCACATAAGCCTCTTATTGACCATTTTCTCAAGCAATTTTGATAGGCAGCTTGTGAGTGATATTGGTCTATAGCTGGTAAGAAGTAATTTGTTTTTTCCCGGTTTTAAAAGTGGAATGACTATTGATTCACGCCATGCTCTTGGATAAGAGGAGGTTTCCCAAATTTTATTGTAGATGTGTAGTAATGTTTGCTTGAATTCAGGAGGCAAATTTTTTATCATTGTATTGTGAATTTCATCTTGCCCTGGACTAGACGAATTCAACTCTTCAATGGCAGTGTGGAGTTCCCAAGTATTGAAAGGACTATTGTAGTCTAAGTGCAGTTCATTTTCGTCCCCATTAGATTCGGTAAAGTCTATTTCCTGTGAGAGCTCTGATTCCTGATTTTGATTTAAATTCGAATTTGAAATGGCTGAAAAATAATCTACGAAGTGTTCTGTTAGGGATTGAGGTTGAGTAATTATTTCTTCTCGTATCCTTAGAACTGGTATTTCTGCCGTGTATTTTCCTGAAACACTGAGAATTTTTTTCCAAACTTTATTAATGGGAGTGTTTATATTGATAGATTCAACATATGAGATCCATGAGCTTTTCTTTTTATTTTTTACAAGGTTTCGGGTAAAGGCTTTCCTTTTTTTATAATTTATCAGGTTTTGGGTGGTTGGGTTCTGTTGAAAAAGTTTTAGTGCTTTATTTTTTAATTTTACTGCAGCACGGCATTCATCGTCGAACCATGGAGCGTGGTTTGGTTTCGGACGGCCCTTAGTTTTCGGTATTGTGTCTATGGCAGTTTCTATTATTGTTTTGGTGTAGTGTTCTATCATTTCGTCAATATTATCTGGGAGATCGTGAATGGATATATTCATTTTATTTTGGAATTCATCCCAGTTCGCCTTTTCGGTGATCCATCGTGGATGTTTTTTTATTCTAACGGTCTCTTCATTGAAATTTAACTTTACTGGAAAGTGGTCGCTCCCATATTGCTGACAGCATACTTCCCATGTCAGATGATTTTCCAGGATGGGAGAGGAGAATGCTAGATCTATGGCTGATAAGGTACCAGTTCTGGCACAAAGATACGTCATCTCTCCTGTATTTAGAAGTAATGATTCTGTTGAATCTATTATTCTACGGAGTATATTTCCCCTTATATATATATATATATATATATATATATATATATATATATATATATATCCCCTTATATATTTCCCCTTGTATTGGTTATACCCAGACTCCAAGAACGGTGGGTGCCATTCATGTCTCCTACGACTAAATAGGGAGAAGGAAGACTATTTATCAGCTGTGTCAGAGCTGTTTCATTTATTGCTTCTCCGGGTGGTAAATATAGGTTACATACAGTAACTGGAAAATTTAGCTTTACTCTTATTATTAAAGCTTGTAAAGGGGTTTCTCTATTTAATGTTTCAGAATAAAGGTCCTTCCTGACGGCAATGGCGACACCTCCGTGTGCTCTTCCTCCTTCTTCGGTCTCTTTATCTCTTCTAAAAATCTCGTACTCCTTTATTTTTAAGTCCCAGTTAGGAGATAGTTTGGTTTCCTGCAGACACATAACTGATGGTTGTGTTTCTTCTAGTAGGATTTTCAATTCTTCTAACTGGGTTCTAATACCATTACAGTTCCAGCTGATGATTGGCATAATATTTGAAAAGATGCTTTTTTCCTAACATGTATCTTATTATATTATGATAAATAATGTTCAATTCTTTTGTTGATATTCTTAGAAGATTATATAGCATATAATTATTTTTAATATATTTTCTATAATATAATTTTAAAGATATACTGGATACCTGAGAGAGTATATTACAGAAATATGTAGTGTTATGTGTGTGAGACTGAATCATGAGTGTTACTTGTAATGTTCTTTTGTTGTGTGAGTTGAGTTTTGACGAAATGGGAGTTGTTTTGTGTATAGTTAAGCAGAACAGTTTAGAATTTATGATTATTATAGTGATAGTTAGGTTTTCAATATAAAAGTGCATGTTTATGAGAATCATGATATGTAATGTTTTTATTTTGTTATGAACTGAATTAATGTTTATGTTTTCCATAAATTCTGATTATTCAAGTGTCTTAAGCCGCATTTTTAAAAATTTATTTATATTGTTTCCATTTCATCTTCACTTTTTTTGTTTTCATTTTTATTTTTATTTTGTTTTTCGACATTCTTACTTGATTTAATCTTGGGGAGTGGAGTTTTGAAGGGATCTTCAAGTTCCTTTCCAGGCTTTTTGATCGGTGGTTTGGGACCTGATGATCCACTAGCTTTAACTAATGATGGGGACTTGATAGGACTGGGAGGGGAAGGGATAGGGGAGTGAGAGGGAGGAGAGATACAGGAGGGAGAGGGAGGAGGGATAGGGGAGAGAGAGGGAGGAGGGATAGGGGTGAGAATGATGGGGTTGGAGGGATATTTGACAAGAGATAATCCAGTAATATCTGTGATAGTCTTACAATTACCTGTTTTTATAATTCTATTATTGTCTATTGCTATAATACACGGATCTGTCTGACAGCCTACTTCTACTCCTTTCCTAACCTTCCTAGCTACTTCAGCATAGCTTCCACCTCCAGTATTACCTTTCCTATCTTTGTATTGCTTTCTGGCTAAGCCATATGTTATTTTTTCCCGGAATTGGATTGACTTTATTTCTTTTTCTTCAACAAAACGGGGACATTTTATATCTAAGCTATGATGATTTTCTTCACAATTTACGCAATTAGGAACAAATGTTTCGCAGGGTGTACCGTGGTGCTCAGGTTTACTACAAAAACCACAGATAGGTTCTTTTGTGCAGCTATCTGCAAAATGCCCTAGTCTTAAGCAATTCCTACATCTTATGGGATTTGGGATATACATTTTTATTTTTATTTTATAGAAGCCGATGTTAATTATTTCAGGAAGGGTCGGGAGAGAGAATGTTAGAATATACAAATGAGTTTTTCCCTCAACGCCTCTCTTTTTTGAGATAATTCGTTTTACTTCCTTTACGTTATCATTTTTTAGTTCCTCTAATATTTCAGTTTCTTTTAACCCGTCTAAATCAGGGCAGAAAATGACTCCTTTACTTATATTGAGTTTTTCATGGGGCCTTACATTTATTTTTATTGTTCCAAAATTAGTTAATTTTAATATTTTTTCTGATTGTTCTTTATGTTTCGTTTCAATTAAGAGCGTCCCATTTCTCAGCATTTTAATATTTTTGTTTTCTCCACAATGATTATTAATACTCCTATTAATTAGGAAAGGTGAGACACTTTTTAGATCTCCCTCTTCTGCTCTTTCAATTATTATAAATTTATTTTTATTATTTTGAACCTCATTGATAGTATCTATATTATGCTCTGGTATGTTTGTCCAAGACCTTCTAGGTTTTTTTCGATTTGGTGAGTATATATCCGGGGGTTTATTCATTTTTACTATGAAATGTATAACGAAAAAATTAGATTAAGGAAATAGGAAACTATATAAATTAAAGGTTAACTACTTAGATAAATTATTAAAAAAGTTATTTTTCCACTTATCTGGCCGGACAAATAGGCCTTTGTCCGGTTAATCCTGTAAAATACCAGGAGTGTTACACCTTCCTGTTCCTACATCCTCCTGGAAGCATGTGAGCTCCAGGGCCTATAGGTGCCTTCTTCGTATCAATTATACACTACTTCGCAAGAATGACTACTAAATGAGAATTTTAACACTAATAATAACACTAATTCACTGTTAAATAACACAAATTAACTAAATATTAGAGAGCACTTTTACAGGTTAGTTTTCACTAGCAAAGAAAAAACAGCTGTCTCGAAATGTGAAGAATGTTTAAATTTAATAAAATGAGACCCGGTAGCCGTGAGGGTTAAGGCGTGAGCACTTAACACTCCGTGCCAAAGGTCGTGGGTTCGATTCCCACTAGGGGCGGTGGCTTTTCTTTCGAAAAAAGAAAAGGCATCACCCCTATCCTGGCTAGAAAAGGGTGGTAACCTATAGATAACCCGTCCTAAAATTCGTAGTTAATAATAAATGGACGTTAAAATTTAAATAAATAAATTTAATAAAATAAATTTAAATTTAAAAAAATGTTTGTGAATAAATAAGTGCTGATAAATTTAAGCAATTGATAGTAAATTTCAATTAGACTTCTTTATTAAGGACCTTTCCATACCTGCGCATGCGCATGGTTTCAAATACGCAGTTTACCCCAACTCTTATAACCTCCATAACAGTGAACTTTAGTGCTTAATAACTTCCTTCCTAGTTGAGAGAGAATTTTTTTTAACGGATTCATGTTTAGTGCATCAAAATACGTTATAGTACAAAATTTGAAAATAATCGGTTGTGAGGACCCTAAACTTCAGTTCTACCGTAATGCGATCAGTCCAACGTATTCTCAACATTCGACGATACATCCACATTTCAAAAGCTTCCAGTTTGTTCATCATGGTACTCCTTAGTGTCCACGACTCAATCCTATACAAGAGCACAGAAAACATAGCATTTGACAAAATTATACCGTACTTGAGTGTATATCTTTTGTCACAAAGAAAGCTTCGCAATTTCAAAAATGTTGCCCTAGCCATTCCAATTTTAGTCCTGATCTCTAGATCCAGGCTTAGATCCTCTCCAATCTAAAAACCCAAATATCTAAATGTCTCAACTCTTTATGTAGCTATACAATGAATTTTTATGTCTAAAGGTCGATTCGGGTTTCGGCTTATCACCATGGTTTTTGTTTTAGTTTATTAACCTAAAAATTAACCGTGCATTACTATTAGTTGTACTTCTTGTCCATTAAAACGCATCAAAAGAGTTTCTATCTCAAGAAATAAACGACGGTTTCACCCATGAGCTAATGGTGACATATTCTAGTCATAAAAATTGGATGTCCAAATAAAATATATTTCAACAGTAAAAAAAATCCAAAATCAAGACTAAACGTTCTAGAAATATATAATCATACCGGTTCGAGATCAAACACATTTAAAGCACTTGAAATTGTTTACGAGGCAACTACAATGGTACGACAATAACTTCCAATGGGTAAGTCCAGACATATTTCCGAACTAAGGTAGTGAGTTCAATTCGCAATTAGGGAGGTGGCTTTTCTTTAGTAAAAAAGGCATCAGCGCTCTCCTTGCCAGACAAGAGTGTCAAACTGTAGAAACCCCGCTCTAATATCTCTGTTATGTAAATGATGGACGTTGAAACTAATAAAAATAAAATAATCTATCAAACTGACATTCGCTACCTTTTTCCACATTCAGATTTTGGGGACGTAAAGAAGAACACGAAGAGAAAAGTAAAGTAGTACAAAAAACAGTGCAAAGAATTGATATTGTAAATATGATGAACAGAAATAAGAAAATCATCTATAACCCGTTTTCGGACAGAATTCCTCCCAAACCAAAGGTATTTACCTCAAATAGACTCAGTTAACTCATTATTGTATCGTACTTTACACATTAATTTCCCTATCCTGGTCAAAAAAGGATGGTAGATAACCCGTCCCAAAAACTGTTAAGAAGTAAACGTTAAAATGTAAATAAATAATAATATATTAATGAGCTGTCCGATTTTCATGAGTGCAAAGGCGTGAGCACACCTGGCCTAATTCCACCCTCACACGAGCCATCCTTCACTTCAGGACAATAGCTGGAGAATCTGGGATAAGCCTCTTACCTTTCAGGTGTATGTCATTTGTAATCATTCTGAGCCTTTCTCTTCAGAAACTCACGGCGTATGCGTATTTCGTTGCAATATAACAAACATTTCTGCCTTTAAGGGCATATTAGTAATTTCTGTCCAGAGTAAGAAACATTCTTCGTTCCAATCGTTATTAAAATTATGCGTTTTACTTTTCTTCGCCGTATTCTTTTTGTAGTGTTTACTAATAGATTTTGTATCGACCTATCGCCTTCAAGTCAGACTGACTCCTATTCCTGCAAGCACAACATTTATATCGGCGTCTCGAATGTTCCCGCCAAACACGCCACATGAATTATGCAGAAAAATCGGAGGGAATCCAATACGTGAACATTCTTTGATGGTAATCGTGCGTCCCTTTAATAAAGCCGCCTTACGCCGCTAGCATGTGGTTATTACGATAAAAGTAAGTGATGAACGGGCAATTCTGGCCTAATTATGGATCGAATACATTATAGTTATAATAGTTTATTATTGTTTATTCCTACCTACTAAAACAAAATCTGTAAATAGTTCTATATCAGAAATTCTTTCTGGAGATTGACTGTCAAAAGACATGTCAATCGCGATCGACCGTTTGAGCATCCCCTGTTCGAACGCGTGCAGCTTGCTGAACACAGTGTTCATACACTTGATGTCTAGTAGACTTAGCCGGGAGCATATTTCGTATATGAGGTTATCACCAGCCAAATTGTGCACGACTGGGTGGCGCACTCTAGCTAGTATTTTCTAAAATAATGTTCATACGTGTAAATATGTATTATGACTCTTTATCGTAAGACTTTTTTGTTTTGTTTTTGTCCAAGATTGTACCAAAGTGGAAAATATTTGGAATTAGCGTTTACACGATGGTGTTCCTAAGTTTTGGTATTTATGCGGGAAAAGGAATGGCAAGACTGGTTGATGTGTATCTAGGCCTTGATTATTTCGATGATGATGAAGATTAGAGGAGCAAGTGCGATTTATCTAATAAAGAATTGTATTTATCTATCTTGTACATTGTTATATTTATTATTTTCGCCATTCAGTCAGCAGTAGCTGTTGCTAAGCTTATGTAATACCTTGCATTACAAATGTTATAATAATAATTTCATTCTTATCAAAGCATAAATCTCAGAGATTAGATTAAATCAAAATACAGAATATCTCTACCGGTCTGGGGAGGAGTGTGTTGGTCTGTTCAAAGAAACTTAAGAGCACTCTATAATATTTTATTTGTCAATATTAAGATAAGGGAGGGAGGAAGGAAACGCAGTAGAAGCCGAAGCATAATCTATAATTGTTATCTTATCTTAATATTGGCAAATGAAATATTATAGAGTGCTCTTAAGTCTCTTTGAACAGACCAACACGCTCCTCCCCAGACCGGTAGAGACATTCTGCATTTAGGACGGATGAAACCCGCACCTAAGGCAGGTGTAATTTGCAAGGGAAAACTATTCGTATCCATTTTTCTTGAAAACGGTTTGGGAAAAATGGATAAAAATTTTGCCTTAAGTAAAGTATCATTCTTTTTCTTATATTAGAAATCCTATATAATGTGTACCTGCATGCCTATTAGCGCAAAAATGTAAACGCTACGATTTCTTCCGCGTTAAAACCAGTTAACGGATTCTGCAAGTTCGTGAACTCAATTATGTGTGTGTGTGTATATGTATATGTATATATGTATATATATATATATATATGCATACATATATATATATATATATATATATATATATATATATATATATATATATATATATATACATACATACATACATACACGCGCGTGCGCGCAAATACACTTTTGAACCACCGTCATTTCGTGATCTATGGGTTCTAAAACGTGAACTTTTCTAGTCGGCACTTCCGGCCGATAAAGTAATTTGTATCGGAGCATTTTCGAGAGCGAACAGACAAATATATATATATATATATATATATATATATATATATATATATATATATATATATAGGCTTGCCATATTTTTGAAGAGTGAAACCGGGACACATTAATATGGGATGGGTATACCGGTGGGGAGGGGCATAGAATAAAAAGTATACAAATTAGAAGCAACATGGTGAGCCTTTTTTGAAGCTTCGCAAAAAACGGGAGTTGGGAACCAGGAATTGTTAGTCTACCCACTTTTTAAAAATAAAAGAGGAATTTTTTCTACTTAATTTAGAGGGGCTGGCGGCTTGCAGCGCTGAGCAACTAGTTACAGCGTTTGCTCAGATTACTGTTGGGAAACTGTGCGGAAGTTAAAAATGTTGAATGTCAAACAGTAACCGATTCACAAAAGATTCTTAAAAACATAAATTCATTACTTTTAGCGCGGTTCCTCCCTCCCCCATAGGGAGGAACCCCGCTTATAAGGTTGATACAATGAAACAATCCGGAAGTGCCGACTAGAAAATTTTGCGTTTCAGAACCCCTAGAAACCGAAAATAACGGTGGTTCAAATTTGTATATATATATATATATGTATATATTTATATATATATATATATATATATATGTATATATATATATATATATATATGTATATATATATATATATATATATATTTGTCTGTTCGCTCTCTAAATAGAAGACGAATGGTCCGATTTGATGAAATTTGGTACAAAAATCAGTCGTCCTATTTGAAAGGTCAAGTTCGTTAACCAGCAAAATCCGCCCACTGGAAGATGGCGTTTGGGGCGAAATTCGCACAGAAAAAATCGTAACGCTTACGTTTTTGAGTTCATAAGCTTGTAAGTACTCTTTTTATAGGCTTCTTGGGCTAGGAAAACGAATGAAACCATTTTCAAGGCGATAGCTTTAACCGTTTTCGAGAAAATTGGAAAAATAGTTTTTGAATGCCGTTTTTGGTTTGGGTACTTAGAATCACGGGATTCAGTTGAAACATTATCTGCATGTTCTACTTTCATTAAAACTAATATGTAGAAAGTTATGTTGCGTTTGGAGTTAAGGAAGGGTTAGAATAAAATATGTTATGAACAGACATGAAAAGTTTTGGTAACTTTGTATACTTTCCTTAATATCTCGAAAAAGGTTGAGAATCTTGTGAAACAAAAGATTATCATTAGAATGCTTACTAAATGCTCTACAAAAAAGGTTCTAATGAAAGTTTTGATTAGGCGATGTCAATCGGAGAAATAAGTGCTTAAAACTTTAAAGTAATTGATTTCGCTTATTCGAACTGTTCTTTTTGTCTTTGATTTTGGTACTTAGAATCATGGGCTTCAGTTGAAACATTTTCTCCATGTTTGAATTTTATCAAAACTAATATGTTGAAAATTTGGTTACGTTTGGAGTAAAGGAAGGATTAAAATAAAATATTTCATTTTTAGACACGAAAAGTTTTGGGAACTTCGTATATTTTCATTAATATCACGAAACGGTTTGGAATCTTGGCAAGCAAAAGATTACCATTCGAAAGGTTACTAAATTTTCTACAAAAAATGTTTTGAAGACATTTGCGATGGGATGGTCATATTTGGAGAAATAAGTGCTTAAAACATAGGTAATTTCGTTCATTTGAACGAATCTTTTTGTGTGTTTCCTACAGTTTTTTTTCACTGCTCGTTATTTTTGTGATTGCTTATAGTAGTCAAATGTATTAGTCAATAAAACAGGATACGTATATATAGAAACAATATTTTGTTTCAACGGTATCTTGGAATTCGAAGATGCCCTATGAATATCTAGATGACTGTACTGGTGTTGATTTCGTTCTTTAGAATTGTTTTTGGTATTCCCTTTTTATTATTTATTAATTTTTTTGTTTAAATTCATTGAACAAAATCATAGGAATTCGAAGGTGAGGAGCTAGTAGGCTTAGGGTGGGGGGCGTTTTCCCTGTCCCCAGGTACCCTCGTCTCCCTGTGTACCCTCGTCATCTTTAAGTCCTTGTCTAGAGTCATAAAGATAAGCCTCCAAACAACTTTAGGAATGTAGGATTTCTAATTTTTGCCAGTATCAGAACAGCCGCAGTGGTACAGACGTACCGGTCTATACTAGTTGCACTCCACACGGTGGTAGTACTTGTTATATGCCACAGCGGATCGCTCATTATAACCTTATTTTATACGTATTAAATAGGTACCTAAAAAAATTTTATTTGTGTATAAGTGTTGCTTTATTGGGATTAGAATAAAATATTTTATTAACAGACATGAAATACTTCGGAATCTTTGTATATTGTCCTTAATTTTTTTTTCTTTTATGGTGTATCGAAATCTGAGTCATTAGCACCATTTTTTCCTTATGAGCTTTATAATACTTAGATTTAGCTAGCAACAATATTTTACACCGCAATTAAAGTGATTTGCTCTTCTTATAAACATAATATTTATATTATAATATAAACATAATATATTAATTTGTCTGACAAAAAAAAGTCCGACCCGCAGGAACTACTTCATCTTAGCGCGGTTCCGTTCTTATCTCAAGTGCGATTAGTGAAGGAATATAGCAGCTATCGGTAGGTATTAGCACCATTTTCCCCCCTTAATATCTTCAAAACAGTTAAGAAATCGTGGGAAGTACGATTTAACCATTCAAAAGCTTACTAAATTCTCTAAAAAAAAGATTCTGAAGCAAATTTCGATGGGGCAATGTCAGTCGGAGAAGTAAGTGCTTAAAACTACGAAAGTGTTAGTTTTGTTATTTTAAACGGGTTTTTGTCACTGTTTACCTCACTTTTGTTTTTTAAGTTTATTTAACTGTGGAATGAGTATTTCATTAAAGCTGAGAAAATAAGAATCATATTGGTAATAGAGTTTTCCTAGAGTGAGCGTCGCGATGACGGGAGAGTCCCATCCGTTTAGAAAACTGTCAGTTTCCATATGTGGCACTTTAAGCTTCCTTCTCTTTGAGATTTTATTTTATATTTTTAACGACAGATCAAAACCTACCGATAGCTGCTACTATTCCTTTACTAATCGCACTTCGGATAAGAACGGAACCGCGCTAAGATGATGCAGTTCCTGCGAGTCGGACTTTTTTTACGTCTTACAGCCTTTTTTGGGACATCGACAAAACCGAGCGGGACCCCAGGAAAAGAGCAAAATACCGTGACTGTCCCGGTCAAACCGAAATACCATATATATATATATATATATATATATATATATATATATATATATATATATATTTATATATATTACATGCTATGTACATTTGTCATGTGCACACGTGAAAATAAAAATAAACTCCCTTCCTTAAGGGTTACTTCGGGAAGGAAATAAAAAAAAAATAAAATATATATATATATATATATATATATATATATATATATATATATGCAGGATGTCCCCAAAATAAACGGCCAAACTTCTAGAATCGATGAAGGACGAAAAAAGAAAGAAAAGTCCTCCCCAAAAGAAAGCAAAAAAAATATCTTCTTGGTCGAAAGAATTAAATGACAGCAAGTGAAGCTGCACGTTCAACATAATTTAAAATAGCTACTTTTCTTCGGAGGAAAGTGATAAAACAAAGGAAAAAAAAATACTTTAATCTACTATATATTTGTCAAATACCACTCACTCACTCACTCATCTATCAACGCCCAGCCCAAACCGCTCGACAGAAAATTTTGAAATTTTGCATGGACACTCCCTATATAACGTAGGCGCTCGCTAAGAAAGGATTTTTTGATATTCGCATTTTTAAGCATTTTTAGGGGGGTTTAAAGTTTGAGTTGGTTAGAGAAGGCAAGCCTAGGCAGCCTGCGTTGCTAGGACGATAAAGAACAGCTGTTACCTTACATTATCTATATCATAGTTTTATTTCTAATTGAGGTTAACTTCAACTATGATGGCAAACCTTGAATTACTAGAAATTAACTGTCCCTCATAGAGTTTTAATTGCGTTTCTTTTCTGCCTGTCCCCGTCAGATAGGCTTGCCATATTTTTGGAGAGTTAAACCGAGACACATTAATATGGGATGGGCATACCAGGGGGGGGGATAAAAAGAGTAAAAATTATAAGCAAAATGGTTGGTGAGTTTTAAGCCTAGCAACTAACGGGAAGGGGGAATCCTAAACTGTTAGTCTACCCAAACCTTAAAAATAAGAACGGAACTTTTTTTGCTACTTGATTTTCTTAAAACAATCTCTCAGCCAAATAGTAGTGTCTGGCAGCTGGCAGCGCTGTGCAGGTAGTTCCAGCGTTTTACAGTTAGATTACTTCTCATTTCTTTGACACTGTGAGCAGTAGTAAAAATGTTAATTGTAAAAAAGTAACCGATTTAAAAAAGTTTCTTATAAACATGAATTCATTACTTTTTACATCTTACAGCCTTTTCCGGGACATTGATAAAACTGGGCGGGACACCGAAACAATTGCAAAATACCGGGACAGTCCCGGTCAAACCGTGATGTATGGCATATCCTTAGGTTTTCCAGGCGAGGTAATAATATCCGGAACCCTTGCACAGCCTCCTCGCCTATAACCTTGGTAATACTCGTAAATATATTGGGTGTTACCATATGACTTCTTGGAAACATAAACTTTTAAATTTTAACGCCCATTGAATAAAATGTAGTATGACGGGAACCGTGCTGTAATAAACTGCACAGATTGTATAGTTACGTAATTTTAATGAAACATTATTTAACGCAATAAAATAACTACTTATCTGCCGTGACGAAGCACGGGTATTCAGCTAGTCTCCTATATATTTGTCAAATACCACTCACTCACTGACCTATCATCGCCCAGCCCAAACCACTAGACAGAAAATTTTGAAATTTTGCATGGACACTCCCTATATAACTTAGGCACTCGCTAAGAAAGGATTTTTTGATATTTGAATTTTTAAGTATTTTTAGGGGGGATTAAAGTTTTAGTTGGTTAGAGCAGGCAAGCCAAGGCAGCATGCGTTGCTAGTACGATCAAGAACAGTATTGTAACTGTTACCGTACATTATCTATTTCATAATATTATTTTTAATTGAGGTTAATTTCAACTATGATGGCAGACCTTGAATTACTAGAAATAAACTGTGATTTTGTCCCCCATCTAGGCGCACGGTAGTGCGCCAGGCCAAGTTCCGGCCTAAGCATACTGTGTGTATATTACAGGCGGTCTTAGAGCCGATTTTTACCCTCTCATAACTTTCAACCAGGTAAAGATAAAGTTATGAAATTTTACACAGGTATTATATTACTAGATGTGAGTAAAACTGGAAAATTTCATAATTCTACATCGAATAGTTTCTGAGATATAAGCGATCGAAAATCGGGATTTATATGACTCACTCACTCACTGACTCATCAAAATTATTAGGCACTTCCCATGATGCTAGGGACTTGAAATTTTGCATGAAGATAGATATGAAGACGTTGTTAAAGTAAAAAATCGAAAAATCGCGAAAAGTTGTGTTTGACTCCGCTTCCGGGGCGGGGCGTGCCAGTTTTGTACTTCCTTCGGAAACCCATCATTCCGTCCGAAACCCATGATGTGGGGTATCAAATGAATTGTCTCGGTATGAAGAACCTATATTTGATGTTTTAAGAAACAATTAGACGCATATAGGCTCGGTAAAAATCTTATACCAGCTGTCTGTTTGACCGATTTTGACAAAATTTGACACACATGTCGGTCTTTCTCCGGGTAGTTTCATAGGCCAGTCAAAATCGTCTATCAGCTGTCTGTCTGCATGTTTGTTCCTTACACAAATTCACTCCATTTGACCGATTTTGACCAAACTTGGCACACAGGTAGGCCTTGGTCCGGGGAATGCACTTGGCTAGGTAAAAAAGGTCTGTCTGTATGTATGCTTGTTCCTTATACAAATTCACACCGTTTGGCCTATTTTGACCAAACTTGGCACGCAGGTAGGTCTTGATACGGGAGTGTCATATTACCTATGACGTTTTTTACTTTTGTTCCATCGAAATGCCATCATTCCTTCTGAAACCCATCATGTGGGGTATCAAATGAATCGTCTTGGTAAGGTGAACCTATATTTGATGTTTTAAAAAAAATTTCGACATATCTTAACAAAAACAGTTGTGACTTCTTTCTTAAATGTAGTAAATAAAGTCGTAGGGGTTCACTGCATAATACACTTCAAAGCAGATACTAAGTTTTTCAAAGTCGAGCCATCTAAATTACAAAGTTTAGGATTACAAACCCAAAATGTATCGTCTTTGTTTCTTATATTTTTCTTGAAGGCCTTCTGCACTTTCCCTATTGTGATCTTTATCCTCGGGATAAGGTTCCTGTGTTTTACAGTGTAATAGTTTAGTTAAGAGAGCAATCAATTTGTCCTCTAGAGTAATGTCATCTGGAAGAGCTTCTAACTTTTCTAGTCTAGTGATTAGATGTATGTAGGTTGATTGTTGGTATCAAATATCAAGCAGTAAGGAGAACTTTATGCAGAATCCGAAGACCCTGGTTTTATATGAAGTACAAAAGCCAGTAGGTATGCGGCAACTAAATTTTAATTAATACTTAGAAAAAAGTAATGAGATTCCAAAAAAAACATAAATGTGAAATAGAGGCCAAGTTCCTGTCCCACAAAGAAACACTCCCTTCCTCAAAAATATCCCCTCCTAAAACCCCCCAAAAACGCCTTACCATTCTACACTCCAAAAAAGTAATATGAGTTGGTGTATTAATTCAACCAAAAATATTTGCCAATACAAGAGATGATACAAGAAAGAAATGTCCAAGTTCATTACTTGGAAGACCTCATAGTTACTTACTAAGAACAGTAAAGACACTTCAACTGACCTTTAAAAACAACAATAAAAATACTTATATCCAGTTACTAAAATATCACTTTCCTCAACCAGGTATATTCTTAAACTTGGCAATGTTTTTTTGTGCCGAAATTATCTTTAGAGAAAAACTAAACATTGCCAAGTCTAAGAATATACCTGGTTGAGGAAAGTGATATTTTAGTAACTGGATATAAGTATTTTTATTGTTGTTTTTAAAGGTCAGTTGAAGTGTCTTTACTGTTCTTAGTAAGTAACTATGAGGTCTTCCAAGTAATGAACTTGGACATTTCTTTCTTGTATCATCTCTTGTATTGGCAAATATTTTTGGTTGAATTAATACACCAACTCATACTACTTTTTTGTAGTGTAGAATGGTAAGGCGTTTTTGGGGGGTTTTAGGAGGGGATATTTTTGAGGAAGGGAGTGTTTCTTTGTGGGGCAGGAACTTGGCCTCTATTTCACATTTATGTTTTTTTTTTGGGGATAGAGTTTACGCCCTGGTCCATCCAAGGTAATAATATCCCGAACCACTTGGCACAAAATTTTGTTTAGAATGTAAACACTCGCTAAGAAAGATTTTTTATATATATATATATATATATATATATATATATATATATATATATATATTCAAATTTTTAAGTACTTTTAGCAGGGGTTTGAATTATTAAGAAGACTCATCGGTTCAAAAATGGTCCGATTTTGATTACATTTGATACAAAAATGTTTCTTCTCATTTGAAAGGCCAAGTTCATTAACCAGCTGAATCCATTTACTGGAACATCATTTTTGGAGCAAAATGTGCGCGAATAAATCGGTGGTAGGTACTCGTTATATAGGTTCATTAACGTGGGAAAACGAATGAAACCATTTTAGCGCGTTCCTCCCTCCCTTCATAGGGAGGAACCCCGCTTATAAGGTTGATCTCATGAAACAATCCGGAGGTGCCGACTAGAAAATTTTGCGTTTCAAAACCCCTAGAGACCGAAAATAACGGTGGTTCAAATTTGTATATATATTTGTCTGTTCGCGGTTTTCCGGCCCCCCTAATGGTCCGATTTTGATGAAATTTGGTACAAAAATATTTCGTCTAATTTGAAAGGTCAAGTTCGTTAACCAGGAGAATCCGCCCACCGGAATATGGTTTTTGGAGCTAATGTCGCGCGAAAAAAATCGTTCCGCTTACTTCATATGCATGCAAGTACTCGTTTTATAGGCTTCTTGGCCTAGCAAAACGAATGAAACCATTTTTAAGGCGATAGCTTTAACCGTTTTCGAGAAAATTGGAAAAATAGTTACTGAATAACGTTTTAGCGCGGTTCCTCCCTCCCCCATAGGGAGGAACCCCGCTTATAAGGTTGATACAATGAAACAATCCGGACGTGCCGACAAGAAAATTTCGCGTTTCAGAACCCCTAGAGACCGAAAATAACGGTGGTTCAAATTTGTATATATATATATATATATATATATGTATATATTTATTTATATATATATATATATATATATTTGTCTGTTCGCTCATTTCTGGCTTCCCTGATGGTCCGATTTTGATGAAATTTGGTACAAAAATCCGTCGTCCAATTTGAAAGGTCAAGTTCGTTAACCAGCAAAATCCGCCCACTGGAAGATGGCGGTTGGAGCGAAATTCGCGCAGAAAAATCGTAACGCTTACGTTTTTAGCGCGGTTCCTCCCTCCCCCATAGGGAGGAACCCCGCTTATAGGGTTGATACAATGAAACAATCCGGAAGTGCCGACAAGAAAATTTCGCGTTTCAGAACCCCTAGAGACCGAAAATAACGGTGGTTCAAATTTGTATATATATATATGTATATATTTATTTATATATATATATATATATATATATATATATATATATATATATATATATATATATATATTTATCTGTTCGCTCTCTAGATAGAAGACGAATGGTCCGATTTTGATGAAATTCGGTACAAATATCCTTCGTCCAATTTGAAAGGTCAAGTTCGTTAACCAGCAAAATCCGCCTACTGGAAGATGGCGTTTGGGGCGAAATTCGCGCAAAAAAAATCGTAACGCTTACGTTTTTGAGTTCATAAGCTTCTAAGTACTCGTTTTATATGATACCTGGGCTAGGAAAACGAATGAAACCATTTTCAAGGCGATAGCTTTAACCGTTTTCGAGAAAATTAGAAAAATATTTTTTGAATACCGTTTTTGGTTTGGGTACTTAGAATCATGGGATTCAGTTGAAACATTTTCTGCATGTTCTACTTTCATCAAAACTAATATGTTGAAATTTTGGTTACGTTTGGAGTTAAGGAAGGGTTAGAATAAAATATTTTATTAACAGACATAAAAAGTTTTAGTAACTTTGTTTACTTTCCTTAATATCTCGAAAAAGGTTGAGAATCTTGGTAAACGGAAGAATACCATTAGAAAGCTTATTAAATGCTCTAAAAAAAGGTTCTAATGAAAGTTTTGATTAGGCGATGTCAATCGGAGAAATAAGAGCTTAAAACTTTAAAGTAATTGATTTCGCTTATTCGAACTGTTGTTTTTGTCTGTTTTTTATTCCTTGTTATTTTTTAATTGCTTATTGTTGGATAATGTATTTGAAAATAAAACAGGTTAAGAAAAATAAGAAAAACAATTTAATGTTAGAGATATGGATTTCCAAGATATATAGCTTTTCAACTGCCTAGCGTCCTTCCTAGGGAGGGTTCTTTGTGATTTTGGTACTTAGAATTATGGGATACAGTTGAAACATTTTCTGCATGTTGGAGTTTCATCAACACTAATATGTTGAAATTTTTGTTATGTTTAGAGTAAAGGAAGGGTTAGAATAAAATATTTTATTAACAGAAATAAAAAGTTTTGGTAACTTTGTATACTTTCCTTAATATCTCGAAAAAGGTTGAGTATCTTGGGAAACGGAAGAATACCATTAAAAAGCTTACTAAATGCTCTACAAAAAAGGTTCTGCTGAAAGTTTTGATTAGACGATGTCAATCAGAGAAATAAGTGCTTAAAACTTTAAAGTAATTGATTTCCCTTATTCGAACTGTTCTTTTTAGCGCGGTTCCTCCCTCCCCCATAGGGAGGAACCCCGCTTATAGGGTTGATACAATGAAACAAACTGGAAGTGCCGACTAGAAAATTTCGCGTTTCAGAACCCCTAGCGACCGAAAATAACGGTGGTTCAAATTTGTATATATATATATGTATATATTTATATATATATATATATATATATATATATATATATATATATATATATATATATATATATATATATATATATATATATATGTCTGTTCGCTCTCTAGCTAGAAGACGAATTGTCCGATTTTGATGAAATTTGGTACAAAAATCCTTCGTCCAATTTGAAAGGTCAAGTTCGTTAACCAGCAAAATCCGCCTACTGGAAGATGGCGTTTGGGGCGAAATTCGCGCAAAAAAAATCGTAACGCTTACGTTTTTTAGTTCATAAGCTTCTAAGTACTCGTTTTATATGATTCCTGGGCTAGGAAAACGAATGAAACCATTTTCAAGGCGATAGCTTTAACCGTTTTCGAGAAAATTAGAAAAATATTTTTTGAATACCGTTTTTGGTTTGGGTACTTAGAATCATGGGATTCAGTTGAAACATTTTCTGCATGTTCTACTTTCATCAAAACTAATATGTTGAAATTTTGGTTACGTTTGGAGTTAAGGAAGGGTTAGAATAAAATATTTTATTAACAGACTTAAAAAGTTTTGGTAACTTTGTATATTTTCCTCAATATCTCGAAAAAGGTTGAGAATCTTGGTAAACAAAAGAATACTATTAGAAAGCTTACTAAATGCTCTACAAAAAAGGTTCTGATGAAAGTTTTGATTAGGCGATGTCAATCGGAGAAATAAGTGCTTAAAACATTAAAGTAATTGATTTTGCTTATTCGAACTGTTCTTTTTGTCTGTTTTTATTCCTTTGTCTGTTTTTGTTCCTGTTATTTTTTAATTGCTTATAGTTGGATAATGTATATTACAATAAAACAGATTAGGCAAAATAAGAAAAACAATTCATTGTTAGAAATATAGCTTGCCAAGAGAAAAAGATTCGTTGACGTCTTTTGAATATTTTCAATTGCCTTTATGCTGTTGGTTTTTTTATTTTATTTTTTAATTGATTTTATCTGTAGAATTATTACTATAGTAAAAGAACACAGGAATGTGTGAAAATATTTGATATTTTCCAATTCATTGTAACGTACGAAATGAAGTATCGGTAGAAGAGGATTCTAGGGTCTTGCGGACCTGACCCCAGGTATAGCCATAAAACCCTTTGAACAAAGGCCGAGGAAAATATTATCTGTTTCTATTCTATGCTTTTCAAATGAGAATAGGGATATGAACAGAAACCGGGGTCTCCCGTGGTCTAATGGCTAGCGCCTTGGATTCATAAGCGGGAGATGGTGGGTTCGATTCCCAACCTCCGGCAGGAATTTTATCATCCCACGGCTCGCTGGTGAAATTCCTTGCTACACCCTGGATGTCGGCGCTAATGACCTAGATGTATATGTGCCGTAAAAAAAAAAAAAAAAAAAAAAAAAAAAAAAAAAAAAAAAAAAAAAAAAAAAAAAAAACTGGAACCGCGCTAAGATGACGCAGTTCCTGCGAGTCGGGCTTTTGAGTTCATAAGCTTGTAAGTACTCTTTTTATAGGCTTCTTGGGCTAGGAAAACGAATGAAACCATTTTCAAGGCGATAGCTTTAACCGTTTTCGAGAAAATTGGAAAAATAGTTTTTGAATACCGTTTTTGGTTTGGGTACTTAGAATCACGGGATTCAGTTGAAACATTATCTGCATGTTCTACTTTCATTAAAACTAATATGTTGATAGTTATGTTACGTTTGGAGTTAAGGAAGGGTTAGAATAAAATATTTTATGAACAGACATGAAAAGTTTTGGGAACTTCGTATACTTTCATTAATATCTCGAACACGGTTGGGAAATCGTGGTAAGTGGATAGAAACTATTTGAAAGCTTACTAAATTCTCTACATAAATGATTCTAAAACTATTTTTGATTAGGTTATGTCAATCGGAGAAATAAGTGCTTAAAACTTCAAATACGTCTGTTTTGTTCTTATGAACGGGTTTTTGTCGTTCTTTTTGTAATTTTTGTCTCTTTCCCTTGGTTTTTTATTATTTTTTATTTTTGTAATTTATTATGTTAGGAAAATGTATTTGTTTGTAAAACAGGATAGGAAAAATGAGACCAATTTTCTGTTGCTAGAAATAATGAAAATTTTGGGAACTTCGTATACTTTCATTAATATCTCGAAAACGGTTGAAAATCTTGGGAAGCGAAAGGTTACCATTCGAAAGCTTACTAAATGGTCTACAAAAAATGTTCTGACGAAAGTTTTAATTAGGCGATGTCAACCGGAGAAATAAGTGCTTAAACCATTAAAGTAATTGATTTCGTTTATTCGAACGGTTTTTTGTCTGTTTTTATTCCTATTTTTTCATTGCTTATAGTTGGATAATGTATTTGACAATAAAATAGATTAATTAAAATAAGAAAAACAATTCGAACAGGTAGATATCGAAAAAAGCTGTGCTTCAAATTAGAATCTATTGTTGATTAATTATATGAATCTTTGGATAATAATTCCAATAGTTAAAATTATAACTAAATTGGAAAATATGTATTTAATAGAACTCATTAAACCTTTTACAGAGAACTCTATTTTTTATTTTTATTTTGTTGATCAACAGGTCTTTGCATATATTTAAAAACTCTGTTGATATAACCTCTATATCGTTTTTTGTTTTTAGGCCAATCTATAATTCCTTTGGGTTAATATGTTTTTTAAATTGAAGCTTTAAAGCCTCAACAGGAATATTTGTGTAATCACCCTTCACGGTTAATTTATTAGAATCATGAGTGACCGTTTTTGTGTTACAACTAACAATCTTTGAAAACGAAGTTTGACTATCCTTGTTATTGTTATTTTCCTTCTGTTTGGCCGAGATTTTCTATTCATGATCTAATTCTCCTTGAATTTTTTGACTAGATCAAGAACATAATTTAAGCACTCTTAAATTCCTTAATTTAATTGAGGAAGTTTATCAAGCTTGATATAGAAGGTAGAAAAATAATGTCTCTCCACTTTTTTATGTTAAAAACAGTGGAGAGACATTATTTTTCTACCTTCTACGAAATCGAGAACTCCACAAATAACGCTGCATACATCACAGATAAAGCTTGATATAATCACTTTTAGGTTAATACGGGTGGTCTATACCGAGTCCTTTGTTTGTAAACACAAAGAGCCTTCTGAGTAACGGTAAAGGGCAGTAAAAGTATATGACTTTACCTGGAAGCAGACCCTGCATACAGAGAATTACAATACGAGACGTCATTCTTTCTTTCACCAGCTCCCGTGTAACACCTTAGATCTGTTTATATTGTTAGCGCGGTTCCTCCCTCCCTTCATGAGGAACCCCGCTTATAAAATTGATCTCATGAAACAATCCGGAAGTGCCGACTAGAAAATTTCGCGTTTCAGAACCCCTAGAGACCGAAAATAACAGTGGTTCAAATTTGTATATATATATATATATATATATATATATATATATATATTTGTCTGTTATTTGAAAGGTCAAGTTCGTTAACCAGCAAAATCCGCCCACTGGAAGATGGCGTTTGGGGCGAAATTCGCGCAAATAAAATCGCAACGCTTACATTTTTGAGTTCATATGCTTGTAAGTACTCGTTTTGTAGGCTTCTTGGCCTAGGAAAACGAATGAAACCGTTTTTAAGGCGATAGCTTTAACCGTTTTCGAGAAAATTGGGAACTTAGTTGCTGAATAACCTTTTTGGTTTTGGTACATAAAATCATGGGATTCAGTTGAAACATTTTTTGCATGTTCAAATTTTATCAAAACTAATATCTTAAACTTTTGGTTACGTTTGGAGTTAAGGAAGGGTTAGAATAAAATATTTTATGAACAGACATGAAAAGTTTTGGGAACTTCGTACATTTTCATTAATATCTCGAACACGGTTGGGAAATTTTCATAAGTGGATAGAAACTATTTGAAAGCTTTCTAAATTCTCTACAGAAAAGATTCTGAAACAAGTTTTGATTAGGTGATGTCAGTCGAAGAAATAAGTGCTTAAAACTTCAAATACGTCTGTTTAGTTCTTATGAACGGGTGTTTGTCGTTCTTTTTGTAATTTTTGTCTCTTTCCCTTAGTTTTTTATTGATTTTTATTTTTGTAATTTCTTATGTTAAGAAAATGTATTTGTGTGTAAAACAGGATAGGTAAAATGAGACCAATTTTCTATTGCTAGAAATAATGAAAAGTTTTGGGAACTTCGTATAATTTCTTAATATCTCGAAAACGGTTGAAAATCTTGGGAAGCAAAAGGTTACCATTCGAAAGCTTACTAAATGCTCTACAAAAAATGTTCTGGCGAAAGTTTTAATTAGGCGATGTCAATCGGAGAAATAAGTGCTTAAACCATTAAAGTAATTGATTTCGTTTATTCGAACGGGTTTTTTTGTCTGTTTTTATTCCTTGTTATTTCTTAATTGCTTATAGTTGGATAATGTATTTTACAATAAAACTAGGTAAGTAAAATAACAAAACAATTTATTGTTAGAAATATAGATTTCCTAGATTCCAAGACCTTGTAACTAGCGGGACCCTTCAAGTGTTGACCGACCCTTCCAAGTCCTTTCAAGACTGGTGGAACCAAAATAATAAATGCTTCTATTTTAATCTTAAGGCGATTCGCCAAAGTTGCGAAGCCTTATCAATAAATAAATATTTTAATCTTTCCAAATTAGACTAGGGATAAGAAACGAACCGCGCTAAGATGATGCAGTTCCTGCGAGTCGGACTTTTTGGTTTTGGTACTTAAAATCATGGGATTCAGTTGAAACATTTCCTGCATGTTCGGATTTCATCAAAATTAATATGTTAAACTTTTGGTTACGTTTGGAGTTAAGGTAGGGTTAGAATAACATATTTTATGAACAGACATGAAACGTTTTGGGAACTTCGTATACTTTCATTAATCTTTTTCTTTTTAGCGCGGTTCCTCCCTCCCCCATAGGGAGGAACCCCGCTTATAAGGTTGATACAATGAAACAATCCGGAAGTGCCGACAAGAAAATTTCGCGTTTCAGAACCCCTAGAGACCGAAAATAACGGTGGTTAAAATTTGTATATATATATATATATATATATATATATATATATATATATATATATGTATATATTTATATATATATATTTGTCTGTTCGCTCATTTCTGGCTTCCCTGATGGTCCGATTTTGATGAAATTTGGTACAAAAATCTGTCGTCCAATTTGAAAGGTCAAGTTCGTTAACCAGCAAAATCCGCCCACTGGAAGATGGCGTTTGGGGCGAAATTCGCGCAAAAAAAATCGTAACGCTTACGTTTTTGAGTTCATAAGCTTGTAAGTACTCGTTTTATAGGCTTCTTGGGCTAGGAAAACGAATGAAACCATTTTCAAGGCGATAGCTTTAACCGTTTTCGAGAAAACTGAAAAAATAATTTTTGAATGCCGTTTTTGGTTTGGGTACTTAGAATCATGGGATTCAGTTGAAACATTTACTGCATCTTCTACTTTCATTAAAACTAATATGTTGAAATTTTGGTTGCGTTTAGAGTTAAGGAAGGGTTAGAATAAAATATTTTATTAACAGACATAAAAAAGTTTTGGTAACTTTGTATACTTTCCTTAATATCTCGAAAAAGGTTAAGAATCTTGGGAAACGGAAGAATACCATTGGAAAGCTTACTAAATACTCTACAAAAAAGGTTCTTATGAAAGTTTTGATTAGGCGATGTCAATCGGAGAAATAAGTGCTTAAAACTTTAAAGTAATTGATTTCGCTTATTCGAACTGTTCTTTTTGTCTTTGATTTTGATACTTAAAATTATGGGATTCAGTTGAAACATTTTCTGCATGTTTGAATTTCATCAACACTAATATGTTAAAATTTCGGTTACGTTTGGAGCTAAGGAAGGATTAGAATATAATATTTTATTAACAGACATGAAATGTTTTGGGAACTTCGTATACATTCCCTGATATCTCGAAGACGGTTAGGAATATTGGTAAATGGAGGGTTACCATGCGAAAGCTTACTAAATGTTCTACAAAAAAGATTCTGAAACAATTTTTGATTAGGCTTTGTCAATCGGAGAAATAAGTGCTTAAACTTTGAAGTAATTGATTTCGTTTATTCGAACGGTTCTTCTTGTTTGTTTTTATTCCTTGTTGTTTTTTCATTGGTTATAGTAGGATAATGTATTTGACAATAAAACCGATTAATTAAAATAAGAAAATCAATTCATTGTTAAAAATATATCAGGCTGTACCGTATGAAATGTCAGTTTTGGATTTGTCGATTTCCTTCAAATGTCTTGAAACTGTCGAGGCTCCTATTCCGAGTTCTTTGGCATATTCCCTAGTGTTTTTAATTGCTTATAGTAGTCAAATGTATTTGTCAATAAAACAGGATACGTATAATTAGAATCAATATTTTGTTTGTTAGAATTCGAAGATGCCGTATGAATATCTAGATTACAGTACTGGTGTTGATTTCGTTCTTTAGAATTATTCTTGGTATTCCCTATTTTCATCTGTTACCCATAGTTTTTTATTGTTAGTAGGTTTTTCTTATTGATTATAGAATATAAATCTATTTGGCTATAAAACAGGATACGTAAAATTAGTGACAATATTTCGGAGATTTCTGAGCGAAATACTTTTAGCGCGGTTCTTCCCTCCCCCATAGGAAGGAACCCCGCTTATAAGGTTGATACAATGAAACAATCCGGAAGTGCCGACTAGAAAATTTCGCGTTTCAGAACCCCTAGAGACCGAAAATAACGGTGGTTAAAATTTGTATATATATATATATGTATATATTTATATATATATATATATATATATATATATATATATATATATATATATTTGTCTGTTCGCGGATTTCTGGCTTCCCTGATGGTCCGATTTTGATGAAATTTGGTACAAAAATCTGTCGTCCAATTTGAAAGGTCTAGTTCGTTAACCAGCAAAATCCGCCCACTGGAAGATGGCGTTTGGGGCGAAATTCGCGCAAAAAAAATCGTAACGCTTACGTTTTTGAGTTCATAAGCTTGTTAGTACTCGTTTTATAGGCTTCTTTGGCTAGTAAAACGAATGAAACCATTTTCAAGGCGATAGCTTTAACCGTTTTTGAGAAAATTGGAAAAATACTTTTTGAATACCGTTTTTGGTTTGGGTACTTAGAATCATGGGATTCAGTTGAAACATTTTCTGCATGTTTTACTATCATTCAAACTAATATGTTGAAATTTTGGTTACGTTTGGAGTTAAGGAAGGGTTAGAATAAAATATTTTATTAACAGACATAAAAAGTTTTGGTAACTCTGTATATTTTCCTTAATATCTCGAAAAAGGTTGAGAATCTTGGCAAACAAAACAATACCATTAGAAAGCTTACTAAATGCTCTACAAAAAAGGTTCTAAAGAAAGTTTTGATTAGGCGATGTCAATCGGAGAAATAAGTGCTTAAAACATTAAAGTAATGGATTTTGCTTATTCGAACTGTTCTTTTTGTCTGTTTTTATTCCTTGTTATTTTTTAATTGCTTATATTTGGATAATGTATTTTACAATAAAACAGATTAGGCAAAATAAGAAAAACAATTCATTGTTAGAAACATAGCTTGCCAAGAGAAAAAGATTCGATGACGTCTTTTGAATATTTTCAATTGCCTTTATGCTGTTGGTTTTTATATTTTTTAATTGATTTTATCTGTAGAATTATTACTATAGTAAAAGAACACAGGAATTTGTGAAAATTTTTGATATTTTCCAATTCATTGAAACGTATGAAATGAAGTATCGCTAGAAGAGGTTTCTAGGGTCTTGCGGACCCGACCCTAACCCCAGGTATAGCCATAAAACCCTTTGAACAAAGGCCGAGGAAAATATTATCTGTTTCTATTCTATGCTTTTCAAATGAGAATAGGGATATGAACAAGAACCGGGGTCTCCCGTGGTCTAATGGCTAGTGCCTTGGATTCATAAGCGGGAGATGGTGGGTTCGATTCCCAACCTCCGGCAGGAATTTTATCATCCCACGGCTCGCTGGTAAAATTCCTCGCTAAACCCTAGATGTCGGCGCTAATGACCTAGATGTAGATGAGCCGTAAAAAAAAAAAAAAAGAAAAGAAAAGAAAAAAAAGAACTGGAACCGCGCTAAGATGACGCAGTTCCTGCGAGTCGGACTTTTTAAGATTTTCTACCACCACGAACGGCTTTTTTCCTCTATTTTTATCCACTAGATAGGCTTTATTTTGCATATTATTCTATATAAGTTTTATTCAGCAGGGGATTCTGATGAAATGTCGTGTTTTTGCTGTGGATTTTAAATACGATGTATCTAAGATTGGATAACATTAGCGAGTCTACATAGTTAAGAACCGACGACGGAGGATTACTTCTTGCTATGATTTAGTATACATATGTATATTAAGTCCTAAATCCAAAAAATAAACTTCACAACGGTTAGATACTATGAGCGAATATGGCGGTTCAATGCCCGTAGAAGCAGAAGGTCCGCAGGAAATTTACCTGCTAAGAGTTAATCCTCAAGAGCTGTAAATATACCCCAGGTATCTGCCGACACAAATACAAAGCCTAGGCGGAGAGCACCCCAAAAACTCAGATCCAAACATAAGGTTATATACTAAATATTCATAAAGACTACTTAGTTGTAAACCGATTCATCAATTAGCAATCAATAGTTTTCAACAAAGGTTATATACTAAATATTGATAAAAAGTATTTAATGAGAAAAAAAACAATATTCCACAAGACTTGTTTTTGGTCCATTTGTATCTACTCCATAGACTTAATTAGGTATATTATTCTATTGTAGTTGGGCAACTAAACTTTGTTTTATTTTGTTAAATAAAGTTTTTTTTCTTGACTTGTTATTCGTCAAGACTTTTATTTGTCCTTGTGTATTAACTAGATAGGTTTTATTCGGCATATTATTCTATATAGGCTATATTAGGCAGGGTATTCTACTCAATCTTGTGTACTTCTTCTTGATCCTTCTGTACATGGGCGTATATAAAAACAATTTCGGGGGGGGGGGGCTGAGACCATTTCCAGGGTATGGAATACTAAATATTTAGAGCTTGGAATAGTTTTAGGCAACTAAAACGCTATTACACGTAAAATAAAATATGTTGTATGAACTAAGTGATCTTATTTAATTTATTTTTAAGGGTTTTACGAGAAGTTTTTATCATCAATTCAAAATTTCGGGAGGGGCTGCAGCCCCCTCAGCCCCCCCCCCCCTCATATACGCCCATGCTTCTGTATCCACTAAAAAGGCTTTATTAGGCATATTTTGTATTGATTTATAGAGCTTTGCTTTAGAATGAGAGCCAGATTCTGTAATTTCCGCTTCTGTGTAAAAGTTAGCTACTGTCGGTGTCCCTGACGCCTTAATATCACTTTTATTCGAGATGTTCGAGAGGATTTTGACAATTTTCACGAGATATATAAAAAAAAATAAGTTTATTTCTTTTCTAAGCTTATCAAATGGCACTAGGGACATGAACGGAACCGCGCTAAGATGCTGCAGTTCCTGCGAGTCGGACTTTTTGTTTTTTTACGGCGCATCTACAACTTGGCCATTAGCGCCGGTCTTTCATTAATATCTCGAACACAGTTGGGAAATTTTGATAAGTGGATATAAACTATTTGAAAGCTTTCTAAATTCTCTACAAAAAAGACTCTGAAACAATTTTTGATTAGGTGATGTCAATCGAAGAAATAAGTGCTTAAAGCTTCAAATACGTCTGTTTAGTTCTTATGAACGGGTTTTTGTCGTTCTTTTTGTAATTTTTGTCTCTTTCCCTTAGTTTTTTATTGCTTTTTATTTTTGTAATTTCTTATGTTAGGAAAATGTGTTTGCGTGTAAAACAGGATGGGTAAAATGAGACCAATTTTCTGTTGCTAGAAATAATGAAAAATTTTGGGAACTTCGTATACTTTCATTAATATCTCGAAAACGGTTGAAAATTAGGGAAGCGAAAGGCTACCATTCGAAAGCTTACTAAATGGTATACAAAAAAGGTTCTGAAAAAAGTTTTGAATAAGCGATGTCAATCGGTGAAATAAGTGCTTAAACTTTGAAGTAATTGATTTCGTTTATTCGAACGGTTCTTTTTGTCTGTTTTTATTCCTTGTTTTTTTTTAAGTGCCTATAGTTGGATAATGTATTTGACAATAAAACAGATTAAGTAAAATAAGAAAAACAATTCATTGTTAGAAATATAGCTTGTCAAGAGAAACAGATTCGATGACGTCTTTTGAATATTTTCAATTGCTTTTATGCTGTTGTTTTTTTATTTTATTTTTTAATTGATTTTATTTGTAGAATTATTACTATAGTAGAAGAACACAAGAAAATGTGGAAATTTCTGATATTTTTATATGCATTCAACGTATGAAATAGGTATCTCTAGAAGAGGATTCTGGGGTCTGGCGGACCCGACCAGGTAAAGTTATAAACCCCTTTGAACAAAGACCGAACCAAATATTATCTGTTCCTATTCTAAGCTTTTCAAATGACAAAATGGATATGAACGGAACCGCGCTAAGATGATGCAGTTCCTGCGAGTCGGACTTTTTTTTATGGTTTCTCAAACGTAGGAAAACGGATGAAACCATGTTTAAGGCGACATTTGTAACTGTTTTCGAGAAAAGTGGAAACACTTTTTTTAAACTAATTTTCAGTTTGGCTACTTAGAATCATGGGATTCAGTTGAAATATTTTCTTCATGTTTGAAATTCATTTAAACTTAGATGTTCGAATTTCGGTTACGTTTGGAAGTATTCGAAAAAAAATAGTTTAATAACAGACATGCAAAGCTTTGTGATCTTCGTATATTTTACTTAATTCATTAGCGCCGGAATTTCATTTTTTCAAAAATTCTTACTACAAATAAATCAATTAGTATACAATATAATTTTTCTGTCTTTGCTTAGATATTGGCGTTACCATATGGCGGGGCCGCCACATGGGGGGACAACCGGGTACAGTTGTCCCGGGCCTGGGCGCTGTGGGGGCCCGGGCCGGGCCTCGCTAATTGGAAAAAATGTATAGGTTATGAGCTTGTAAAAAGAATGGGGGTCAGAAATATAGACGAGCGTAGCCTATATTTATTGGAATGGGATCTATATTGTTTTTAATGTACATGAACGACAAAACAAGTGCAGTTCCAGAATAGTATATTTCATTAGGAGTCGTAATAAAACTACAAGTACCGAAAGTGACCTTTGCTCAGCAAAGGTCACTTTCGGTGCAGCAAAGTTTGCTGCACCGATTGTCGGCTTTTATTCTCATTTCGCTCAAAACTCAAAATGAAAATAATTTTAAAATGCCCAAAGTCCTATAGCAAATTACTAGAATTTTCTTTCTGGCTCTGAGGAGTAGGGGCCCGGCACTGAGAAGTGTGGGGCCCGTGATCTGGTCCTGGGCCCGGCTCTGAGATGTGGCGGCCCTGCCATATGGTAACGCAAGGCGCTAGTAGGTTAATATTTCGAAAACGAGTGGTAAATCGTGGTAAGTAGAAGGTGACTATTCGAAATCTTACTACATTTTCAACAAAATAATATTCCGAAAGAAATTCCGATGGGACTGTCACATTTGGAGAAAGAAATAAGTGCTTAAAACTTAGTACATAGTAGATTTGTAGAACAATTCTTTTTGCCTGTTTCCCTTAGTTTCTTATTGCTTGTTATTTTTGTAATTGCTTATTGTAGGAAAATCTATTAGTCAATAAAACAGGATACGTAAAAAGAGAAACAATTGTTTGTTGTTAGAAATAGAGCTTTCCGAGCGGAATTCGAAGATGCCGAATGAATACTTTCTCTTATTGTACTGCTATTAGTTGCGTCCTGTAGAAGATATTTTTCTGTATTTCCTTCACTTTGTAATTCTTTGTTTTTTAAAAATGTATTTAACAGTAAAATGATTATTCTAGTTTTGTATTGGCTTATAGAGCCTTCCTTAAGAATGAGGGAGATGGAGGTTTGAGCCATTTACGCTTCTGTGTGAGTTGGCTACTGTCAGTTTCCTGTGCCTAGATACACCTCAAATATTCCTTTTATTCGCGAACTTTAGTATTTTCACGAAATATCAAAACAACCAATAACTGTTTCTATTCTTTTAGAAATATCAGTAGGGATAAGAAATGAAACGGGCTAAAAATACGCAGTACCTGCGAGTCGGACTTTGTTAATGTCCTTCCGAGCGACTTTTCGATCAGTGTTATTTGTGTGAACGTGTCTTTATTTGATATGTCTGTTTGTATGACATCTGCTGCTTTTAAATCTGCGTTTACTGTCATAACTCATCTACTTATTTTGGTTTTTTGCCTACTTCGGTTTTCATAAAATTCCACGATTAAATTTGTGGTGTACTTGAAAATTTCAATGTTCGTTTTTTATGACTGAGTGTGTCAGTATATTTTTCTTGTTCTGTATTACTTATTAAGCCAGTAACTTCGTGGTTCAGTTTTAATTTGGCCTAATATTTTTCTTATAATATTTCTTCGTCTTTTTTTAATTTGATTCAAGTAAGCTTTTCTATTGACAAGTAACGGTTCAATATAAATTATTTATTATTAGTAAGATTATAAAACTTAAAAATGTGTAATGAGAGGATTTCCAATTGGGCGAAACTATGTATAAATACATATATATCGAATTGTCAAGTTAAGCAAAGCGCGGGGGAGCAGTGCTATGGTTAGAGCCTATGTCAGCTGATCCTGACGATTAAGCCCGTCGCATGTTTCTGTTATTGACACCTGTATGATTCAAATAATTTTCTGTTATAATTTTACACTATGGCCAAGGAAAACTTATCTCCAGAACTACCAAATACAGCACCTTTTGTAGAGGAGGAAATAGAAATTGAAAGTTCGAAGTCTTACTGGGGAAAATTAATTCAGCTCACAACAAATGGCTATAATACTAGAGGTAAGAGATATAAATTAACATTATTTTGCATCCTTATCGTTTCATTATCTATTCTTTCCTCTCTACTTGCTACCTATGTAGTTAATTCATTATTTTTGTCAATTGATTTATGTCAAAATGTCATCCTGTATTTTTTCTTGTACCTATTTAAAATAATATATACTTTTAAATAAAACATCATTACCTCTTTGAAATCTTGACATTATTTTACAGTAATGCAGTTTCAACAATAGCAGATTTTGTTTTGTGAAATTAAGTTTATAATCACTTCTTTAGGGAAGATAAAATATATGTTTTATAAGTCCATAAAATTTCTTTGTGCTATTATTACTTTAAAGTTTACATCACTTTCTATCAAATCATCCTTTATTTTTCACATTCTCATAGTAATTGAACGTAAATATAATTTTTCACTTACTAAAGCCTGAATTTATTACATAATTAAATGCACATTTATAAATATCTTGGTAGAAACTCTATTGTTGCTTACTGCCAAAAAGACTAATTATGATTGTTCGTAGCTTATCAAAATGTTAAAGAATGTTGACACTTAAAGGTAGACTTAAGTTTGAATTACTGTCCACATGCTTACATTAATGATTTGACTGGAATCTCTTTAAAGTGTTTTCCTTTTTCACAAACTAGTCTTCAAAACCTAAGCATGATTCTATTTTTATTTAATTTTTAAACAAGGATAGGATAAAAGTGTAGTTGGGCTTAGTTGCTGACTTTCATTTATTGCCATAACAAAAGAAGTAATGACAGATTTGTATAAATAGGAAGGTTTCATACACTCTTTGTACAAGCGTTTTGTCAGCTGTCTTCTTCAGTACTCTGGTGGGAACTCCAGGTCTGCAAAGAAAACAGCCATCGATACTTATCTATCCTATGAATAAAAAATCTTTCAATTCTTCCACCGTCTGTCATAAAAGTGTATATATCTATTTATACATTTAAATACTTACTTAGGGATAAACAAATTGTTTTTAGATACCTATTCATTCATTTTAGGACATAAATTAAAATAGCCTTATGTTACCTCTTATACCTATATAAGAATTTTATAAATCAAAATAAGAACTGGCCGAAATGTAACCCAACAGTGAAATAAAAACCTCAGTGGTCATTTATAGATTTTAAAATACTAAATTTTGATATTTCTAATAAGTTCTAAATCAAAATTAGTTTAGTTTTAAGAGGATCTCTTAAGGAATCCCTGTGCGATAATTTTAATTGTTATTTGCGGCTATATTTTGTTTTTGGAAAATATTATTATTTACTTAATACTTTAAGATGGCTACATTGATTGTAAATGAGTGACAAACCTTCTTGTGATGCTTCATTATGTTGGTAAATGAAAACTAACTCTTCAAAAGATTTATTCTGCTCACAATAAATTCCAGTATATAGCAAACAATGTTCAGTCATTCATTCTTTAGGGACAGGTATTGAAAGTAGTATATTCAGTAAAAATGATGATGTAGCTAGGCACAGACATAAGATACATAAACTCTAGAGGTTATAACTGGCTTGACAGTAAACAAGTGCAGGATGCAACATGAAAACTTTGATGAGACAGCTGTCAGACCTGTTCATTCATATCTGAAGTCCTCAGAAACAATTGCCTGATGAAATTTGTCACTATTTCTTAACATTTTTCTTCTTATTTTAATTTTCTATATTTATTGTATACATAAAGATTAATAAGTTGGTTTTATTATTAAGAAATAGATTTTTATGTATTAACATCATTTATTACTAGGCATTCTGTTTCATTTAAACTCATGGTTTCTGTATGTTTACTTATTTTCCAATCCCTGCCATTTTAACACCCTTGTGTTTGTTGTAATTTACTTTCGCCTGTATTTTATTTTTTTTAAACTTGAAATTAATGCTTTGGGTACATCACCAATGAATAGTAGGCTTTTAAATGTTCACAACAGCCACTCCTTTTGGAGTTTAAAATATTTTACCAAAACATAGTCAAAGGCTGTGAGAGTATTTTTTTCACTCGAAATATGTTTTTGTAAATATAATAAAAATAGCAACAAAGGCATTAGAAGACATTCACAATGGATGTCTTGTGAAATATACGCTGCTAAAGTGTTTGGGCATTTGTTATATATATATATATATATATATATATATATATATATATATATATATATATATACATATATATATATATATATATATACATATATATATATATATATATATATATATATATATATACACACACACAGGGTGTCCCGTAAATGTCTATTCATATTGTAGGAGGTGATAGAGGACCCTTAGTGGAACAAAAAATGTTATGTGACGATTTTCCAAATTCTCACCCATAAGGGAGAAAACGACATTTTATTGTTTATTCGAGACAAACGTGGTTTTTAGAAGAATAATCGTTGTAGCTGCGTCCCAGATGGTTCTACTAGAAAGGAAGTGAAACCAATCAAAAGCTGAGAAAATTTACTATAAGACTAGTTGAGAATAAACATAAAAATGAATGAATTTAAATATATCTATCTTACGAAAAGAAAGCTATTCTAAATTTCCTGACATTTTCTTGATAATTCTTACCAGCGTTACTCCTCAATGGGCAGGATCTGAGATTTCCGGGTATCAGAAAAACTTCTTCATTTAACCAGCTTTCCATTCATGTGTCACAACCCTGTGTTATTGGAATATGTGAACGATTTAGGAACAAAAGTCTAAAAAAAAAACATGGATCTGTGAAAAGAAAATTAAATTTTTTTCTTCAGTTTATTCAAAAAGCTTAAAAGAAATATTTGTTTTTATAAATATTTACTTAAATATTAAGTAAATATTTACTTAAATATTAAGTAAATATTTACTTAAAACAATAAAAAAAATTACTTCCACAAAAATAAAAAAATTCCTAAACCAGTAAATAAATAAATTACACATTTATTTTGAATTTATTAATTACAGTAACTAATACTGGGTCCAGGAGGTGGCCATTCATGCATCACAACCCTGTGTTATTGAAGCAAGTGAACGATTTAGGAACAAAAGTTTATAAAAAAATATGGATCTGTGAAAAGAAAATTATTTTTTTCCCCTCAGTTTATTCAAAAAGCTCAAAAGAAATAGTTATTTTTTTAAATACTCACTTATATATTAAGTAAATATTTACTTAAAACAATTAAAAAAAAATACTTTCACAAAAATAAAAAAAGTTCTAAAACAGCAAATAAATAAAATACACATTTATTTTGAATTTATTAATTACAGTAACTAATACTGGGTCCAGGAGGTGGCCATTAATGGACCCCAATCACACATTAACCTGAAAAATTATTAATTTTACCTTGTTAACGCATTTGAACACATTTTTACAGGTATTTATAATTAAAAAACCAATGCCTTACCTTGAATTGATGCTGATGGCAACGCTTGTGAACCGCCCTGGGATTCTCGTGAGCCCATGTGTGATTGTTGTGGTAATTAAATATCCCATCCCTAGTATTAAATAAGATATAGTCCTGTAAAAATGTGTTCAAATGCGTTATCTAGGTAAAAATAATAATTTTTCAGGTCAATGTGTGGTTGCGGTTCATTAATGGCCACCTCCTGGACCCAGTATTAGTTACTGTAATTAATAAATTCAAAATAAATGTGTATTTTATGTATTTACTGTTTTAAGATTTTTTTTTTATTTTCGTGGAAGTAATTTTTTTTATTGTTTTAAGTAAATATTTATGTAAATATTTATAAAAATAACTATTTCTTTTGAGCTTTTGAATAATCTGAGGAAAAAAAATTAATTTTCTTTTCACTGATCCATATTTTTGTATAAACTTTTGATCCTAAATCGTTCACTTGCTTCTATAACACAGGGTTGTGATACATGAATGGAAAGCTGGTTAAATGAAGAAGTTTTTCTAAAACCCGGAAATCTCAGATCCTGCCCATTGAGGAGTAACGCGGGTAAGAAATATTAAGAAAATGTCAGGAAATTTAGAATAGCTTTCTTTTGGTAAGATAGACATACTTAAATTCATTCATTTTTATGTTTGCTCCCTACTATTTTTATAGTAAATTTACTCAGCTTTCGATTGGTTTCACTTCCTTTCTAGTGGAACCACCTGGGACGGAGCTACAATGATTATTCTTCTAAAAATCACGTTTGTCTCGAATAAACAATAAAATGTTGTTTCCCCCCTTATGGGTGAGAATTTGGAAAATCGTCACATAACATTTTTTGTTCCCCTAAGGGTCTTCTATCACCTCCTATAATATGACTAGCCATTTACGGGACACCCTGTATATATATATTATTTATTTATTCTTGTAGATGACCCAAAATATCTAAATTATTTTTGATCTTAGGAGGCATGGAGTCATTAAAGCAGTCTTCCTGTCTTCATACTACTTTATTTAATAGGCCCGACATGTTTCGTGCATATTTTCGCACCTCTTCAGGGGCACTTCTACAACAAAATATTATTTTTTTGAACATCCAAACAAACAATTTTCTATTTTATAGAAACTAACTATAATATCTATGGAATGCTCCACTAAATGCATTAAAACCTTACCAATCCACATGAAATGTTACACCTACCCTAAATATTACAGTCATTACATATGTATCCCTATCAATTAATTATTAATTATTCGATTTGTTCGCTTTTATTATTAAAATGTCAGGATTGTCCTTTTTAGTCAGTCGTTCATATTTATTTAATTTTTCAGCCAGTAATTACTGTAACATTTAGGGTAGGTGTAACATTTCATGTAGATTGGTAATGCTTTAATGCATTTAGTGGAGAATTCCATAGATCTTATAGTTAGCTTCTGTGTAATAGAAAATTGTTTGTTTGGATGAATGAATGAAAAAAAAATACTTTATTCTGGGAATATTAGTAAAGTCTTAAATAATAAAATAAAACTTAAGTAAATATGTACATAAATTATAATTGGATTGGAGCAATGATGATACAATATTCAGAGGGGAATGAGAATATAATAATAATATAATAGTTTAAAATAAACAAATAAATAATTAAATGTGTCGAATCAAAAGAGGAATAGAGTTCCAGAAGGAGGAGGCTCGGGAGATGAAGGAACGGCCGAAGAAGGCTGTTTTATGAGTGAGAGGATAGAGATCGGAGGGATGGGAATGGGTACCACGGGAATAGGCAGAAGATTTAAACTGAAGGAGGTTTTAGCTATAGGAAGGGGGTTTGGTAAAGGAAGGGACCTAGGAAGTATTGTCGTTGAATTGATGGAAATAGCCACTTCAACTCAGAATACCAGTATGAAATATGGGCATCCCTGGGGGTATCGAGGATAAATCTGAGAAAACTGTTCATTAATCGCTTAAGATGATCCTCAAGCTCCCCAGTGAGCCCTCCATACACTAGGCAGCCGTAGTCGAAGTGGGGAACACAAGAAAAGATCCAAGAAGCTCACGTGTAGGAGTAGGGAGGAGGTGACGGGAACGGTTAAATAGTTTAAGGGTGGCTATGGAGCGACGAGTGATTAGGGATACATGATTTTTCCAGGATAGGTTTTGGTCAAAAACAAGGCCCAGGTTCTTGACAGAGGAGACATATTGAATAGGACTGGAGTCAATGGTGAAGGAAGGGAGGATGGATGTCCAAAAAAATAATATTTTGTTGTAGAAGGGCCCCTGAAGAGGTGCACGGAACATGTTGGGGCTATTAAATAAAGTAGTATGAAGACAGGAAGACTGCTTTAACGACCCCATGCCTCCTAAGATCAAAAATAATAAATATATATATATATATATATATATATATATATATATATATATATATATATATATATATACACATACACACATACATACAGTGGAACATGGATAATTCGAAATCGTCTTTAATTCGAATATTTCTCTCGGTCCCTAGAATTTAGGGCATAAACAATGTAAAAAAATCGTGGTTAATTCGAATAAAATTTTGGATAATTCGAATTTTTGATGAGTCTGTGTCTCCAATGGAAAGTGGACAGAGAGGTGGTCGATCTTTAATCTTGTAAAAATATTCTCCCCTCGGGTAAGAAGGATAATAAGATACGGATGTAGGGGTTCTGGGACAAGAAGCGCGGCTGTCTCATAGTCCAGTTCTTGGACTCTAGGAGTTCTGCAAAGTGGTGGGTCGCGCTTCCTCCCTTCCAGGGGTTGTAGTTACATACAACATCCTGTCATTTTATCATAGAATTCCTTTCCACTTATTTCATTTCCGATCTTCATTTCTTATTCAGTTATAAGTCAGTCAGCGCCTAGATCTGTTGCATTGTTTGTGCCAGGGGATTTCTGGTGTACAGTGAGTTCTTGATTTAAGATGTCGATGCCTAGAAGTTATAAAACTTTAAAGTTGTCAGAGAAAATAGTTGCGATTAAGGAAGTTGAAAAAGGAATAAAGAAAAAATCTGAAATTGCCAAGGACTTTGGAATTCCTCTTAACACTTTACCAACTTAACTGAAAAATAAAGAAAAAATTCTTGCCCATGAAAACAACATTTTTTCAAAACAATAAACTTTTATTTTTACTTTTTTGATCAATTATTTATTACTTATGTATGTAATCATCAATTCATGAAATGTTTGTTTTTCTTTAAATAAAGTGTATTTTTTTTAATTAAAAAATTTGGAAATATGAAGTTTGATTTTGTAGCCCTTTATTTTCGAAAACTTTTGTAATTCGAATTTTGGATAATTCAAACTTTTTTATCGGTCCCTAGGGGTTCGAATTATCCAAGTTCTACTGTATATATATATACTTTTTTTTTACAGTGCATCTACATCTAGCCCATTACTTTAGGGATATCTATAGGTTGCGACTCTTCAAAAAAATCCATGGTTTAGCAGAAAATTTTTTTTAGCAAGCCTATAGATATAAAAAAGAACAACATTCAATAAGCAGGAGTTGGATACACATTTCTTATGTAAGAAACAGTCCCTATAATAGATATTTTTCAAATTTTTAACTTAATAACCTCTTTTTTTATTTTATTTTTTTCACTTTATTTTATTATAAGAAGTAAAAACATGCTTATTTGGCATATATATATATATATATATATATATATATATATATTTGAAAGCCAGTTTTTTATTTTGTTTCAGTTTTGACAGACAAAGTTTATCATGCAGGGAGAGCTAAGTCTTGTGAATTGGCAATTTCTGAAAGAGATCTGGAACCTAAAAAATACAACTTAATTAGTAAAATCCATTTCAGAATAGTTAAATCAGTCATAGAAAATGAAGAAATTGTTTATTTAGAAGACCTTAGTTCAAACGGAACATTTGTTGATGAAAAAAAGGTAGAAAGAAATCAAAAAGTTATGCTTCAAAACTCAGCAGAAATTGCCCTGGCATCTCCAAACATGAAAAGTAAGTCTTTTGTACAATTAATATTCAGATATCTTACCTCTTTAACCCCTACGCTGCCACGGGCTGATATATCAGTCCAGTGGTTGTAGTGCCCCAGACTAATATATCAGTCCGGGAGCAGTGCTGCGGGTTCTACGGACTGGTGAGGAGCAGTGCCCCCTAATTGTCAAAATTATATAAACTTTTTAAAGACAATATCTGGTCAACAGAAGTGTTGTATTATAGACAATTCAATAGAACGGCAACAAAAGTACTGGTTTCAAAAATACTTGTGCACATGAGCATTATTCAGCTAGATTTTACTTTTTGGTTCTCAAATTTTACAGAAATCAACTTGAAAATTAATCAACTTTTTTTGTACCAATTGAACATAAGTGTGATGGTTAATTTTTGTCGCTAGTTGGTCATGCACCCACTACTGTTTTTTTTTTTTTTTTTTTTTTTTTTTTTTTTTTTTTTTTATCGTATGAAGGATATTGTATATTTTTTCTGAATTTTTAAAAATCAATCACACAATTCCAAATATCGTCAATTATACATGTCGTCATTATACAGAGTCCCTCTACAGGAGCCCTTTAGGCAGCATAAAGCATAAAAATTTTCCTGAAGGCCTTTCTGGAAGCATTTCAAGTGACATAATACCACCTTCAATATCCTTCCTAATACCACCTTCAAAACCCTTCCTAATACCACCTTCTAAACCCTTCCTAATACCACCTTCAATACCCTTCCTATTACCATCTTCAATATCCTTCCTAATACCATCTTCAATACCCTTCCTAATACCACTGTCTATACCCTTCCTAATACCATCTTCCATACCCTTCCTAATATCATCTTCGATATCCTTCCTAATACTAGCTTCAATATCCAGCAGAATACTGCCTTCAATAACCTTTCGAATATCACCTTTTTGTTTATACGCACAAATACATAATTTGAATACATTTTTATTCACAAATTTTAATGTGAATTTATTTGTATTCGTATATTTAAATGTGAATGTTTTTGTAACCACTTGATTTTTTTTGAATATTCACAATTTTTGTGTATATTTAAAATGTTTCCTCTAAATTAAATTTTATTTACAGAAAAATTTGTGAATACAATTTTATTTGCATCTATATATATGACATACGTGAATACAAATAAATTCGTATTCAATCTTATGAATACGAAATTATTTATATTCGTATTTACAAATAAATGAGGTACACATAAATTCTTATTTTCATTTCTAAATAAAATTATGCCAACTCTAATTACCATCCAATGTAGATTAGGACAGTAATGGTGCGGACGGTAATGACATTTGCTACAAAAATATTTTTAATTTTTTTTCTAAAAGAATTATATTAATAAAAAATATTGTAAAATACGTAGTTTTTAAAGCACTATTTAATTGTTAGACGAAAAAAAAAAATTCATGGATGTTTTGAGTAATAAAATGGGATACGGTAATGACCAGCAAAATACTCCAATCGTGATTTTCCAGATAAAACATATCGCAAAAACTGATACGTACAACATTTCTCTTCTGAACCTTTTGGAAAACAAAAATCAGTTTGAGAGAGCTGCTCCAACATCTATTTGGAAACAATTTGCTCCATCCTGATAGGTTTTCTCGTTAATTCAAAAAGGCGGACGGTAATGATGTCAAAACTGAGGGACAACTTTTAAGGCGCTATTGCGAAGTTAGATTTTTTTTAAAATTTATTTAAATGTATATGAATTCACCTTAAATATTATTATGTTAAAATGAAACATCACATGAACAAAAAATATAATATCCTTCCCCCCTAAAAAAAATAGTAAAGTGTAATAAATGTGTCCAGGGACAGCGGACGATAATGATTTTGGGCCTATAAAATTAATAATTTTGACATTAAATTTTGAAATTCAGAATTTAATTTTGGTAGCATTAATTTCCTCTTTATTCCATTAGTGATTCCAAGAAAAAAAAAATTTTAAAAATCTGGCTGCCTTAATTATATTGCCAAGGGACAAGAATGTTAAAACTATTTGAATAATGCTCACATACAAGTTGATTACTTTGAGGTCTCTAATTTAATCCTTACTCCTTCTCTGACGAACGCAATGCCTAAAAATTAACATTTTTTAATAGGCACTTATTGAAATAAAGTTTCAACAAACAATTAAAGTATAATTTTGTGTTGTTTATTTATTGTTTTAGTGTATTTGTATATTCGCAGTTCTAACAACTGCAATGATCAGTGGCTTCATAAAAGCCTCTCTTCACAATTTTATATTTTGAAGCAATTGGGAGCAGGAAACTTTGGAGATGTGAGATTGGTTCTTGATCAGGTAATTATTACATTATTTTAATTGTTTTTAATGTAAAATTGACTAAAATATTTTTTTTTATTTATAAAGTATAAATTATTTTAGATCTCAGAAAAGTAAACATGGTTTTCAAACTCCATATTAAGCTTACATAGTATTCTAATTTGTGTTTGGACCTCCTAAAAACTCAAATATTTGTATATTATAATTCCAAAAGCTAATATTATTGTTTCATGCACTTTTTTAAAATTAGTATATTTTATGGATCTTTTCTAGGTATTTTATTTTTACCTATTTTCATTTCCTCAATAAAATATCTTCTGTTTTTCACAAACTAAGTCAATGTACCCAAATATATTATTTTATCATTTGAGAGATGCAGAGTACTGCTCCATTGATGGCAAATTCATGCATTCATTCAAAATGCTTACCAGTTGTTAAGATCATGATCGTTTCACTAAATTAAACCATTTTCAAGACTGGATAAAAACCACACTAGTTAAAACACACATGATGGTCGTTTCGATTTTTATGAAAGTTTATTTTGTTAAACGCCCACTAAAACATTGCAAACTTCGGAAAAATATGAAAATGTGAAACGATTTTAAGATTCATGAAATTTTTTGGAGAAACACCTTTCATTATACAATAATCATTGGCACTTGTCAGCTGGCCGGCCAGCGGTGGACTGGCAGCGGTGGCAAAAATACGAAATTCTGAAACGATTTTAAGATTGCTGAAATTTTGGTGGTTACTAGTATTTGTAGGGAGATTAACGAAAAATATTGTCAGCTGCTCATATCTTGGTGGAAAACTTGTCAGCTGGGGGGGGGGTATAAGCACTGAGCGTATGGCGCGCGCTCTGCTTTATACCGACTGACATCTTTTCCACCCACATATAAGCAGCTGACAATTTGTTTTGTCAATCTTATTACGAATACTACCTACTAACAAAATTTCAGGAATCTTATTATAGTTTTTGACTATTCAATAGCGAAAGCATGCTTATATTCATTACAACTTCTGAATATATTGATTGTAAATGAATATTTTTATTATCAACGTTAAAATATATTATGTATTTGCATTAAGGCATGATGAAAATATATCATTTATTTGTATAAAATACATAGCACATAAAAAATTTTCGCCTGTGAATGCGTGAAAATCAGGCAACGCTTGGCACAGTGTTTCGCCTAGTGTTCAAAATAACTTATTATTATCTAAATAGTTTAGTTTGTTCACGTTCCCATATTCATCCAAATTTTAACATCTAATAATAACATGAATAAAATGTACACATGTAAATGGTTTGATGGCAAACAATTACCTCCAGTAGTTGAAATGATTGTTCGAGGTCAGTAATTCACTGAAGATATTAAAATTATTCATTTTCTTTGCTTTATTAATGTTTCCAGGGCCGCCACATGGGGGGGACAACCGGGTACAGATGTCCCGGGCCCGGGCACCGCAAGGACCCGGGCCGAACCTCGCTAATTGGAAAAAAAGTACTGAAAGTGACCTCTGCAGCACCAATTGACGGCTTTTATTCTCATTTTGCTCAAAACTTAAGATGAAAATAATTTTAAAATGCCCAAAGTCCTATAGCAAAGTACTAGAATTTTCTTTCTGGCTCTGGGAAGTGGGGGTCCGTGATCTGGTCCCGGGCCCGGCTCTGAGATGTGGCGGCCCTGAATGTTTCATCATTTTTTCAATACCAATAATTAGTATTTTCACATGAAAGACAGCAGGATGACCTCACAAACACTACAAATATCGAAAGTAATGATTCTGAAGGTGAAGAGTCAGACTTTCTTTTTATTAAAAAGTTTTATTAGGTAACTATTATTATTATAAATAAATTATATAATAATTTTTACAGTATTTTATACAAATAAATAATATATTTTTTCATCATACCTTAATACAAATCTATACAAATAATACAATTCTAACGGATCGCTGTCTGTATCTGGAAGATGGGGAAAAATACTATTGGGGACCTTTATCAATGCAATAGTACCCAAAACAATGATTTTTAAAATTTTTGCCTGGTTGTCTGTTTATCTGTGCGCTCTAATCTCAGAAACGGCCTATCCGATTTAGTTGCAGTGTTCACTAATATATTGTGGTACGTTTCACTTAACATTTAGTGTTTGTTTCATGCAAATCGGTACATAAATAAAAAAGTTATGCCAATGTAAAGAATCACCTCCAACATTTCATGAGCTATCGTTAATACGATACACACCAGAGGTTTTTTCGTCACGAATCTTCGTATATAGTATTCCCTTAGCAAATGATTTAACGAGTTCTTTAACCAGCAAAATTGGTTCATCTGGAGGAGGGGTTAACTCTGGACCCAAAGTCGCTCGGACGAAACTCGATATTCGTTTGCGGAAATATTAATAGAAACATATGTTGTAAAAATAAAGTAAATCGGTTTATTAGGAGGGGGGTTTATTCTGGACCCGATTTACCAACTTACCACTGCCGTAATCTATCTTCACATATAATAAAATTCTGTTTGTACATGCAAGATATATGAGTAAAATACTATTGGGGGCCTTTATCAAAGCAATTTTACCCAAAACAATGATTTATAGAATTGTTGTCTGTTTTTCTGTATGTCTGCTGTGTCAGACACTCTATACACACTACAGTTAAACAATCCTTGAGGGGTCTAGAGCTTCGTCACGTTTTAGCAATCTTAGCAGCCTGTATGCTTGATCCCCGATGGCTATACGCCTAATATCGAGTATAAAGCTACTGTAAAGTAGGTTGAAAAAAATACCTATACGACGATGTTTATAATCTAAAATAAACAAACAAGAACCTTCAAGTTTAACTCCTCTGGATCACGGATGGGATATTGAAGATAATATATAAACATGTAAATGGTTTGACGGCGAACAATTCCGTCGAGTAGTTGATATGATTGTTCGAGATCAGCAATTCACTGAAGATATTAAAACTGTTTATTTTCTACGCTTTATTAATGTTTAATCATTTTATCAATAACAATAATTAGTATTTTCAGCTGAAAGACACCAAGAAGAGAATGACCGCACAATTACTGCGGGGGAGGGGGGGGGGGTTGATGATTCTGAAGGTGCAGAGTCAGAATCAGAAAATGATTGACTTTCTTTTTATTACAAAGTGTTATTAGTAAACTATTATTATTATTAGTATCATTAATTGTATAATACTTTTTTATTACCAATACAGTATTTTATACAAATAAATGACATATTTTTTCATCATACCTTAATGCAAATACATAATATATTTTAACGTTGATAATAAAAATATTCATTTACAATCAATATATTCAGAAGTTGTAATCAATATAAGCATGCTTTCGCTATTAAATAGTCAAAAACTACATTAAGATTCCTGAAATTTTGTTAGTAGGTAGTATTCGTAATAAGATTGACAAAACAAATTGTCAGCTGCTTATATGTGGATGGAGAAGTTGTCAGCTGGCGTTATAAAGCAGAGCGCGCGCCATACGCTCAGCGCTTATACACCCCCAGCTGACAAGTTTCCCACCAAGATATGATCAGCTGACAATGTTTTTCGTTAATCTCACTACAAATACTAGTAACCACCAAAATTTCAGCAATCTTAAAATCGTTTCAGAATTTTGTATTTTTGCCAAGTTTAGACCCCCAGCTGACAAGCAGTCCACCGCTGGCCGGCCAGCTGACAAGTGCCAATGATTATTGTATAATGAAAGGTGTTTCTCCAAAAAATTTCATGAATCTTAAAATAGTTTCACATTTTCATATTTTTCCAAAGTTTGCAATGCCCCCGCAGCCAAACCCACCGCTACCTAGCCAGCTGACAAGTGGCACTGTTCTAGTTAACACTTGTACAATCAATAGTGAAAAAATGAAGAATCTTAAAAATCGTTGCATAAAATGTACACAAGAAGAACATACCAATATCCTAAGTAAAAGGTCATGTAGGGGTTGCTGGGTTATTTCCTTTCTTGAAATATCCAATTTGAGGCTGTTCTAGGTTTCCGAACAACTTTTATTTTATATTTCATTAACCATTGCTCCATACTATAGTATTTTGGTGGCCCTTCAGACTTTTACCATCATCTGGTAAGGCTTCCTAGGGAAGGCACACTCTCTTGGGTGTGTTTTGTTAATGAACTTTACCTGTATAGGCTAGTTTGGTTTTGTCTTACTGTTGAATGTGTGTGTTAGTCTTTGCAATCTGAGGCACCCACATTCCAAGCCTACATTAAAATAAATTTTAAATAGATAATATAGACTTATATTATAGGTTATAATATTAAAAACTTGATCACAAAAAATTCAAGTTTCAAGAAAATGTAGTGTCAAGATTTTCATTACCGTTTTAGTGGCCTACCCTACCATATCCTGTTTCTTAACTCTGAATGTATTTTTCAATTCTGAAGCTTCAAAAGCTGTAGTCATATGATTTTCCATTCTCTCAAAATATTTTTTTAAACATAATTTTAACTAAATTAAGTTTTAGGAATAAATATTAAAGAATTTCTTTAATAAGTTCTTTATTATTTTACAGCAGACTTACGAAAAATTTGCGATGAAGAAGATTCTTAAACAAAAAATGCCTGAGGCTAAAATTTTTAATGAAATCAACATTTTGAAGAGACTAAAACATGTAAGTTAAGGTTTAATACTACCTTGAGATTTTTTCTGACCATTTTTTTTTATTTGGTTAAATGCTTGCTTTTAAAAAATTGTTAAGAAATATCTTCCATTTTGTAAATACCTGTTTCGGCAAGAAGTTAAGGTCTTTCTTTGACATTTGATTGGCTATCAGCTATACTTCTTCCAGCCCATCTAGTGTTTTTATAACATCCTCATTTGTTTATTCTACACTCATTCAAAATTGTTTGATTGCTAAGAACCAAAACTTGGATATACATTTTTGTATCAGTTGCTAATCATGTGGTATCAGGATTATGTTAAATTGATTTCGTGAATATACATTGACAACTACATAAACAGAAAACATGTATAAAAGAAATATATTTATTCCTTTAAGTATTCTTTAGATATTTATTTCTTGTATATTCTTCCACGGTCCTATTTATCATGGCCTGATAAGCTTATCTTACCTTGAATAGATTGAAAAGGAGAGCTGTCTTACTTTGATATTGAAGAACCACTATCATTTATTGTTCAGATTGTTTGATATTCATTTTTATGAAAAATACTACCAATGCTGTATACTGCCGAATACATTAAAAAATAAAAATTGTTTCAAAATTGGCTTTTTACTCACTTTGCTGATTCCATATCTCGTGAATAAAAGTAGGACATATCACCATTTGTTTTTTTTGGTTAAAGTATTTTAATAATTTAGTTTGGTTGTTTTTTAATAAAAAGAGTTAATATACTAGTATCTTATGGTACACGTTTGATTTTTTAGCTCTACTTATCCCTTGCTTTTGGCTTTGATAACACTTCATTACCTTATTGATATGGAGTAAAAAACAAATGATTCTCTCTGCAGACAAAGTATGATTTCCCCTTATTAAAACCATAAAACGTAATACATATAACTCGTCCTCATAATTGTACTTGAGACATGTCTGAACAAATAGCATGATATTTTTTTCTATGATTACATTTTCTCTACTGATTCTGTTTCTCAAAGGATGAATACATTCAAAATATATTATCGTTATATTCAAATTATTATTATTTTATGAAATACTAAACTCAAAAAAATTAAAACTCATATACCTTTCAGCCGTGTATAGTCCAATTAGAGGGAATTTTTGACACTCCAGATGCAGTATACATCACACTAGAATACATTACTGGTGGGAATCTTTTAAATAAGATAGTCAAGTTAAAGAAAATTCCTGAATTTCAAAGTAAAATTATTTTTTACCAACTACTTATGGGAGTGGACTATTTGCACAAAGAAGGCATCACTCACCGAGATCTCAAGGTAAATTTTCATTATTCTGAATAACATAATATATCACAGTTTTCACCGTGACAGTTTAAAATTTATTCTTATCAGTAAATTTTTATTTTTTAGCCTGAAAATATTCTCATAGAAGATATGATAAACAATGATGTATTGGTCAAGATAACAGATTTTGGTTTATCAAAGATTTCAACATCTGAATCAAACTTAAAAACAATTTGTGGGACCATGAAGTACATTGCTCCAGAAGTCTTAGCTCACCACAAATCCTCTTATGATAACAAAGTGGACATTTGGAGTTTAGGTGTGATTTTATTTGTTTGGTGAGGATTTCTGTTTATACTTTATGCCACTAGATTGCTGTCGACCATAAATTGTTATTATATCATAACTTGAATACTTAGAGTACTATTTAGAGGCACTATGTAAATCCCTATCTTTGAGGGCCCATATAATTTTAAAAATAAATGGTGCCAATACTCACAAAAAAGTACTGAGGGATTTCTCAAACCATTTAAGAATAATAAAACAAACCACCCTACTTTGTTTCTAATTTCCATCATAACATAAATGTCCCCGGGGTGTTTTATTTAGTGCATTATCACTTCAGTCTGATCAGTCTAAGTCAATCCTATTTTATCTTCTTGGTCATTGCAATTCCTTATTCAATCAAAGGGTACTTCAAAATAATCTAGAATACTTAAGCATGGGTTGTCAAGAGGATATTAGCTTACTTAATGCTATCGAGTGAAAAGTTTATTAATTACTCAAAGATTTTAATTTTTGAGTAGTTTTATGCCAACTATTCCCCTGTAAAATTTTACAAATTATAACTCTACTTGTAATGTAAGCCTATTCAAAATTAATCTAGAAAAGAAAAACAAATCATATACCCTACTATGTCTATAGTTCTTACAGATAATCTACAGACATCTCCACCTACTTCCAGTCTTATAAATATATAGAAACGCTAATTAACAAGATGGGTATTTTTTTTTTTAGTTTTTAACGGTGCGTCAACTATTTGGCTATTAGCGCCAAGACGGGTATTTATTCAAACACAGTATTTACAAATTTCTTTTAAATTTTAGTTTGAGTGGGCAACTTCCATTTACATGCGAAGACAATACAAATGAGTTAGCTAAAGAAATTATATCTGGAAAATATAAAATGACCACTTCAACTTGGCAGTTCATTTCTAAACAAGCAGTACATATTGTTAAGAAGATTTTGGTTGTTGAACCTCTTCAGAGAATCTCATTACCAGCTTTATTGGAACATCCATGGATTAATGTAAGAAGGTTTTTATACGATTTTATGTATTGCAGACTTTGTTCCTGTATGCTTTCTTGACATTATTTTTACAAATTAAGGATGTTAGGTTTTGGAATAAAATAATACAGTTGAAGCCTAATTGGTACAGTAAAGCATTGAAATTCTTTTAGTAGTTATAGTTATTTTAAAAAGTCCGACTCGCAGGAACTCTGTCATCTTAGCACGGTTCCATTCTTATCCCTAGTGTTATTGGTAAATGAATAGAAGCAGTTATTGGTAGGTTTTGATCTTTTGTGAAAAATATAAAACCAAATCTCAAAGAGAAGAAAGATTTAAGAAACCTCAACAGGAAACCTGCCAGTATCCTAAATGGAAATTACTCCATCCTCTGCCACAACGTTCGCTATTGGAAACACTATAACACTGCTTCACATTTTCTTACCTCTTTAAATAAAATACTCATTTTACTGTTAAATTCTAATAAAAAAACAACTACAACCAATTAAAACATTAGGTAAACAGATATACAAACCCGTTCAAAAGAGCAAAACTAACAATTTCAAACCGTGCTAAAAGAAATTAGCTCATTTTCAACGATTCCTTATTCTACTATGAAATCAGTTTACATATGACCAACTGGTTCATTTCTTCTATCAAATATTTAAGGATTATGTTATGTAAAAAAAACAAAATAAGTTGTATTTGACTACCTCAGGAAATAGCCTTTCCAGTTCTGAATCAAGTCTCACCTTGATTGAATCAATGTCATGAAGACTATCATCATGAGGGGTCTCCCGTGGTCTAATGGTTAGCGCCTTGGATTCATAAGCGGGAGATGGTGGGTTCACCTCTGGCAGGAATTTTCTCATCTCAGGGCTCGTTGCGAAAATTCCTCGCTGTACCCTGGATGTCGGCGCTAATGACCAAGAAGTAGATGCGCCGTAAAAAAAAAAAAAAAAACTATCATCATGACATTGATTCAATTAATTATTATAAATTTATCAGATATGATTGATTTAAAATCTAAGGAAGTTGCTATTCTGAGAGACAGGTGAAATAATTAAATATTAAGTACTCAGAAATATTGAATTCATTTTTTTCAGTTAAAGTTTTAATTAGAAATTATATTTTAAAAAACTAGGAGAAGGTTGATTTAGTCTAGGTTCGGTCTTGGTATCTTGATAAAACTACATTTTTTATAAGAAATTGTGTAGCATTATTTTTGCCGATGAAATTCAAGCCTTCATCAGTGCGATGAGAAGAAGGAGAACTATGCCTCATAGATGTGCAATCATTTCTTGATGGTGGAGAAATGATTGCAGATCTGTGAGGCATACTTCTCCTTCTTCTCATCGCTCTGATGAAGGCTTGAATATCAAGCCGAAACACTGGAAAAAATAAAGCAACACATTTTCTTATAAAAAATGTAGTTTTTTTATTAAGTTACCAAGACCAAACCCTGACTAAATCTATTTTCGCAGTCCAATAGACATCGATCTCCTCTGAATGAATTGAAACAAAAATTATTGAAAGATAATACAGAACTATTTCCGGAATATAAACCTTACCTAATTTATCAAGGTTGTTTTTAGTTAATCATTTTTGAATAAGAAATTGTTATATACACACATTTCTCTTCAAATTAAGTTATACAAATTCTCTCAGAATGTCCAAATTAACAAACATAAGGTTTATTTTCAATATATCTTGCAATATGGAGCTCAGTGTATGTTAACCCTTTAACGCACAGAGGGACATATGTCCCAGTTAAATCCTCTGCCTGTGCAAGGTTGCGAAGGGGCTCAAAAATTAGTAAGATCTATCTGACAGTTTCAATACAATAAGTACAGATTGGTTGGTGTTTTTCAATGCTCTAAAATAAAAAAAACATGTGTTAAAGGGTTAAACAATGTCACTAGTCATTTGTTTTTCTGAAACTTTTCAGATGTGGAATGTGAGGATTGAGTGAGTCAACTCTGATGATAATTTTCACTTATTCAAGAAATATTAGCATTCTTACTTGCTTAACTATGATACGGTTTGTTGCAAATTGTCGGAACTCTAACCCCTTTGGAATAGCCATTAATGCCTTAAATAAAATATCGAATAAGACTATTTTTCAATATATTACTTCGTCAATATATTTAATATGTTCGTTTGGTAGTTTGCTCCGATTTTCATGTTTGATAGTTTGACATGGTAGGCAAGATATGTAGCCCAACATTTTCTTTAATAAAGACATTGATGATTATTATACACTAATTTCCATTTATCGTTTCCAGGATGAAGAAATGAAAAGGAGAGTGGATAATATTTTAAGTGAGAAAAGTGTTGAGGAATTAGAACCAGTAATTAAAAGACAAAGGATATGTATTTAGTTACATATTGGTATTTATATTATTTAAGCTCCCAAAGTACAAATAAAAAGTTCCTAAAAATATTTTCTACTTAAATGTATTTTATAATATTGTTAACGGGTATATTCTATAACTGTAATAAATTAGAATAGTCAATTATTGAACTGCTCAATTATTACTAGCTTATAGTTAGAGATGTGTGAATATATGTACAAGTATTTTATATAGATTTTTGTAAAAATGTAAATTTGTAAGTATTGTATATATGTATAAAACTTCGTGCTCAATGGACACAAATAAGTTTATTTGTTAGGTTTGAATTTTTCTATATTTAAAAATATAAGGCATTTAGTTTTATTATTAGTTTGCCAAACTATTTGTATTCATTTAAGTGGAAATTAACGTTTGAGCTTGCTCTTTTTTTCCCTACCTTTCTTTTTTATAAAATCACATAATTTTCCCTAAAGGAATTGTGGCATGCTCACATAATTTTACTCATCATAGTACTGATTAGAACCATACTACTTATGATTATTTTATTAATCTTGATAATAATAGTATCAATTAAGAGATTATAAACTAAGCCAACAAATTGTTATAATTGTTCTTGCAGTTAAATTATAATATTTTTATTATATTGTTCTATGTGAGTTGAAGGAGATAAAGTATTTGCCATTAGCTATTAAAAAAAAAGTTTTCTAGCTAATAACACTTCTGCTTTTTTTTTTCTCTTAATTTCATTATCATGGTTGACAATAAAGATAGTGATTTCTTGTATGAATTTGTTGATGTTTTTATTAATAACTGTTCTTGTGCTGCTATTTAGGCCTGCCACCATTTGATACAGTCTTGCTTGTTTTATTATAGAAATATACAAAATATTTCTTTCCATTTCCAGCAAGTGTTTACATCTTAAAGGTGTCCATGCAAAATTTCAGATTTTTCTGTCAACTGGATTGGGCTGGGCGATGATAGGTCGTTTAATGAGTGGTATTTGACAAATATATAGTATATATATATATATATATATATATATATATATATATATATATATACATATATATATATATAACCTCTTTGGAGGTTGTTTATTTTACGGACTCTGGGATCGAAATTATTTCATCGAGTAAATGTTTATAAAAATATATATTTCTTTTATACCAATAAATAACATAATAATCAATAAAACTGATGCAAAAAATAAATAATTTGGCATTCCATACTGCCAGCAATAAATAAACAAACAAACAGGTCAACTCTACTGAGCATGCACTACGTACTTATAAAAAAACTGTACGATAATAATAGTAATTTAATGATAATAATAATAATAATAATTCAAGAAATCATTCCAGAAATAGCAATCCTACTAATGCATAAATTAAGTGAGTACTCATAATAACTATAATGGGTGCACCATAACTAATAATTACATACCCTGCAGGCCTGCGTTTACTATTAAGGTCTAGATTAACGGCGGCACGCACTTTCACATCACTAACATGTGAATAGAAAATTCCCCAGTCTTCCACAACTGACACCACGCTTTTCATATCATCCTCTGATAGGCGCCAAAACTCAGAATATTGGAGGCTATCCAGAGAGGTAGGGAGGTTGGAGACGCGATTATTTATCAATCAAGTAGTAGCGTCGCTACATATATATATATATATATATATATATATATATATATATATATATATATATATACAGGGTGACCCGTAAATGTCTAGTCATATTGTGGGAGGTGATAGAGGACCTTTAGGGGAACAAAAAATGTTCTATAACGATTTTCCGAATTCTCACACATAAGGGAGAAAATGTTGTTTTATTGTTTTATCGAGACAAACGTGGTTTTTAGAAGAGTAATCGTTGTAGCTCCGGCCCAGGTGGTTCTACTAGAAAGGAAGTGAAACCAATCAAGAGCTGAGTAAATTTACTATAAGACTAGTTAATAGTAAACGTAAAAATGAATGAATGTCAGTATGTCTATCTTACCAAAAGAAAGCTATTCTAAATTTCCTGACTTTTCTTGATAATTCTTACCAGCGTTACTCCTCAATGGGCAGGATCTCAGATTTTTGGGTTTCAGAAAAAATTCCTCATTTAAACAGCTTTCCATTCATGTATCACAACCCTGTGTTATTGAAGTATGTGAACGATTTAGGAACAAAAGTTTAAAAAAAAAACATGGATCTGTGAAAAGAAAATTATATTTTGTTCTCCAGTTTATTCAAAAAGCTTAAAAGAATTATTTGTTTTTATAAATATTTACTTAAATATTAAGTAAATATTTGTTAATTACAGTAACTAATACTGGGTCCAGGAGGTGACCATTAATGAATACCAACCATACATTAACCTCAAAAATTATTATTTTTACCTAGATCACGCATTTGAACACATTTTTACAGGTATTTATAATTAGAAAACAAATGCTTTACCTTGAATTGATACTGATGGCTACGCTTATGAACCGTCCTGGGATTAATAATTAATAAATTCAAAATAAATGTGTATTTTATTTATTTACTGGTTTAGGAATTTTTTTATTTTTGTGGAAGTAATTTTTTTATTGTTTTAAGTAAATATTTACTTAATATTTAAGTAAATATTTATAAAAACAAATATTTCTTTTAAGCTTTTTGAATAAACTGAAGAAAAAAATTTAATTTTCTTTTCACAGGTCCATGTTTTTTTATAAACTTTTGTTCCTAAATCGTTCACATACTTCAATAACACAGGGTTGTGATACATGAATGGAAAGCTGTTTAAATGAGGAAGTTTTTCTGAACCCCGGAAATCTCAGACCCTGCCCATTGAGGAGAAACGCTGGTAAGAATTATCAAGAAAATGTCAGGAAATTTAGAATAGCTTTCTTTTCGTAAGATAGACATACTGACATTCATTCATTTTTACGTTTACTATCAACTAGTCTCATAGTAAATTTACTCAGCTCTTGATTGGTTTCACTTCCTTTCTAGTAGATCCACCTGGGCCGGAGCTACAATGATTATTCTAAAAACCACGTTTGTCTCGATAAAACAATAAAACTACATTTTCTCCCTTATGTGTGAGAATTTGGAAAATCGTCATAGAACATTTTTTGTTCCTCTAAAGGTCCTCTATCACCTCCCACAATATGACTACTCATTTACGGGACACCCTATATATATATATATATATATATATATATATATATATATATATATATATATATATATATTGTAATGATATATTACATTCACAAGAACCTTTTTAAATTCAAAATAGCCATTGAGAGCTTGAAAAGCCAGCACAAACTATAATCCCCAATTTCCGATAACACCGCATTATATACGATCTAAATTTATAATATTTCTGGACCGTACTGACATATGATGGTTATGAAATAAATGTACATTCAAGCAACAATAAATTAATCAATTTTATTACAGGATAATAACAATTACCTAAATAGAAATATAAACCGACAAGATACAGAATGTAGTGGGAGAACGCATCGACTTCTTCCCGCTAAATTAGTAGTAGTGCTATTGAAGACGTATCTGTTATATGTTCTGCTGAGTAAAAGACTATTAATTGATGTGATTACTGAATTGAAGAACTTTGACTTATTTGGAAGACTCAACACAATAAAAGGTAAGAGTTATTTCTTGTGGATATGCATTGATTTATTGTTGTTTGATGAGACATTTAGATTGATGCTTGTATGTCTGGACTGTTTAAGAATACATACTATTTTCTTTTTAGTCACTCGGAACCGTTTATACCCTGAGGTTAAGATACTCATTGAAAGTCGTGACCAAATAAATTAATTCATTTTAAAATAAATATTAATTATTATAAATGTAAAATTAATAATTAATTAAGTAGGAAATTAATTTTTCTCTCGATATAATTTATCATTATATTAAATGGCTTAACCAACATGTGGCCTAATAAATTAAATTCTCTCTAGATTTTATATCATTATAATATATATATATATATATATATATATATATATATATATATATATATATATATATATATATATATATGCACACATATATACATACAAAATTGAACTACTTTTATTTTCTTTATCTATGAGTTCTGAAACATGAGATTTTCCAGTCAGCATCTAGAATAAGCATCGTCAAGTCAACATTATAAGCAGGTTTCTAGGGATTGGAGGGAGGGAGGAAACATGTTAATAAGAGCAATTTCATTCTCTATAAATAAATAGGATCCATAAAAATGAAATGCTAAAAAAATATCAATCTTTATTAAATTCAATTCATGTCACACCCTTCTCTGATATACTCATTAACATGGTTCTTTTTGTCTGAAGGTAATCACTCTTAAGAATGCTAAGAGTTCTTAGAGAAGTGAATGGCCCATCGTGACTAATTAGAATTCTTGTGTTAGGAACATGCATCCAATATTTGCCTAATAAAGGCTTAATTTCATCAGTGTTTCTTCTTGACTGTTCATCATCTTCTATTTCAAAGTATTTTCCACAAAGATTTGTAATTATTACAGCACAATGCTGAGTAGAAGCCAATTTCTTCAAGCTTGCTGCGATGTAATTTAATAGACTGAAACCTATAACCATAATTAAGATGACAAAATTGACATTTTTAGTAATGAATGACTAATATAGATAGCTAATTAAAGATTTTATCATGTATGATAAATATTATGAGACTGTGAGTCTTAAGTATGAGCTGTCCATGCCTAGGGCCATGAGTTTGGTTCCCACTAGGGCGGTAGCTTTTCTTTTGAAAAAAAAAAAAAATAAAGGCTAATGCAATAACCCATCCCAAAAATCTGTATCTTGTATAAGTGAACTTTAAAATTGAAATAAAATAAAATGATAAATATTCTCATATACATTAAGAAATGTTGATACAAAATTAATTTATTGTTATACTAGACTAAGTTCAAAATCAAAGTTTATTATATCCCAAATTCTTTTTCTTCATTGTTAATTTACTCCATTTTCTCCATTGGGTTGTAAATACAATAGAGCTCGTTGAAATAATTATGTTCTTAACATGATTTAATATATAAAATATTTTTTTGTATTGCTCTGGGGTTCTTAAACTTCTATATTACAGGGACTCCCTCCTGAAATTCTTTTTTGCGGCCTGTTCTAAACCCCAGTCATTTTGAGAATTAATTTCTGGTGTTCAATCACAGTGGATTTACTATATAATAAATATTCGTAAAAATGAATTGCTGGATATTTTAATAAATAGCCTTACACATTTATAAAGAAAATTTTTATTACAAGAATTCAAAACTTAATTGTTTCGCACTCAGTTTAAGAAACACTGATTTGATCTAAACTGTTATTTATGTCTTAAATGCCTTGCAGTCAATTAATGGTTAATTTCAATAGGACCAAACCAATAAAACTGTGTTTGAAGTTTTGGTTTTGTACCATTGAAAGGAAAATATTAAGAGTTTTTATTCTATGTTCTACAAATCACACCTGGGATAATATTATATGGAAAACGCTAAGATGATTAATGAACTTGAACAACCTATATTTTGGTTGCCATTTATGTCAGGGGGTTAATCTCACATTCGTGTTTCCATTTCATGGGAGGGAGAGGAATCATTCTGAGTGGCAAAACAATTAGAGCAGATTTTCCAAATGAATATTAAGTCACTTACCCTTATTTGATGATATTCCAACAAGAGAAAGATATGGAGCAGTAATAGAATCAATAATCACAATCCCATCTTCGTTAGGCTCTGTTTTCGAATTGCCTGTTAAACTATCAATTTTTGATATAAGTTCATATATATTTTTTGTCTTAGACACGTTAATATTTTCAAGTATCTTATCCATTTCCTGTAATACATAAAATTTATCCCATTAAGTAATAAATATATTTTTATAAAAAATCGGTCCCAGGCTAGGAGAGCGGTTACTTTAGAGTAACCGTTTCTTGACCATAATGCACACTAGAGAGATAGTGTGGTCAGTACTAAGCTCCAATCTTTTGATTTTTTCTCTTGCTGGTACCCTTTAAAGGCTCGGTGTGCCTAGGGACAGCCTCAGACTCAAACTCTCCATTGTACGACAACACTACAAGACAAAATCTTTAGTGTGCACCAGACTTTCAAACTCAGGTCCCCCAGAACATAAGTCGAGTGCAAGTCGCCAAACTCACCCCCCCCCCTCTCTATTTAATAATGTTAAAATTAATTATTATTGGCCAGTAAATTGTAGACAAATGTTGAGTACCAATGCAAAAGGAATAGACAAAATTTTTAGAACAGGATTATACTAGCTAGCATATTTTCTAATGTTTTAAAATGTATTTTTATAAAGCATAAAGGTGTGTTTGTTATCATTGTTGAACTAAGAAAATTTACAGAACAGAATTTCTAATGAGGTGTAGATAGTTAGCTGTTCAGTTTTCGCCATGGTCACCTAACTGTTAACTTTGAAATTTCTCTACCCCCGGCACTAATTGCTGACAAAGGCTACCAAAGAGTAGCCGAAACATACTTAATACAGATTTTTACAAAAATTGTATTGATGTTTTTTTAGCCGATTCCCAACTATTCTCTGACTGCTTAGAATCTCTAATAGTTTTAAAATTCTTTTTTATAAGAACAGGGAAATATATAATGCATATTCTGCTTGTCAAACTCTCAAGTCTCTAACTTCTTGTTTTAAAGATTTAACAAAGATTATATATGGATTCCTTTCCTGGCCTCATTTTGTTTATATATTCTACCAATGGCCTATAAAACAATGATTTTAACAAAATAATTTCGTATTTCTGCTTTGAGTCTACTCCTAAAATTGAAAATAAAAAAAAAATTATTTAGCCAATCATTTTTAACTTATTTCAGTTAGCTCATTTTTTTTACATCTTATGTCTGAAAGCCCACAGAATATTGTGTGATATGTAACAATATGGACAGAATGATAATATTGCTCACGCTCATATTCAGGTAACTTCCAAGCCTCTTCTTTTGCACTTCTCCTTGAGAAGAAAGAGGCCCGGTAGTGAACAGCCTGCAAGCAGTAAGAGAGTAGAAAGTAGAGAGACGGAGTGGAAGTGGACGGCCGTGTAGAAAGTGTACAGGAAGATAGTAGTAAGCATACACGCTTTTCAGGTAGTTAGGCATATTCCGTGCTAAAAAAGTTGAAGAATCGTCCATGTGCCTGCCGCTAATGGCCTAGATGTTGATGCGCCATAACAAAAAAAAAAAAAAAAATTGTCCATGTCTGTGACACAAGAGAAACAGGTGCAGAATCTGATTAACCCATTAGCACCATGCGCTACCATATGGTTACGCCAATATCTAAGCGATAATAGAAAAATTATATTATATACTAAGTTCATAAAATATATTTATTTGTATTAAGAATTTTTGAAAAAAAGAAATTCCGGCGCTAATGGGTTAATACTAGGAAAATACAAGATGCAATGTAACATGACTACAACGTGATGGAGCCAAGCTGCATGAGATGAAGCACAAGGCTTCATCCAATGAACAAAACCATTGGACAAATTGAAGATAAAATAAATAGACTCCTGAGGAGAGTGATAGAAGGATGTTGCCGGGCAGAACATGTTTTAGAGAATATTTTGCCCAAACTTCCTGGGGTGTTGATTCATGAAACTATATTGGGTAACTATATTGTCCATAGTAATGTAAAAATACCATTGCTATGATCTAACAAGACAAAAGAGAGAATAAGTTAATAGACTAAGTTGGGCTTCTAGTAAAGGACGCTTAAGTTTATTCTTTCAGAAGTCTATTATAATTCATTAAACTGAATGGTAATAATTAATACTATAGAATAATAATTCACTTGCAACTAATGAAATAAGCAAATCCATCATACCCCGTCACTTAATTCAGCTGGAAGAAGTTTATTACATCTGGAAGCTGAAAAATCCTGCTTAGTGTCAATATATTCCACTTTTGATCCGTGCAATGCTGCTTGCAAGGCTAAAGAAAGACAAAGTTGGGTTTTACCACACCCTGCCAAACCACACAATTCTAAAACAGATCCTTTGTTTATTCCTCCAGTAAGAAAGTTGTCAAAACTAAAAATAAGAAAACATAATACAGAGATAAAACAAATTACTATAAGAAAATTATTTGAAATTAGCGTAGAACCTACTTTTCAATGTGGGTTTTAATAACTGCCTTGCAGCTTAGCAGTGTCATGTAAGAAGTATAAGCAGTAATTGGCTCAGATGAGCAATCAGTAATCAACTTTTGTTTCAAAGCTAATATTGCCTAAAAATATATATAAATACAAGCACATATATGTATTATAATACTTTGATAAATACACTTTAACTATGGGACAATTGTGAAATTGCAGTTACAAACCTCTGCATCCAAATTGGAATTAGAAACAATTTTATCAAGATCCTCCTGAATAAAATCCAAAGTAGTAAATACTTTGTATGAGGCAAGTAAATTGACTGAGTTTGAATCAAGGAGAAAACCATCTAATTTTGGCATAATAAATAATTTAGACTTTAGAAAATGAATTGTCCAGCTTCAATTTGATTTAATAATTTAGTCCAGTCCCACCTCATACTCTATTACAGGTAACATCAATAAAAGCAAACAAAATTACTACTACAGAGTAATTTAACATTATTTAATAAAAATATATAAATAACAAGCTGCCTAAAATCGCTTAAACATCACAAAACGAGTTTATTAAAAGTATGAAAAAAATAGTAGTTCTCAAACCCAAATAATTGAAAGCCTTGACATAAAGTGACTTTGTATCAGTTATCAGCTTCGTTTGAAACCTCCCGCTTCTTTAGTAATTACCATTGAGATAGAAGGGGGTCACCTGAATCGTATTCACAAGCAGCCTTAAATAAACAAAAGGCAGCCATCTTAGTATGACATCAATTTTAATTGTGTTTCTTTCTTCGTTCCCAGTTTTCTCTTAAAAAATTGCATTAAATAAGTTTAAAGTGTATTTTCGATGAGAAACTTTTCTGTCGAGAATTTAGTAAGCTTTCTAAAAGTCATCTTTCACTGCCACGATTTTCATCGTTATCGAGATATTTTAGAAAATATATCAAAATCCGAAAACTTTTCATGATGGTCAAAAAATTTTTCTAGTAGTGGAAAAGATTTTTTACCCGCAAAATTTCGCTCCACAAACCATATTCCGGTGGATGGGTTCAGCTGGTTAACGAATTTGACCTTTTAAATTAAACAAGAGATTTTTGTACTAAATTTCATAAAAATCGTGCTATTTTGGAGCTGATGGGAGAGTGAACTTAAATACACACACACACACACATATATATATATATATATATATATATATATATATATATATATATATATATATATGTTAACTTTCAAGCTGCTTCGCTGGGAATTAGATGTGTTTTCTGCAACTCGGCTTCTTTCTCCAGCGGTCTTGCTCCTCCTTTCATCGCAATATTTCGCCGGATTCCTCTCCGGCTTCTTCTGGCAGTTACTCATCCTTGCTGGTTGGTAAGGGAATGAGCTCGTCAGCGATTAGGGCCCTTCTTATCCTTCTTGGTCGGAGACTATGCGAGCCAATGAACTGGGGAGGCTCTGGGCCAATCGGGTTGGCCTTCTGCAGAAAACACACACACACACACACACATATATATATATATATATATATATATATATATATATATATATATATATATATATATATATAAAATTTATTTTATTGGGATAAAATTTTGATAGTGAGGGTCCTGAGCTCCCTCAGATCTGTCTGATATGCTTCTTCATGCTCAAAAAACAATTTCAGGAATTACAGAAATTGATATAGACATTAATGCAACATTCAGCCTTCTGAATCAATACTACCATTCTTTAAAAAAAAAAAAGGCACTGACACAATAAAAAACTATTCCTTCTAAACAGTTTTAATTTTCTCTGTATAGTTACAAATTTAGTATACATAAGCCAGGAAAGACATCATCCTATCCTGGCTAAAAAAGGATGGAAACCTTTAGATAATGTGTACCAAAAAATTAGGAGGGGATAATCCAGAATATCTGTAGGAGTAGAAAACCAATAATCTACTGTTTTAGCAGGATTCTAAGGATGAGGGATGAGGTGTTTGACAATAAAATTGTAAAAGTAGAGTTTACAAGTCCAGTTTATTTAATCCTGATACAAGAAGATGGCTAAGGTTTTATGCAATATTTAATTATTTTATTTGGAACTTTAATTGATATCTTGTGTATACCCTGTCATAAATTTGCCTATAGAGCTTGATAAATCACAAACATGTTAAATAAATGTGATCTGTAAAAATCTAAACATCAGATGATTATCACAGTTATTAGGGGGCATCTTTGCCAAACATTATTTGAGGAGCTTAGTATCAAAGTTGGACAACTCCACTTTTGCTTTTTTTACAGGAGAGGCAAAAAACCATATCTACTATATTGATGTCAGTATCATGGTGATTTTTTTATATGTTATTCTTATAGGCCTCAGAAACGTTATTTCAAAGGCACTACAAAATTATATAAGTATTAAGGCCGTAATTACACTTTAAATAGTGGAGTTGTCCATGTTTGAAACCAAGTCATGGAGTTGTCTGTTTTTGAAACCAAAGGGAGCCATTTGAAAATTGAACCTATCCTCTTTTGAAACCAAACAAATATGAATTTGGTATGCTCGAGGGTGTTTTAATATAATGTAATTATGTCTAATGTATTAAATCAAAATTATATAGTTAAAAAATACATCAAAAATGTTATTTAAATACAGTTTGACAAAACTGAAATGAAACTAAATTATCCTTATTTTATTAAGTTTAGAAAAAAAGTGGTACTTTAGCTATCCTCTTCGCACAGTTTTACCTATAACTACATGTATTGAAGTGGCTGTGCTATAATTTTCATCGCCGTATTCAGCCATACCTGTGCACAGCTAATAAAATAAAGTTATCAATTAGCGATGCGATTATTTTATGAAAAACGAGTTAACCATTATTATTTTCTGCAGAGTTGTTGAAAAATTTTTAATAGCAAATAACAGGGTCTCCCGTGGTCTAGTGGCTATCGCCTCGGATTCATAAGCGGGAGATGGAGGGTTCGATTCCCACCTCCGGCAGGAATTTCTCATCTCAGGGCTCGGTGGGTAAATTCCTCGCTGCACCCTGGATGTCGGCGCTAATGACCTAGGTGTAGATGCGCCGTAAAAAAAAAAAAAAAAAAAAAAAAAAAAAAAAATAGCAAATAACTGAACATTAACGATGAGATCTATTTAATATCTAGTGTGAAACTGTCAATATTTATTTGTTATACGCGAAAATTTAAATAAAGAGGAATATGTCGAGAACAGTTACCAGTACCACATTAGCTATTAATTTATTCACCTGAGGTCTTGAAAATATATTTGGAAGGATACATAGCTCTACCACTTGAGTAAAGTATGAATATTTTAAATTAAATACCGGCTGTTTTTCACGGTTGTTGTTATATAAAGCCCGTTTATTAATAACATAATTATTCTATAGAATTGGTAGTGGTCTAATACGACTCGGCACAAAAGAAATTCTTCAAAAATCATACCTAAATCAGAAAGATTCAAGTACCTAGAGGTTTTGTCCCAAAATCCGGCATTCAGAACCACAGTGTGCCGGATAACAGCTAGTTATTGATAAGAATTATCGCCAAATGCACTTATTACAAGTAACTATAAACATTCAGCCATGATGGATTTGCAATGCATGTTGGGAGCAGATTGCATGAATGCAAGCTTCTCATTGGCTACTGATGGAGTTGTCATTTTTTGAAACCAAACTATGTTGGAATTGTCCATATTTTGATTCTGAGCAGTTGAAATAAACGCTATTTTACCTATTTTCTGTCCGTTTTTAATGAAAAACAGTTGTAAACTCGAATGCAGCATAAAAATCCACTTAAGAATCGACAAAAATCTCAAAACTGAAAAAAATGGAGTTGTCCAACTTTGATACTAAGCTCCTCATTTGAAATAAGTCATTTGTAGACTACAAAGTGTAGAATAAATAAAACAACAGCTGTTTTATTCTATTGGCTTTCATCCCTCATATAGTATTAATATGCATCAAATATTACAGGAGGGTGGTTGAGGTAGCATCTTGATGTGATCTCTGTGAGACTGTACTAAAATTATTTGTGGAGAATAATCTTAGTTTAATTTTAATTTCTCTAATTGAAAAAATGGGATTATCTTATATGTGCTTGAATGAGAAAGTACAATAACAGATATTCCATGAGAAGTTAAAGTCATGGTAGACAGTGAAAATAACAGTATGCTTCATTAACAGTATAATTGTAATGATAAATATCAATACTTAATTGTCTTAAGACTAGCAATAAATTTTAATCACCTAGGTAAGGCCACACTAAATTACATATCAGATTCTAAGGTATTCAACTTTTTTCAAAAATCGGTCACAAATTATATCTTCGATTTAAAAATGAGAAAAGATAGGTCAGATGTAATGAGATTTTTAATTAAAAGAAAAGGAATACATGTATTTACAACAACAAAAAAGTTATTTTATCGTTTATACTTTAAATTTATGTATCACATTTTGTAGGTTTTATTTGGTTGAAAAGTCTATCCTTGATCATTTGTGCCATTAGTCCATGTATAATTTCAATTGTTGTCTTACAACTGTCTTTTGTTGCTTTTAAAAGTTTGTCTTCGGTACGTTTTTCATGCTGATCTGCACCACCAAATAAAAGTCCTCGACCTAAAAAAAAAAAGTGATATAATATATTAAGTAAATTTGAATGAATTCACAGTATCTTTTTGTTATACGTCAAAACCAAGAAATAAGCCTTAAATATGCTTATGACTTAATAAATAAGCCTTGAATATGTTTCAAAATGCTTATTCTTTTGTTTCTCCCGATGTTTCATGTCCTATCTGGTGGCCCTTCAAGAACTATAACTATTTGTGGTCGTCATTAAAAATTATAAGGAGCCCATGGAGCTAACCTTCCACAAACGAAAAACTGTCAAGTCTTACTCGACCAGGGATGGTGGAAGGTTAACATCCTTGGGCTTTTTATAATATTTAATAATGTGATCAGGAATAGTTATTAACTCCCAGAAGAGACATTAGAAAGGTCATGAAACATGTTGAGTATCAATAAACATTTGGGAGCAGATTTGATTCTGATTTTTGATTATTGATCTTTTACCTTATACAAGAGATATAAAAGTTCAGAATAGATTACATTACAAATTTTAAGAGAGGATATAAAATTACATTCTATATAGATTTGAGGATAACTTTTCATCCTCGATCTTAAACTTTTTTAAGATTTGTAAAAATTTGAAGACTGATTAATGTTTTACCCTATTTATGAGAGAATCATAAGTAATAATAAGTGACTAATAGTTATAAATAATATCATTAAATAATAATAATAAACTGATCAATATTGCCGTCATTAACCCTGATGTCCATGCCACACACCATTGATTCTAAATAAATATAGACGATTACATTTAGTACAAAGACAAGCGTGATTAATGACCTTCAATCCTGGTCAGCACAGAAACTGCATTGTAAACACTATATTCTCAATAAAAGATATGTATAGCCTGTTCAGATAGATGGAAAAGTTCACATCCACAAAATTCTGAGGAAAATATTCCTGATGCACTGGTTCCCGTAGATCACAGAAGTTGAGCAACGTCGGGAGTGGCAAGTACCTGAATGGGTGACCGACCTCGTACTGTTGGTATTATAAAAGGGTGGAAACCTGTAGATAGCCCGGCGTTAATAGCCCAATAGTTGATATGCCATTAAACACACACAAAAAAAATATTCTCCACCGTTCCTCCATTTGCAAATTCCCATTCACACTATAAAACTGATTATAAGTCATAGGAACAGAAAAGGCTTTGAGTCAGGCAAGGAAGGTAGTATTAAATCTTTATAAATACTTAGCCCAAGCAAGGGCCAACAACAATTTCCGTCTGTCCGAAGAGCCTATCGACAAAGGTTCATCTAAAAAATGGTTGAATTATAGCGGTTTATATACAGAAACTGGGGATAAAACTGTTGCAATATAAGACAGAATATAAAAAAAACCATGCGTACTCCAAGGTAAACAATAAAAAACTAACCTAGAGCTGATTCTGATTGTTCTAATTTGTCTGACAAATCCAATATCTGCCCTGTGGTGTAATCAGCATTAGTTAAAAGACTTGCAGAGCTAAGGGTATTAACCCAATATTTATTCCACAATGAATCCAATAAACGTCGATCCAAGGAGCTTTTGAAGTATGATACTTCAAGCGAATAATATTGCTTACAGTGTACACCAAAATCTTCAATTTTATTCAAAGGAATAGTCTGGTATTCAGATGGTTCTTCATTAGGTGGTTTGTAACCCTAAAAAAATGTCCAATAATATTAAATACAATTTCTAAATACATTTTAAAATATAATATTAAATTTATTTACAAGGAAGGTAACTTTATTTCTTTTTTAAAATTATATTTTACCCAAATACTTATCAAGGTTAAACTCCTTCCAATGAGTATTTTCTTTAATCTGAATGTTATTTGTGTTTTCATTAATATATTTTAATTTTTAAATAAGGCATTTCAGTATTATTCATTTAACCCCTTAACGGGCAAGGGCCGCTTGAGCGGCCACTGCTCACTGAAATTAAAAAATGACGCGAGTGAGGCGGAATTGGTTCCAACGCTTCCTGCTAGATGCCGGGGTATGCCAAAAAATAGAATTTGGAGGTCTTGGGCCCGAGCAGCCGAGATATGATGAAGTTGACCGCTAAAGAGGTCCTTGCCCATTCCCGCACTCGTCTTGTGTCAGTGTTGGCCGTGCATTATTGGATCACTCATCTTATCCAGAAATCGTTTCACAGTATGTAATAATTCTTTTATACATTCTAGATTAGGAATTAATTGATTTTAATTGAAATGAGTATTTCGCTTACATGTTATTCATTGATTTGTCTCATAAGAACCTTACTCTCGTGAGACTGGAAGGAAAAAATACTATTTTTGGCATTGCTAATGAAATATTTTTCTCAATTCTGTCTTAAATGATATCGTGGGCTACCATTATACTGCCAATCTTTGGGTAACGCCATGTAATAAACCATTTTCATTTTTGGGATCTTTGCGACTTGGAAACGGCTTTACGACGTATCGCGGGCAAGGGCCGCTCAAGCGGCTGACCCCGTATTTATGGATACAATTTTTTTTTAACATCCTGGGTTGATATTTAGTAAATGGATGCCCCCTGGACTCCCAAATATAAATTAAAAAAATTCCAACATAGCTAGCGAAATGTGCCCCTTAAAGGATTAACTAGGTTAGAACTTGCTCTAGATATAATTGTTACTAGATTTAATAATAATAAATGTGCTAATGACCCTAGAAGTCAATGTACCAAAAAAAAAAAAAAAAAAAAATGGGGCTCCCATGGTCTAGTGGCTAGTGCCTTAGATTCATAAGTGGGAGATGGTCGGTTTGATCCCCACCGGCGAAAGGACTTTACTCATCTCAGGGCTCGCTGAGGGTATTTCTGGCTGCAACCTGGGTGTCGGCGCTAATGGCCGAGATTTGTCGATGCGCCGTAAAAAAAATAAATGAATAAATGGCATTATCTAGCTGTTTATTGTTTATAATCATATTAAGCATCCATTGTCAGAACAAACCTTTGGATATGTCCGAAAAGCACCCAAGCAAACTTTTCCAGCAGATATAGTACGAACTGGATCAATGACTATAGCAACAAATGGTTCTTGGAAATTCTGGTTTAACATTTGTGTAGAAACATCAATGCCCGACAGCCAACAACCATATCCTGGATGACTGTGGTACCAACCAATAGCATTTTCCATGCGACCAACCTACAAATAAGTGCAATAGTTAGCATTATTTTGATATTTAAGTTTTAATATGAAAATATAATAAAAGTATACCTGCTTTGCTGATTCTATATATGCTGTCATATACTCATATGCTTGTGCTTGAGCATTCACTCTGGTCTCAGTGCCTTCAACAGGTAAAGCAAATGAATCCATGACGATCATTGTGTTGGCATCAACCTTTCCTAATAGAAGGCCCATAACTTCTAAAGTGCCTCCTGATCGAGCATGCATCACCATTTTAAGTAAAGCTAAAGCTGATATCTTTATATCAGTGAAGAAGTGTGGGCTAAAACAACAGATAAAAAAAAAAATCAGATTTACCTACTTGTATACATGGTTCTGTAAGTGTATTTATATATCAATGGTCACAAGGAATAACTTGGCATGTCCAAAATTTCAGATTTTCAGGGTAGCTCTTTAATAGAGACAAAACAGAGAAAATTCACTACTTTACGAGATACAAGTAAACCCACACCTTATAAGTCTCAAACGATCAAGAGTGTGAGTTAGTGACTTCTTTACAATATACATGAGTATTATGATATAATCTTAATGCAATTAACTCATGTTGCCCATTTTCTAACTTACCAACTTATTCACTGTGATCATGGATATGTATGGACAGAGCCTTAAAATGAGAAGTTGGAATTTATTAATAACTTACTCCTTCTCCCAGGGTTTGGCATTAAGAATATCTTGCTGTTGCTTCTTATCATATCTATAAATTTCATCAATGGAACTGATGGTTTCAATGTTATTAGACATTTCCCATGTTTGTTGTGCTACAGACGCCTGAGTTTCGCTCGAACTCGAAGCCATTTCTAAGATTAACTATAACGTACAAATATTCTATTAAAGCTGTATGAAATAAACTCTTATCGCGATATTTTCGAGCAACTGTTAATAAATCGGAAAAAGTTGGAGAATACTAGAACCTCCCTCATTCGCCAGATAAGGATATAAACATCAATCAAATGATGATCAGCTGAACAATTATTAATACATCCTGGCCACTTTTACCCAGTACTTATCATAATAACTTGCATTATTATTTTTATTGTTAATAACAACTTATAATATATAACAAATTAAACAAATAAAGTTTAAAGCTTAATTATAGCTGACATTTCGAAAAATATTCTTAGGAAGGAGAATATTTTATTAACTGAAAATTTTAAAGCTAATCCATACCATGAAATAAAAGATAAAGCTGTTTCGTTTATATCACTCGTCTTAAGAGGAAATTAAAATCAAAGAGAGATGAGTGATTTCAATTTTGAGAAGGAAGAGGGGAGGGGAAGACTTAATCTGCAAAATTAAAATATAATGTTTTTATACATTATTTTTCCCAATAAAATGGTCGCCAATAAAGTGACTGATGCATTAAAATGGGGGGACTGTCATTTAAATTTAATTTCATCCATAAAGACAACCATTCCAGAAAGAAAATGCTCAGAAGATATCTGTACAAGTAAAGTACAAATAAAACCTAATGACACAGAAGACTACATCGCCGACGAAAGAAGTCATATTGAAATTACACAGCGATGGAATTTGAAAAATTATATTGCATCCTTTTTTTCAAAACATAAAGGAGCATTAAAAATTATGGAATCCTGTATGTATTAAATTAAATTCTAGTGGAAATAACTTAGAAGCAGGGCCGCCATATGGGGGGGGGGCACTGCCGGGTACAGTTGTCCCGGACCCTCACTAATTGGAAAAAAAATGTACAGGTTATGAGCTTGTACAAAGAATGGGGTTTAGAAATATAGGCGGGCGTAGCCTATATTTATTGCAATGGGATCTATATTTTTTTAATGTACAAAAACGACAAAACAAGTGCAGTCCCAGAATAGTATATTTCATTAGGAGTCGTAATAAAACTACACGTACCGAAAGTGACCTTTGCTGTACCGATTGTCGGCTTTTATTCTCATTTCGCTCAAAACTTAAGATGAAAATAATTTTAAAATATCCAAAGTCCTATAGCAAAGTAGTAGAATTTTCAGTCTGACTCTGAGAAGTGGGGGCCCATGATCTGGTCCTGGGCCCGGCTCTGAGCACCGGCTCCTGTAGCGGCCCTGTTTAGAAGGAATCCTTTCAAAGTTTAATTTTTTTAACTTTAATAGTAGTTACACAACAATTTTCAAATTTAATATATAATTAATCATAATTCTATTTATTTAAAAGAAAAAAATCTCATAACACGGCTAAAGACCAAATGGGAACGAGGGAGATACATAGTACGGTCAGAACATTACTCCGGCCGCCTGATTTCATCTTTGTAGGCACCCCTACAGCTGAATGCCCCTAGGGACGGCGAGGATCCCCGATTCCGACGACACTAGAAAATAAAATCTGGAACATGTCTTTCAGAGTCAAGTCGTATTGTAAGACATTTGCCACGCCCTTCAATACATTATTAATTGGAAACAAATAATGTTTAAAATTAAGAAAAATATGCATTTAAATAAATATATATATATATATATATATATATATATATATATATATATATATATATATATATACATATACATAAAAGAATATATAAAACTATATATTTCGTCACAATCGCAATGGATAACGTGTAGCAGTAAAACAGCCGTCCAAAATAATCAATAAGTGATTATCTTCTAAAAGCAACAGGTGCTACTATAAATTACTCTTTTTATATGAATCCCTTCCTTATCTATCATTAACTCTTATCAGTCTTGTGTAAACTTATGAATCGTCTAAAGGAGTTTACAACTTCAGCCGTTTTGTGTTTAATCAGCATAAGTCTAAAGTAGTAATTTTTTTCTGTGAAGAAATGTGGCCTTTCGATGAGTCCGAAGAATATGGCATTTTGCCTCCAGAGCAAAACAGAAGGTGAGCAGATCCGGACATTTCGTTGTTCAAGTCCAAGCGATATTTGTCAAAGTTTTATTTTTACAAACTATTTAACTATAATTGAAAATGTGAAACTAGTCGAACGAATTAAATAATGTTTCGAGTTGTTCTCATTTTACTTAGTAGTCCCTACATTCAAAATTGGTGATGGTGGCTTATTGATTACCCTGAAGAAATCGATTATGTTTTTCGGTTTTACGAGTTTTAATTAAATATTTTATACAAACAATTAAAAAATAAATAAACACATATTCAATTTAGACATGGATTTATAACGCTTTATGAGCATGGACTATCAGTATCTTTTTTTTTTTAAGACTATTTCAGTGTTATGTTCCCTAACCTGATCCTGATTACATTACACCTGAGATTCCACCTGACTGTTCTTAGTAAATGTTTCATCAATTTTACTTTTCCCTATTCGATAATTATCTTTCATATATATGGTGTTTTGAAAGATTGTGTTTTGTGTAATTTGATTGCCTGCTTGAGCTTCATGTTAATAACATCGCAAGGCGCATTAATTGGGTGGAACCTGATTCAAATTTCATCATTTTACTATGCTTAAACAGTGAATGTATTTTATTTCTAAGTTCATTTTGTAAGGTAATATTTTATGTACAGCTATATTCATACATTTATGTATAAAGTATCTTGGAAGAGTAATTCATTTGCGAATTATGTCAGACTTTTCATACCTAGTTCATATCCAGTATGTGTTGACAGACATAACTTTCCTCATTAATTTTTCAAGTAAATATTTTAATATGTGTAGGGGTTGCCATAATTCTAAAATTAATTCCTTACTTGATATTTTTCAGTATTTTCATGAAACACTTGTCTCATTATGCTTGTACAGACAACTATGTTTTCTGCTATATGTTATTTTCTTCCCTCCCATGTCTTGTATGTTGTTTCAGTTAACGTATACAGTCAGTGTTAGTCCATCTTAAGAAGAGGAATCATGAATCCCTCTGATCATGGGTATGATGTATCATAGTACTTCATTAATCTGTCAAGTAGTATAACCTTCTTTGCATTTATTTTTCTTTTAGTAGTATTGTTATTATTTGTTTTACTTATTTAAATAAAAATATGGTTAACATCTAGAGTGTAACGTATTCAAAATGAAATACTTAAGGCACTCTTCTTTTTCTGCCGGGCTACATTCTCTAAAATTGATTCATCACCAATTGGTTTATATTTGAATAATGGATTTTTATTAATATTAAGGGTCCTTATTCAGTTTTGTAAGAACTAAGTGATAAAATATTGACCATTCAAAGAAACCCATGTTTCTCTTTATTAAAAGAACTTTATATGTCACTTGTATTTTAATTCCTTTTGACCTTTAAAGGCATCCATATTTCAACTGCATATATGCTGACATTATAAATTTTACAATAAGAAGTTTAGAGGGCAATTTAAAATAAAATCCTAACCCGTATAATTTTCATTCCTTTCTTACTATAATTATTAACATGCACTTCAATCTAGACGGCTACTTTACATACATGTCGTTTATTTGTTTTATAATTAAAACTAAAATATTTTATGATCTCTATGTCTTGTTATTTTTAACAGGTTTAATCCGGCTTTTAATATGGCTGCTATTAAGCAAGTTATCAACGATGCTGTTGAAAGAGGTATTTTAATTTCTAATCAATTTAGTTAAAACTTTTTCATGTTATTCTGCTGAATTTTACGTCCTGCTTGTAGTTCGGGCTCCCTCTCCAATGCGGTTAAGAGACTTGATTAGACAAATTCGAGCTGCCCGAACCGCTGCTGAAGAAAGAGCAGTTATTAATAAAGAATGTGCTTACATTAGATCTACGTTTAGAGAAGAAGACAGTCTCTGGAGGTGTCGAAATATTGCAAAACTGCTTTATATTCATATGTTGGGGTAAGTGTAACCATTCTGATTTGGTAATAAAAATGAAGTATATTATTTTACCATACGGATAATCTTTTAGGTACCCTGCCCATTTTGGTCAGCTGGAATGCTTAAAGTTGATAGCTTCATCTAGGTTTACTGACAAAAGGATCGGTTATTTAGGAGCAATGTTGCTACTGGACGAACGCCAAGATGTCCATCTTCTTATAACAAATTGTTTAAAAAAGTAAGTTTATTTATATTTTTTAAATTGTTATGGCACATCTGCATCCATGTCATTTGTTCCTGTCAAAAAGGAAGTGAATAGTATTTTAGCTGATTAAGTGAGTAATTGATTATTAATGGAAATTATTATTTAGCTGGGAACGATTAATAAAAAATAAATGCTATCTACAAAAAGCAATTACTTTTATCTTTTACCATATCACCATATCAGCCTCTCTGTACCAAAATTACAGTTACTTTGGAAGGTTAGTGAGTGCAATTCAAAGAAAAATATTATGCCAAATTACTATTTCCTGCAATAATTTATTTTGAATTTTCTCATTATCAGTTGATCTAGATATTTATTTTAGTAAGCTAATAACTTTGTCTTAGGGATTAAAGATAACTAACTTTCATGATGCTATCTTTGATAGACTCCTTCTGCTGTGCATTATATGATCTACAGAATCTCTTTATAGATGCCAGGGCAATAGTACTTATAGCTCAAGTGCTTTAAACTTGAAAGTGTTCTAGCATTCTCTTTTAAATTTCAAGACAGTGACATATATGTTTTTTTAGTAATTAATTCATATAAAGCCAAAATACATATGGTTATGAAAAAACAAAACAAAAAAAAAAAAACAGCACTGCAAGAAGTACATTTTCACTTAATTATCTGGCGCTCAAGTTGTTAACAGTTTTCAAGACAATTAGGAAAAACTGGACTATTGGTTTTGGGTATCTCAAAATTACAAGATATTTTTTATCAAGTCCCTCATTTATCCAAACTATGTTGTATAACATTCGATGGTGTTAATGGTCTTGGCAGCCAATACACATTTCAGCCAGAGAAATTGTCTTGTGGGATTTTTTTTCTGCTACATTTCTCCTATCCACCCGGGGGGGAATATCATAAGGAGGTTTTAGGCCCGAATTTCATAAATCATATTTTCAAATAATACCAAGTAGACTGGAACTAAAGGCCATAGATGTAGATGAAAAAAGGTAGAATAATTTCATACAAAGATGCTATGATGATGCAGTTTGACATTTTTGAGTTTATGCTTTGATAAGTAAGCTCATCTGTTGTGAGGTGAATCTTATCAAAATCTAAATCACAAACAGCTTTAATCAGTTCATATGTTTTAATAGAGAGTACATTCCTTACATATTAACTCTGCAGAAGAACTTTCTGATTACTGCCTATATTTCAAATATTTGTTTTATTATATCATTTATTTATTATATTTCAGTGATCTTAATAGTCCAACCCAGTTTGTGGTTGGCTTGGCTCTTTGTACGTTAGGAGCAATAGCTTCTCCTGAAATGTCTAGAGATTTAGCTGGTGAAGTTGAAAGGCTTATGAAATCCCCCAATGCATATGTTCGTAAGAAAGCTGCCCTTTGTGCCTACAGGATTATCCTTAAAGTTCCAGAATTAATGGAAATTTTTCTACCTGCAACAAGATCCCTCTTATCAGAAAAGAATCATGGTATGTTAGTATTATTACATTTTTTTAGACTTTATTAATTATTAGTTTTCTACAAATTATTTTTCTCTATATTTCGTATGGTGGACATCTTTCCAGTACTATTAGACATTGAATTTATTATTTGATCAGATGTATCAGTTGAAGTAATCAACTAAATGTATTTAAACTTTGATTCTCTCTATGTAAGTGTTATGATTTGCTTATTTTAAATTGAAGATCCAATGACAATTAGTTCCAGGCCCCTCCCAAAAACAGTTTCCCTATGAAAGTCATGATATAGTATTGGGCCAAGTTTTAGGCTCTTAATACCTTGTCAAGAACCTAATAATACCCTCTCACTTTTTTTGTGCAATTCCAACTTGGCCAGTTTTCGTTAAATGATGGCCACTATAAAAATCAGATTTATTATAAAATGTCTGGCATTTAAAGATTCAGGCCCTTAGGGTAACTATTTGCGATTAATGAATACAGGTTGATATGTCTCACAGATGTGAAATCATTTCTGAATCTGGGAGAGACAAGTAAGTTGAAAGGGAGGGAGGGATTTTTTTTTTTTAAATTAGGTGGAGAGAGGTGTCTTAAAAGATAGGTGATAATGGAAAACAGGCAGGTATCAAAGGTTTTATTGGGAATGTGCGGAATTCAAGTGAGATGTTTTTAATACATGGAAAATGTTTGAATAGATTGAGAAGATTACTTCTTTGTCATTGTCCGGATTATTTTCTAAATAATATATGGAAATATGGATTTGGGAAGGAGGCGTTTTTTGAGATTGGATTTAGAGGAGAGAGGATGGAGACTTGGTCAAAATCAAAGTTGTGTCCATCTGTGTCTGGATAAGGCGATTTTTATGTCTCAGTTCTTAACATTGTTTTTTAGTGTATTGGGTCTGTTTTTTTTTTTATGAGTGTTTTTACCTGTCTAATGTAGGTGCTATTACAGTTTGCTGTGTTACACAGAATGAGGATATTAGATCTATTTTTCTGAGGAAAAGGATATTAGATCTGTTTTTGTTTTTTTAAGTGGCGCAAAAGGTTCTTAGTTTACTGATTGCAGAATGTCCTAAGTTCCCTCTGGCCCCCTTCCCACCGGCTCGGCCCGGCCTGGCGCGGCTCTCTCAGTTGTGCAGTAGTGTTTAATTAATCAATAGCAATCAACAGTAATACTTAATTGTTCGCTTGTTTATCTATGACTTATCTGAGACACCACTAATCGCTCAGTAGGTAAATGCACTCATGTAATGGTGTCTTCTGTTTTGTGAGACTATCTTGTACTTCAAGAAGTAAAACATTAAAACATTCTTTGGGGATTCGAAAATAACCAAAGAATTTACTTTCAGCGTCCAAAAGTTCTTTATATAGTGTGGCAAATTCTCCTTCCAACTTCCACTTTAGCCTAGTCGGATGCATTTCTCCTTCTTCTTGAAGAATTCTGAAGTCTACCAACTTGTTTCTTCTTTTCCACTTTATCAATTGCAATTGCTGCTAAAACTTGTTTGGAAAAGTACATTTTTAAGACACAAATAGACGACACACACAGCCCGTACGGAACTGACGGAATAGCATGCATGAAGGCTCGGCCACGGCCTGGTCTCCATTTTGGTATCCACCCGGACAAGGTGCAGCGTGAATAGGCCTTAGCTTGAACAGGTATGGTCTGATAAGGTGTTTATTTCACAGAATTTAACACATCTCATAGATGGTATTGAGAAATGTGATGCATTTTAGTAAAGATTAAGCGAAGCAGAGAGTATGTATACACATGAACATGTATATTGAAAGATAAGTAAGATCTAGGGATTTATCATTAATAAGAAAACAATTTAATTGTCACTACAGCTTCTTCTTAACTAATCTCTAGAGGATTTTTATAACATAAATAAACAAACATTCTAATTTCAGGAGTCTTAATTACTGGAGTGTCACTTATCACGGAAATGTGTGAAAAAAGTATTGACACCTTACAACACTTTAAAAAGGTTAGAGTTTTATTTAGTTGAAAATAAAAATAATATTTCATATCTTGAATTTCTTGCATTGAAATATATTAGTTTTTAGTCCATTTTAGGTGGATAGAACATAGATTTATTTTATTTTTTTCATGCAGTAATTATAAGTAACAGACTATTTTTTAATATTAGTTTGTCATCCGTGCTATTCAAGGTTAAAATATTCTCTTATTACTAATGATGGGAGAAATTGTACTGAAATTGATTTGCCTCTAAGCCTAATCCAGAGATGTAACTTTATAATACATCACTCATAATCCATATTGCTCACCATACCGTGTAGTGTTAAGTTCTTCTGTAACTTGTCAGTTATGTGGCATAGCAAAATAGGGGAATAGCATATTGTGTATTGCCTTTTAGATTGAATAGAATATAGACAAATTATTATTCTAATGCATTTACCAAATGTTTTAAAATGATTACAGAGATTCTAATAGGGAGATTATTACATTTTTAATGTTCAAAAAGGATAATAGTAAAAATATACTTTCAATGCTACAGTTGACATTTGTTTTGTTTTCCCTTTTCACAGTAGGCCGATGTCATGTATTACTGCACAGAAATGCTCAAAAGAAGTTGTTGTCAAGTAGAACAAGTAGACCGATCATTTGATGTGTTACATTTGTCAACTCACATCTTGTTATGCAACAATGTATGCATTGTCACCATGTTTGTCTTGTTTTGATTTTGATTTGTGTGAGTCAAGTAATATGGTGTTGTATAATTGTACCCAGCTTTGATATTGTATTGTCATAGATTACGGTTTTGAATTGTCCTTAAAATTTATTCTTCATGTTTTTTTAAGATACTAAATTTTTGTCAAACTATAAAATTACAAACCTCCATATATTTAACATCTGTGGCCATATTTTCTTTCTTGTGATCCTTTTTAGGCAATCTTGTTTCTGGAAAGAAAGAAAAGTCTCTTGAAAGTTATGTGCAATGTTTTTCATAGTCAATGACAGGATACTTTCCTTAGTGAGGAAAGTGCAAATTAAAAAGCATGCTAAAAATTTTAGGGTTAAGATAAATCAATTTCAGAAGCTACACCATAAAAAGACAAAATACAAAAAATATTATGATGCAAAACGTCATCAATAAATAACTTACATTTTTATAATAGAAATGGATAAGTATTTTTTGCAAGAATCCTGTTTGACTTGAATAATCCAAAGTAGGTTACACAAGCGCTCTAGTGAAGGTGCTAAACACCAATAACACCAAAATTTATAAAATGTTGCTACATGCCGCCACAGCCTCGGTGGTCAAAGGTACAATATGGTCAGAGGTACAACACCTTCTATATATATATATATATATATATATATATATATATATATATATATATATATATATATATATATATATATGTTGCGAATTATATGGACGAGAAAAATGATCGAAATCAATTAACATCTTCCGTTCGCTCATTGACTTTGAAATTTGACAAAATATGAAACAACTTCCTTTTCACGATTATTTTTTTAATTTTTGAATTAGATGATTTCATAATATAATAGTTCGTAACGTCTTCATATTGGGCCTAAAAACATTGTGTTTTAATTTGGTTAAGATCCGTTGATATCTTTCAGTAGCCCATAGGGCCTAAAATTGGCCAACACATTGAAATTTTCACATTTTTAAGAGTTGTTTCGTGTATCTTTAATATACCTTTTTTTAATCGTAATAGTTACAATGTTTTTATTTTTTAACGTAAGAAAATTGTGTTTTATTATAGTGTTTATAAATTTACAACTTCCGGCTGGACAATGACTCCAATGCTACCAAAAAAACAGTACCTCAAAAAATATAGTTAGGCCCATGACATGATGGGTAATAACAGTAACAACAGGCATGGTACATTTCCACTTGCTCTATGTTTAAAAACCTTAAAAATTGAAATTACAGTGTAGTATTTAACAATTAACTTTCTTTTATAAAGAAAGAAACAACACAGGCTTCCGTGACGAGTTTTACACAGCGTTCAACGGCTTGCGTGTAAACGGGGAATCGCTTGATAGTAATGTTCCAGTCAGGGATTGAGTCACTGTCGAGATGCGATTTGATTTCGCCGTCACTGATTTCTGCCAACAATAGGGGAGAAGATAATTCATAATACATCCAGTTGATCATTTCTTGCGCATTGAAGTTGATTTTTGTGGCGCATAGCTAAGAGTATGTCGAAAAAATTACAGATCACAAAAAATGAATGATTTTTTTTTGTTGCAATAAATACAATTTTTAATGCTGAGCACATTCTCCTTAGCTGAATTAGCCTTTCCTTAACAAAAAATACTATTTAAATAAATTGAAGTGACTTTTTTTTTAAATTTTGTATGAGGAATACATGCAAATGAAAACTTATTTTTACAGAGAACTACTTGGCGCATCGAAACTTTGTTCGATGCGTTGTTTGCCCGGTTCTTCCTTGTTTTGTTAGTACATTTTAAAAATATAATGCAAAATAGGGTAAAGAGGAAACTCTTCCCTTCAAAGGTCTATTTGAGCCCTTAGAAGTGATATTTTCTCATTTCCAAGGGCCCCATTTTATACATCTCGACAAGAACTACAACTTTGCCCCTTTGAAAAATTTTGATATCTCAAACCGTTTAGTAGTTATTTCTCTTGTGGCCCACTTATCTCGGCCACCCTGTATATATATATATATTGTAATGATATATTACATTCACAAAAATATTTTTAAAATTCAAATAACCATCGATATTTTGAAAAGCCCGCGCAAATCACAAACCATATATACAAATAACATCGTATTATATACATTTTAAATTAATAATATTTTTGGACAATACTGGTGTACAATATATCCATATTAAATGTACATTCAGATGGTAATAAATTAATTATTTGAAGTTATAAAAACATAATTATTATCTCTATATATGAACGAACATAATGCGGAAGTTAAGAAAAAAGGACGCCAAGCTTTCCTGCTAGAAAGCGTCAGTTGAGTCCCAGCAGCCCGCTCGAACGGAGCGTCTCTCTATTCTCAGCGTTGGTCGCGTGCGGAGCTTGAGTCCATTAATTACTGAAGCGCAGTGTATTGAAGCCTTATTGGAAGCAAATTAATTTAGAGGCACGAGACCTGGCAATAAAGCGTATCACATTGAAGAAGGAATTACTGAAGCGCAGTGTATTGAAGCCTTATTGGAAGCAAATTAATTTAGAGGTAAAATTTATTTTTTTGTAATTGTTAATTCTTTTATTGTCATTTGTATTGTTTTTAATATTGATGTTTGTATCTCAGAATTGTCTGAAAATAAATATTATATTATTCATTCACTCGGAACTTTAATCCCTGAGATTAAGTCAAATTCATATAATAAAACTTACTCAAGTAATTAAAATTTTTTTATTTCTTTTTATAAAAATTAATCTTAATAATATATATATATATATATATATATATATATATATATATATATATATCTACTATATATTTGCCAAATACCACTCACTCATCTATCAACACCCAGCCCAAACCGCTCGACAGAAAATTTTGAAATTTTGCATGGACACTCCCTATATAACGTAGGCGCTCGCTAAGAAAGGATTTTTTGATATTCGTATTTTTAAGCATTTTTAGGGGGTTTAAAGTTTGAGTTGGTTAGAGAAGGCAAGCCTAGGCAGCCTGCGTTGCTAGGACGATAAAGACAGCTGTTACCTTACATTATCTATCTCATAGTTTTATTTCTAATTGAAGTTAATTTCAACTATGATGGCAGACCTTGAATTACTAGAAATTAACTGTCCCTCATAGAGTTTTAATTGCGTTTCTTTTCTGCCTGTCCCCGTCAGATAGGCTTGCCATATTTTTGGAGAGTTAAACCAATACAGAAGGCCTTCTAATAATTTCAACTCATTGTTAGTGACTTTTTTTTTATTTAATTTTTATTAGCACTTTCCTCCGAAGGAAAGTAGCTATTGAGGTTGGACTCGTGACGGAATTTTTGAAATCTTATCGATAGCGGCCAGAGTTTTTGTTTTTTCGTCACGAAACTTGGTATATAGCATTCAATTAGCAAACGATTGAACGAGTTCGTTAACCACCAAAGTCGGTCCACCGGAAGGGGGGGTTTACCCCGAACCCAAAACACTAATTTGACTATGTCAGCCGTAATATTTGTTATATTTCAACGAAACTTGGTATTCCTAGTGGTAATATAGAGAGAAAAGTGAGATATAAAAATGAACTAAATCGGTTCATTAGAAGGGGGGGTTTACTCCGGACCCACAATACCAATTCGCCACTAACAGCCGTGATTTTTGGTATATTTCGACGAAACTCGGTATTCGTAGTGGTAATCCACAGGTAAATATGTGTTGTAAAAATAAACTAAATCGGTTCATTAGGAGGGGGGGGGGGGTTTACTCCGGACCCACAATACCAATTCACCAGTACCAGCCGTGAGTTTTGGTAAATTTCGTCGAAACTCGGTACTCGTAGTGGTAATCTACAGGTAAATATGTGTTGTAAAAATAAACTAAATCGGTTCATTAGAAGAGGGGTTTACTTCGGACCCAAATTCCTAATATACTCATACCAGTCGTAATTTCTGCTGTATTGTAACGAAACGCGGTATACGTCGTGGGTAACTCATGAGAAAGAAGTGTTGTGAAAATGAGCTGAATCGGTCAATCGGAAAGCGGGGGTTTAATTTGTAATATACTTCAATAGAAAAGCCCGCCAGACGTAGGTTCACAAAGCCGCCGCAAGGAGAGCTTTCTACCACTTGAGTGACTGTATCCTGTTCCTGCGTTAGATCAAAATACGATAATATGAGGTTTTTTGTATTTATTACGTAGTGTAATAGGTACCATGTGTAAACATAACTCTGGAAGCAAATTAATAATTGATCAGTTGCTCATTACAAATTTAAAAGAGAACTATTCATGTTTTTATTTTATTTATGTAGGATATTTTAAGCAAATTGTTCTGGAAAGTAGTCTACACTACCCAAATTTTGAGGAAAGTGCTTAGTTATGCAGCTCCTGCGTGACGGACTTTTTATTATCGGTTTTTATGAGCACACCGTCTTAGGCGAATTGCATTTTTTTTGTTGATACTTTTCAATAGGGGGCGATGTAAAACTGGTTTAATCTATTATTTTCTTAAGAATAATAGATGTCCTTAAATATTAATTTTAACTAGAAATTTTGGCTCGGCATTTTTTACCCTTTTCGTTTATTAAAAAAGCAAGTAAATCAAGCTTTTCAAAATAAGACCTTTTCAAGGCAATTTTAACCTCTGCAAAGCACTTTTGTTTAATAATCATGGACTTCCATGGCCCATCTTTCTCATAGCTCTTAGATCTTCTGAATTTGACTGTAACGCAGTGTAGTTCGCGAAAGCTTTCCCAGGCATTTTTTCAGTTTCCTCAGGCTCACTTCTGCAAATCGATCAATGTATTTCTGTCTCAGGTTTAAACTCTTGATGAGAACCTGAAAGAAACATCGATCAACCAAATTAGATACACCGTCTATCCCAGAAGATCTTAAAACTTTGGCAACTTTATGAATAATGGTAGAGAATATTTTGACTTTCCTATATATATTATTTTAAGAAATTTATTGCATTCTAACTCACAATCGCTAGACTTTGGACTTTCTGAGGAGGTTGTTTTTATTCGTTTGGAAAACATTATTTTAGTTTCAGTCAGTTAATATTATAACTTAATTTGTTTGTGAAGGTTTTTTTTTTGTGCAATGACTTTGAGCAAATAGTTTGATATTTATCACTTTTAAACCTTATTGAAGTATGATTTTTGTGTGTGTATATGTGCAAACCTTTTAGGATCCTGGCCACACTGAGGTAACACCTCTATATATGCGCTGAATCACTTGCATGCGCATGTGAATCTACTTCACAATACTTTTTGCTCTCTCTCTCTCTCTATATTACACTTGTCTTATTTAATACAAAAAATATGGAAATAACTATTGGTTACAATATTAATTAGACAATTATTGGATAATCTTTATTCGGATTATAGTTTTGGGTGCAATATACTTCCTATTTAATTTTTATTAAAGGACCCCTAAAAATTCAGAATTATTTAAAAATTGTCTCATGTATATCTTACATTGTGCTTTCATCTTTTTAAGAGCCTCTAACAAACTGGCTTTTCCATTTCCTTTTTTGTGTGCTCAATTATTAATATGTGGCTATTGCATCTTGAACAGGGATAAACCATCTCATTATTTGATAGTCCTTTTTTATCTTAATGACCTATAAGTATTCTTTCATTTTAATCGTGTATGTTGGTTATGTTTATTTTCATTCACATATACCTTTGTGAAAATTAGGTGTGCATGAGATGAATGCCTGTGACTAGGTGTTGTATTTTGTAGTCATCTCTTCTTTATTAATGTTCAATATAAGTGTATTTCTTAATTTCATAACTCAATAGCAGACACTTCTTAAGGATAATAATTTCCATTTTATGCTAAGTGAACTTCTATTATCTGACATGGTAAAGCAATGAATATAATTATATGAATAAATGGTTTCATTAAAAATAAATCATTTGGAGGACATTATTGCTAAGGATTTTATATATTTATTCAAGTTTATGTTAAGCTTACATTTATTTTTCAATAAAACTGAATTGCAAATGTATACTTAGAAGTAAGTCACATTTATTTCACAATATTTTTTATTTTTAGTGCTAATTGATTTATTGCATAATAATTTGTATATAATATTTTGAAAGCAAGTCAAATCAAAGCTTGCATTGCAAGTGATGTTTTTTTAAAAATATTTAAAAGGGAAATTGCATGTGAAGGCATTTAAATATTATGTGGCAGAGTTAAATGACTGCATCACCAAGGGGAAAACATTTTTCCCATGAAAATTTTGAATACTCGTCTGTGAAATTCTTCCTTATTTTTAATAGATATTCCTAAAACATTTATGATTATGATTTTTTTTTTTTTTTTTTTTTTTTTTTTTTAATGTAAGTGTATGTTCTTTAATGTTATGTCATAGATGCCATTAAGTTAGTAACATTTTCACTTGCCTTTCTTCTATTTGTGAACTAATGTACATCTTTTATGTAAAATGCCTTTTTGATGAATCAATACTAAAACGGCTCAAGTAAAAATGTATTGTATTTTCTTTTCCTAAAAAAATAAAATAAAATAAAAAACAAAAACAAATCAACTCATATAGTTCTACAGATCCTCAATAAACAATTTTAAATAGGTCTTGAACTCATCATGGCTTTGTTGCTCATTTCTCCTCCTCCCCCTCAAATTAAATGATTAAGCATTCCTCATTTGATCAATTTATTTTGAGATCCTCATCATTGATAAAATAATAATCTAAGTCGTATATTTATTTATTTTTGTTTTTGCTGCCTAATTGCATGCATGGGCTTTTTTACACACTTGAAGCATATTATATTACATTAAATATTGCTAATGTAGAAGTAAAACCACTTTTTTGGTCTAAGAAAATTTGTAAATCCTGATCATAGCTATTAGATTTTTTTAAGCCTGTTAGTCTTATGTTTATTAAAATGTTAACAACTAACATTTTAAAAATAAGTATGTAAACGAGATCTGCATGCCCTTACAAGTACATACTATTAACAAACCTCCTTAGAATGCCCAAAGGCAGACTAGGTACTAAATTGTTCTCTTCTTTTCCAAAATCATCTTCCATGTCCTGAGTAGTACATGTTTCATATCATTTACTATTATTTTTACTTCTTTATTTCCTTAATTTTAATTTTATAAATCTGAAATCTGTTATACTTTATTTGAAGTGACATTTTTCTAGAATTTAGATAAAAATACCCGTTTTGTTCACTTAAGGGGTAATACTACCTTGTGCGATCAAAATCCAATTCATTTTCTTGAATTTATAAATAACAAACAAATCAATATTTTTCAGTTCTTTATATTAAACGTTTTATGTGGGATGTTAAAGTATCCAAAGAAATAAGTTTCAATTCTTCAGGGAAAAAAATGGTGGCACGGTGTCTGACAAACTGAAACCCACTTTTTTCACGGGCGATAGTCTGCAGGCGGCAATTTTTAATCTAGAACGAAAAACTAGAATTATTTCGAAAAAAGAAGGTTAAATCTAGTAAAGTACATAGACTTTTTAAGAAATATTAATTTTTTCAAAAATGGTGAACAATTATTTATTTTATATTAAAAAAAAACGTCGAAAATTGGACATGAAATCGTTACGTACTTTACTAGCAAATATCATTAGGAAGCTGCAGTTAAAATTTCAAGCTGATCGGGCAAAAATTGAGGACGCCTGAGTTGAAAAACCTAATTTTGAGAAAACAACTTAAAAAGTTTAATGTTCTGAAATGTTCATTTTTTTCCTATTTAATTTTTTTTCATACTTTCTTGTATTAAAGATAAACTAAAAATGGGTTTTAATTTTGAAATGTATTGACGGAGGACCAAAATAACTTAACTATTAAAGAGGGACCAATCGAAACTCGCTCAAAAAAGTACCTTCAAATCAGCATCACGTTCATTCGGAATAGGGACTTCACTGGGAAAATCGTATTTTTTGCCCATTTACAAAATTTTTCTTCACATAAACACCCTTGGATATTATTTTTGATTAGTTAAGGAAGAATTTTAGCCCATAATAAAAAATTGCAAAAAAAAAGTTACGAAGTATTATTACCCCTTAAATTCTGAAAGTTGTCATGTTTCATATCTTTGTATGTGGCTTGAACTGTAGTGCTGATCATGTCATTCACACTAGATGTTGTCTTATCTGTGCTTCTATTTTACAACAATTAATGTTTATAGTTTATTACCAATAATGGGTTTTATTTCTCTGCTTTAACCGAGTACTAAGCAATATTAATAGTACTTTATGTTTTCCATCTTCTGCGATTATAATATTTTTCTGATCAAGGCAAGTGTATTTAAGGATTTTCTCAGAAGTTTTGTACCATGATAATGTTCATGTTTTCTTCTGCACTCTATTTCCATGATAAAAAGTCTAGGTATAGCTGGATTTGGGCTTAAAAAAAAGTCAGAATTTTGAGAAAAAATAAATCTGTATTTTGGATGTTTTAGCATGTTTTTTGGCTACATTATTCAGCATTGAATGCCCAGGGAGCTTTAAAACATATTCAAAAATGTATTTGTTATCTGCGTTCTTAATATAGGAAATAAGTATAACTAAATACTTCTAAACAAAAAAATGATTGGGTAAATGGAATTACAAATTTTATAAATTTATTAATAGTAATTCATTTTATTTTTCTCCGTCTGCATTTTTAAATAATATGCATACATTAGAGTTATTATTATAGGCTCTTTTCTGCAGTCAATTTTTGTTGGCCATATTTGTTGATATTATTTATAACAGTTTTCAAAATCATGAATTATTTTGCTATTTTAATCTAAAGGAGGGAGAAAAAATAAACTAAGAAAATAAAAGATATTTTGCTGATCCTTATCTACTTGTTGAAATTTCAATTAAAGGAATTGTCATTTGATTCTTTATAAAAATAATTTAGTGTAATCTATTTTCAAAATTTCTGTTCATCTTGATTTTTGATTTTTTTTATATATGTATATAAAAGTAGCTTAGGTTTGTGCTATTTTTTTTTTTTTTTTTTTTTTTTTTTTTTTTTTTTTTTTTTTTTTTTTTTTTTTTTTTTTTTTTATGAAATGAAATATAGTCCATTACCATTCAAATAATGTTCTAATTTTTTTTATTTTTTTTTTCAGATTGTCCCAAACCTTGTTCGAATATTGAAAAATCTTATTCTAGCTGGCTATTCACCTGAACATGATGTTTCTGGTGTTAGTGATCCTTTCCTACAGGTAATTAATCAATCATTCTGTATAAATTAATTGCATAATATAATAATAAATAAAATGTTGTTCGTAGTATAAAACAAAAATTGTTATTTATTGAGATTTGGCAAATAAACTCTACTCCTGATAGTAATTCGAGATTACATAACAAATTTAGCGTATTCAATTATTGATAATATTTCTATGAAACTTCCCCCATTCAACTGAAATGTGAACAAATCTCATAAACTGATAGTTTTATTATCTCCTCCAAATTTCAATAATCAGACAATAGTACAATGGACAGTATACACCATCAGTGACTTAGCTTTCAAACCACTTCTGATTAGACCCAACACATCTCTTCACAAAACTAAAAGATAATCGTGTTATAAGCCTAAGTTTCTAATAAAAAACGTTCAAAATTACAGCTTTTTAGCCATTATTTTAAATTTGATTTATGTTAATCTGTATTGTCGAGAAAAACACTATTTTGATTATGACTTTCAACTGAATAATTTTAGCAATAGGCCTTTTTTTTTATTGTATTATGATTGTAGGTGAAAATCCTTCGCTTGTTGAGAATCTTGGGTAAAAATGACGTTGAAGCATCAGAGGCTATGAATGATATACTTGCACAGGTTGCTACTAACACTGAAACAAGTAAGAACGTTGGCAATACCATCCTGTATGAAACAGTGTTATCTATCATGGACATAAGATCTGAGAGTGGTCTTAGGGTAAGTTTATCTCACATTGTCAAACTTTGTATGAAAACAGGAAAGTTAGATTCTTATCTAGAGAAGAAATTATTGTAATAAACAAACAAGTAGTTCTCTAAATAAATTTATTCTTTTTGAAGAAAATGTTAACTGATCTTTCTTGTTTGATTTTAAATCTATATAATTTTAACTTCAAATTAAATCATTAGAATATATAATTTTTTATTGCGTTGATTCAGTGTGACACCAACAGTATAAGGCTACAATGTAGATTTTTTTTTCCTGATTACTATAATATAGGGGTTATATAGGGTAATATAGGGTTCAAAAATCCATTTACTAAAATGGAAAACTAGATCTAAAGAAATCTAATGTAATACCATGGTGTAAAAAAATCATGATTTTTAAAAAAAAATCGGATTTATTTGATTTAAATCAGATTTTTTTTTTATTTAAATCGGATTTTTTTAATTTAAATTGATTTTTTTGACTAAAACTGGCTTTAAAAAAGAAATCAGACTTTTTACATGTATCTAGTCTATATAGAGAGCTGGTTATTACCTAGTTGTTCATTATATAAACCTGTAACTAAAATATTTGTTTATTTACAATGCAAATAATAAAATAAATGGTGGGTCTTAAGTGGGTAATTTTGGGAGGATAGTAGAATTGACGGATCATATATACAGGGGTTGAAGTTGTCCTATATTTTGAGACCGGAATGTCTGTAAATTTAAAGACTTAAATCAACAAAAACCATTAATTTTCGGTGATTAAAGACATTAAATTTAAATGTACAGAAACTCTGGTCTCAAAATACAGGACAATTTCGACCCCTGTATGTATAATGACTTAATTTTCAAATTTTAAAACAACAATTTTAGAAATGAAGCTTTACAGAAATATTAATTACTAGTGAACAGATGTAATTGTATTTACATATTCTTTTCTGATTCGTAAATCTTAAGTATTGATGTAATTCTGCACATATTAAGTGTTTTAAAAGTATTTAAACAGTTTTTTATTTTACATATTTTGTCAAAACTCCATATTTTTACATATTCTGCCATAAATACATATGTTTGCTGCATATTTTAATATTCTTTATATTTTGTAATTGAAAGAATAAAGGAAATTGAGAAAGAAAATAAAACTTTACCCATTGAGTCTAGGTAACTGTGATTTTTGTAATTCCAAGAAGGTGGCTGTATATGTACTATGTCAATACTAGGTACAGGGTGTCACAAAAATAATGGTCATCCGTTGGCCAGATGATTCTCCAATGCGAGATCGGAAAAAGTAACCCCCGCAAAATTTACCCTAAAATGTTATTCAAGGTCAAATTTTTGTATTGGATATTTCGAAACTGCGAGCCATGAGGAAGAAAAAAGTCAACGAGACCGTAGGTCAAAAATGACTCCTTATGGTCAAAGTGACCATTAACAGTGTATAGGTGGGCCATTCCATTACAATCACCAAATGGTGGCTGATTTTGATAATTTTTTTTTCTTCTTTTGTATGTTCTACTAACATTGCCTTACACAAAAATACCTCGTTTGGTTTTAAAAAAAAAAAAAAAAAAATCTTCCAGTATAAAATAATGTAAGTACATTGAACAACGGCCCTCACGGCGGCAATCATTGGAGGACCAGAACTTCCTTCGGGAAGAACGTCTTCCTTCAAATTCAGCAAGTTCAGGAGTTGAGGCCCGGGGATCAGGAGCAGAGAGCATTGTTTTGCAGGTGGGTGCTGGACATGTTGGAATGTCATCCAGACTTCCTCCAGCGGGTATTGTGGACGGAAGAAAGTTTGTTTTCCGTTTCCATCCACAGCAGGCAAAATGGACGAGAATAACTTGGGCAATTAAAAGAATTTGGAGAAAGTCTGGCAGCTTGCCTCAGAAGTGAAGTCCGAAATATCAACTAGTGATCCAAAATCAATTGGTTTAAATAAATATTTCTTTTTTATGAAATAAATTGATTTAAATCAATGATTTTTTTAAAAAATCAAATTATTTTAATCATGATTTAAATCATTGACACCCTGTGTAATACAGATGAAAATTCTCGCTATAAAACTTATCAACACTGGTTTCTGAATCAATGGATAGTTAACATATCATGTGCAGATATCTGTGTTAAGGGGTAATATTACCTTTTGTTGTCAAAATTAAAGTCATTTTCTCTTAATTTATGAATAACAAATAAAACTATTCTTTCATTTTTTTTTTATGTCATATGTTTTAAATGGGATGTTAAAGTATCAAATAAAATAAAATAAAAGTTCTAATTCTTCTAAATCAAAATGGCAGCACCCTGTGTCTGACGAACGGAAACCCTATTTTTTCAAGGGCAATGAATGGTCTGCTGGCAGTAATTGTTAATCTAGAACAATAAACTTAAATTATTTTGAAACAAGAAGGTAAAATCTAGTAAAATACATAGGAATTTTATGAAATATTAATTTTTTTGATCGTGGTGAACAATTCTTCATATTCTAATAAATAATCAGAAGTCGGTCATAAAATTGTAATGTACTGAAATTTTCATATTTTTTTCTTCATAATTTCTTGTAATAAAATGGTTTTTAATTTTGAAATGTATCGGTACATAAACACTCTTGGATATCATTTTTAATTAGTTAAGGAAGAAATTTAGCTTAGTTAGAAAAAAAAGGTTACAAAGTAGTATTACCTTTTAATGTTTCTTGAAGTGTTCTGGCTAGCTTTTATGTAATTGCCATATAATTCAAGTACAATCCATCTTAATTTTTGCTTGTTTCTTATTTTAGGTCCTTGCTATAAATATTTTAGGAAGATTTTTATTAAATAATGACAAAAATATAAGATATGTAGCTCTTAATACTCTTCTTAAGACTGTTCATGTTGATACTAGTGCAGTCCAGAGACATAGGACTACTATACTTGAATGCCTGAAGGTAAGAGAATGATTTCATTGCGACTAATTTAAATATCCTTCATGCTTCATTCATATGTCTTATTCAACTTTGAATCATCCAAACTTGACAAAACTTGATTATGCATTTTTATTAGGACCCAGATGTATCTATACGCCGACGAGCTTTAGAACTCAGTTTTGCCCTGATTAATTCTGGAAACATAAGGACTATGATGAAAGAACTTCTTACATTTTTGGAGAAGGCGGATCCTGATTTTAAAGAAATGGCTTCATCTAGAATTGTGTTAGCAGCTGAGAAATATGCCCCTAATATTAAGTGGCATCTAGACACCCTTCTTAATGTTCTTGTTGCAGTAAGCACATATATTATTCAAATTTAATGTTATTACTTTTGTTTTTAATTTTTAAGAAGTTACATCCAGTTGTGAGGAATGTCCCAGTTGAATTTGAATTGATAATAAGTTAACCCATTCGATGCGACACCCGAGAAACTCACTGGAAAAAGATGTTCCTCAGAAGCGACGCCCAAGTATTCTCGCCACAGCTGTATCTCTTGATGTGAGCCTTCTTTAGCCTTGAGCATGTACAGAGTGCTCGAGCTGGAATGGGGGATAATTTCTGGTTTAACCCTTAACTGGTAACATACTAATTTTGAACATTATAAGTAACATGCGTCTGTGAGGCGTGTGGTCGGTAAAAATGTTCTTAGGGCATTCTTTAAGTGAAACTAATAAAGTGTAAATAATGAAGGAGTAGCTTAATATAATAATAAATAAAAAACATTTTCATTGCTACATTTAATAATCACGTCTAAAAACAAGCAGTATATTCGGAATGAAGTAGAAAGAGAAATATAGGGAAGAATAATAAGTAAACTTTGTTTTAAACGGTTATTGCAGGTTTGCTGCAGACCTCAATTGTAGTAAATAAATCGTTTAAAAAGTTATACACGTCGTCATTCAAGTAAGATAAACATGAAAATGATGATTAGTAACGAGCCCCTAAATAAAAAAAATACGGGTACGTTCGGCTGCCCTAGAAGAGGGGGTTTGGTCCGCCTGTGGAGGGAGTAGGCAGCTCGTCCATGTCGCATCGAAAAGGTTAATATATATTTTATGGTATGATTTTTACAGATAGCAGCAACCAAAATTGACAAAATATTTTCAAGCCCAAAACATATCAAAATATTTGACAAAAGCTAAAAGCTTAAACGCAGACCTATTGGCTTTAATATTTCTTCTCTCTTCTTTTCATTATCGTATATTTCTCAATTTTATCTATTTTAGCACGGAACATGCTTTTATTGTATATGAGAGTAAACCAAAAGTAAGTGTATTGTGGCCATATGGCATATCACAATATTAGATTCGACTAAACGCGATCAGTCCAACACAACAGTGTAAACCCAGCCGTGTATTGCAAAAACCTTCGTACACTCGTAAAACTTAACTGCACAAATGATGATGTTTCAGAAAACTAAACAAAGTTTATCAATTAACTTAAACTGTGAGTCAATGAATTCATTCAAAGTCTTTATACGCTCACCATATTCGTTTAAATATGCTTTCTGTTATTCTCATTGTAAAAGAAGACATTTTTTAATATTAGCATATTTTTTTTTTTTTTTTTTTTTTTTTTTTTTTTTTTTTTTTTTTTTTTTTTTTGACGGCGCATCTACATTAGGTCATTAGCGCCGACATCCAGGGTGAGTCCTGAGGTGAGAAAATAAAAGGAAATAACTGACCTTTAAAAGCAATGCCAAAATAATGAAGGATTAAAAACTAGTTGATTTTTGTATCTCATCACTCAAGTTATGGGATTAAAGAAGTATGAGAACTTATCAGAATTGCAAGATGTATGATAACTTTTGCTTTTGATTTGTTGTGGGTTTGAGTTCAGTTGATTGTTTTTTCTATTTGCAGAATAAATAAATAAATATTATCCAGATTTTATTGTTTAAATTATTAAATACTAGCTGACTACCCGTGCTTTACCATGGCCGATAAGTAGTTTTTATATTGCATTAAATAAGGTATGTTCAAAATTAACGCTACTACATATTTTTGTACACCTTATTTTATCATGGACATACCCAGGAATCACCATGTGGAGGTAACCGTGCTTGTTTCCGTTGGGGAGTAAAGAGAAAAAAAACATACATCAACCACTTAAAAAGTTGGGTAAACAGAGGCAAATACACCTTGAAAAGAATAAAACTAATAACTTTGAAGTTTTAAGCACTTATCTCTTCGATTGACATCACCCCACCCAACATTACAACAGAACCTTTTTTGTAGAGAATTTAGTAACCTTTCGAATAGTCGCCTTCGACTTACCACGATTTCCCTACCATTTTCGAGGCATTTTAGAAAATATACTGAGATCTGAAAACTTTGTATCACCATTAATACATTTTTTCCCCATATACTTCTTACCTCCAAACGATACCAATGTTTAAATATCTCAGATTAGATGAATGTCAAATACCTGGTACAAGTTTCAAGTGAACCAATCATCGTTTCTGAATACCCAAACAGAAAATTAGTTTGCAAAAATATTTTTATCAATTTTTCTCGGAAACGGTTACAGAAATCGCTTTAAAAATGATTTCATTAATTTTCCTATGTTAAAAAACCTACATGTATAAAAAGTACCTACAATCATATGCAAATTTTGCTGCAAAAACCATGTTCCAGTAAACGGATTCAGCTGGTTAATGAACTTGACCTTTCAAACGAGAAGAAAGATCTTTGTACCAAATGTCATCAAAATCGGACAATTTTTATACATTTGAATATAAAAAAAAAACTTTCTTAGCGAGTGTTTACATTCTAAACGAATTATCCGTGCAAAATATCAAATTTTTGTGTCAAGTGGTTCCGGATATTATTACCTCACACAAAATCACAGTTTATTTCTAGTAATTCAAGGTCTGCCATCATAGTTGAAATTAACCTCAATTAAAAATAATACTATGAAATGGGGTCTCCCGTGGTCTAGTGGCTAGCTTGCTAGATTCATAAGCGGGAGATGGTGGGTTCGATCCCCACCGGCGCCAGAAATTTTCTCATCTCAGGGCTCGCTGAGAAAATTCCTGGCTGCACCCTGGACATCGGCGCTAATGGCCACGATTTGTCGATGCGCCGTAAAAAAAAAAAAAAAAAAAAAAAAAAAAAAAAAAAAAAAAAAAAAATACTATGAAATAGATACCGTACGGTAACAGCTGTTCTGTTATCCTCTAGCAACCCAGGCGTGCATGCTCTAACCAACTAAAACTTTAAACCCCTCTAAAAATACTTAAAAATTGGAATATCAAAAAATCTTTTCTTAGCAGGTGTCTGCATGCTAAAGAGAGTGTCCACGCAAAATTTCAAATATTTCTGTCGAGTGGTTTGGGCATAGGTCAGTGAATGAGTGAGTGGTATTTGAAAAATATATAGGAGATGTGTATTATATTGATAGAAATATAATGGTAGTGTTAAAAAATGTCTTATTTTACAATGAGAATAACAGAAAGCATATTTAAACGAATATGGTGAGCGTATAAAGACTTTGAATGAATTCATTGACTCACAGTTTAAGTTAATTGATAAACTTTGTTTAGTTTTCTGAAACATCATCATTTGTGCAGTTAAGCCATGAGATAAAAGTGCGCATCACCAGTGATACAGAGCAGTCCAATCCGTTGATGACCATGACTCTCATGGGTCTATTTTAGCTACAATTATATTTGTTCAATCTTCCTTCTACTTGTTTTATTACTGTGTCTGTGCATCTAAGCCATTAGCACTATTCTTAAAATATTACTTGTAAAAAGTTGTCTAAGTTATTCAAATTTTATTCGCAAACAATGTTGTTTCTCTCCTGTATTTTTAAGGACAGTGTTTTCATTTTATTTATTATTCATTCATTTTTGAGGAGTTTAAATCTAGATAATTTACACAATAAATTTTAATACTTGTAATAGCTTTATTCTTTTTAACATTCAAAATCTTGTATATTGTAGGCAGGAAACTATGTCCGTGATGATGTGGTATCATGTACTATCCAGTTATTAGTTGCAAATCCAAGCCAACAGGAATACATGGTTCCTCAGCTGTGGTCTGCCCTTGAAAGTGACACAGCAGATCGCCAACCTCTTACTCAAGTTGCTACTTGGTGTATTGGCGAGTTTGGTGACTTGTTAATGTCAACTTCTGGACTGAAGGTAAGATTATTTATTGGGTATATTGTAACACATCAAGTTAATGTTAAATCATTATAAATCATGTGACAAAATATAAGCTCTTGACCTAATTATAATTAGCATTATTTTTATTCACAGTTCAAAAATGATTGTTTCAGTTCTTGTAAGTACTTATATCATCTGTGGATACTACTAATTTAAATTTGAATTCCTACATAATTAATAACACTCCTTTAATAAACAAACTAATATACAATGGGGAATCAAATATAAACTGCTTTTTAGTTTCTTCCAACTATAGTTGCTACGATTGGACCCACATTTCTAGAACGCTTGTGTGGAATAAAGAGTTGTGAAAATTAGCTGCTCCATGCTTTTTCTGTAAAGCTCAGTGTTGGACCGTCAGGTTAATAAAACTAAACAGGACGAGTTGGCCTCTTTGTTTTTATATTGATGAATCTTTGTTCAGAAGTTCAAGGGATGGAACTTTTTCAGAGATTATTTGCACATTTGTGTTATCAAACATTTTCTACTATGCATCTGTTTGCCTGGCATATAAAATTTAAAGACAAACAAGTAGAATATCAACTTCACTGGTCACTGTTGGACCGACATAACAGACAAACTCTTTAGTTTCTAATGCAAAAAAACACGTGAAAAAAATTATTATTGTTTATTTAATTTGTTTTTCAATAAATGAATTAAAATAAAGTTTATATTTGATTCTCCATAATGTATACTATTATTATTTAGTGAATACATATAATATTAAATGGTCTGATTGTTAGTTTTGCCATGGAATTCTACACTAAGATGATTTACTGTACTTAAAAAAAAAAAAAAACATTTTTCATAGTGAGTCTTATCAGCATTCCTCCTAGTGTTTTGTTGGGCTTGGCCCCTTGTTTTATTTCATTTTTAAAATAATTGATTCAGTTCACCATTTTTATCTTTCAACATTTTTGTTATAGGTCACTGAGGGTGAAGTTTTAGCAGTGTATCAAAGACTTCTGTTTTCTCCTCAAAATTCACCTGTCACTAAACAATATGCACTGACATCATTGACCAAACTTAGTACAAGATTTCCTACTGAAACAAGGTTAATTCTTTATACTAATACTTTTCAAGCGTACTTTAGGCAAAGTTATTATTGTTTGTTGAATTACAAGGAAATAGTTTATTATTATTTTAATGGATGATCTTTCACATAAAACCTTACCATAATTTATCAAAAGATTCTTTATTTCTCCATAATATTTTTGTTATTTTTTATGTGATAAATATATTATTAATTTATTTTTAGTAAAATTCGAGATTTAATAGAAAGTTTTGGATCACATGTCCAAATGGAACTTCAACAGAGGGGTGTTGAATATGGACAACTTTTTGGGAAGTTCTCACATTTACGTAATGCTCTGCTTGAAAGAATGCCTCCCTTAGAGATTCAGAAAAATAACACTAATGGTGGTCAAAATGGAATTAATGATCTTGACTCTGAAGAAGATTTAATTGAGAGTAATGGAAGAAGTTCTTATCCTGTTCATGACAGGACATCAGAGGTAATTCAAATTTAAGTAAACATGAAATGATTCGTTTTAAGAAACTGCTCTTCATTTTTATATTTATTTTTTGAGGGAGTTCTCTAAAAACGACTAGCTTATTGTTTGTTGGTAATTAAATGATGGCTAAAAACGAGTTATATTATAAAATTAGACTATTTTTCTTTAGTTTGTTGGTTTAAACAGAATTAATGTAAATCAGGAGGCCCGATGGGCGTGATTAATAAAGTGTGAGCACTCTTTTCATAAGGTCATGGGTTCGATTCCCATTTGGGATGTTAGCTTTTCATTTGAAAAAAGAAAAAGCATTAGCCCTATTCTGCCATTCCAAAAATGTTATGTATAAGCGTTACAATTTAAATAACTAATGTAAATCAAATTTAATAGAGCACTGCAGTTAAAAGAAAAAAATAAAATAAACTAATGGAAGAAATTTTAAGTATCAAATTAAAATGAATATGATTATCTCGTTGATAATTTTGTTATCAAAGGAAGCAATGTAGCTAAATCGGAGTCACGAATGTCATATTGAGTGGATTAGCTGAAATGTGAACTTCTCTCATTACTGATTCAGCCCAGAATTACCCAATAGAAGCCTTGCTATAAGTGTATAATGGAACATATTTGTCACGGATTTGTTTTGCAATTAATTGTTTCATTGCGGCACCCAGGAATACTCTAGCAACAATTTTTTAACATCTTACTTTGAAAACGATATCATGGTTTGAACAGTTGTCCAAATGTTCTACTTTCATCTTAACTGTGAATTTACTTGATATAATTGAAAGGTGGTCATTCAAAAGTTTTATAAATTTGCTACAAATAAAAACACACAATTTCAAAAGGAATGACAGAACCACCAACCCGATCCATTTGAAATAGCTTTAAAACATAAGCTAATGTTTTCTAAAGTTTGATTGATGAGATGTAATGTATGTAGTTTAAATATTAACCCTACTTTCAATTTTTTGAAATGTATAACTGTTTAATCTATGGTGTCAATAAAAATGTTTATGTACTATTTTTCTCAAACCAAGTAATTGTTTTAACATTTATTATTTCTCTTTTTCTCTGTAGAATGCATTATTAGTTCTTCTTGGTGGGGAATCAGGTGATGCGGAAATAGTCGAACCTCCAGCCAATCCTTCAACTGATACCAACCAAGATCTGTTGGATCTTTTGGGTTTGTCTTGTTATCACCTGTTTCTGGCTAAGGCTCCATTTGAATACATCTGAAATAATATTTTTGTTATTTTCTTAGGTGGCCTTGACTCAGGATATGACATTATTTCAGAGAAAAAAACAATTGAAAACAAAATTAGTAATGACACTACTGTTACACTTCAGAATAACAATAATAATATTCTAAATTCATTAAATTCTGCCTCTGATTACCTAGCAGATCCAATACCTCTTGTTCAACCTCAAGGTAATGCAATACAAATATTACGATTTCATATATATATATTTTTTTTAAATTATAGTATGTTAATGTCTTGTGTATTATTTGGGATATAATACACAAGATTATATCCCAAATAATATCCAAGGTTGAGGATTTTCCCAAATCCTCTACCTTGGACTTATACTTGATAAACGACTAACTTGGAAACCACACATTACTCAGAAGAGACAAGAACTCAACCGACGGTACAGACTTTTACTACACTTACTCGACCGACGATCACACCTTACACTTAAGAACAAAAGACTCATTTACATGACAATACTCAGACCTATATGTACTTATGGCATAGAGCTCTGGGGATCCACAAAGCCCTCAAACTCCTACAAAATTCAATCATAGCAATCTAAAATCCTCCGTAAAATAGCCGATGCTCCATTCTTTGTATCCAATTTGACTCTTCACAACGACCTCCATATTCCATTTATCCAATCCTTATCAAAACAAGTATATAAAAAATTTCATTCTAAATTACACGGTCATCCAAATTCTTTAATTAACTCCCTATCATCACATCTAATCCCAAACAACCCCATTCGCCGTCTGAAGCGTAACTGGCCTAGAGACCAGCTCCAGGAGTAGTTACTACAATATTAATCTTTCTGCCTTGTGGGTACTGCAACTGTGCAGCTTCCCTCCTCACGAGCTTCAAGACACATTCACATGTATCTTTTTACTGGAAATGTATTTTTACATTGTTGTAAATTCTGAATAAATAAATAAAAATAAAAGTGTATTATTTTATATTTATAGAAGCCACTGTTTATGAGAAAGGTGGGCTCAGGATAGATTTCAGTCTTCAAAAAGTTCCTGACACCCCAAATACTACAATAGTCAATGTGTCTGCTTACAACACTACAACTTCTCCTTTCACTGAGTTTGTTTTTCAAGCAGCTGTACCACGAGTAAGGACCATTTTAAGCATTACTTTTTTTTATTTTATGAATCTTATATCAGTAGTTGTCTGTCCTCCAAATTAACCCTTACGAGACGGCGAGCCACAAGAGATTCCCTGTGGAGCAGGGCCTGTCCAACCTTACAGGGACAGGATTAAACAGAAATGCCTCCTCCTCACATATCTTCTTATTTTTCCTAATTTGCTCTCGTTATTTTGTCTTTATATATACTTTTTTTCTCCAAAAGGAAATTTCTGAGGTCAATTTTAATTAAAACACCTTGGTATGATCACTTCCTAGACCATAAATATTATATATATTTATATTATATTATTATTTATATCTCAACCTTTCTCGTTATTTCTTTCTTTAAAAAGTTTACGTCACTATCTTCTCACCTTGGGCTTAGGGTCAGTCAACAGCAGGCTTAAAAACTTATTTTAAGTTTTGAATTATTTTATTTTTATTTTTCAATTTTTTTAAAGTACAGTAGGACCTCCATTATCCAGAGTAATGACTGGGAGGGTGGTCCACGGATAATCAAACCACAATATTTTATTGACTAAATGTGCTGGATTATAAGGTTATAAAGAAAAACTGTGTACAGGATGTCATGTAAACATTTTAATTTGCATTGAGAAATGTGTATGTAAACGTTTTATTAATTAATAATTTGTATAAGTGCAAAAATAAACTCAAGTTCAAATTAAAGTTTTTTTTTAGAAAGTCAGTAATTTTTCTTTGTTTTTTTGGTACATAATTCTTTTCTTATATGTGTTCTGGTCGCGCGTAACAAGATAATTCTGTTGTATGTATGTACTCAAGTGAAGAGTCCTAAGCCCAACTGAAGCAATATTTCCTTGGTAGGCTAACAGCCCAGTAGGGGATTCGTAGAAAGACGTGAAAACGTTTCAGTCCAAGAATATGAAATAAATTGAGATGCTTCCAGAAATATGGAATCATCACATACTTCAGAAAACAGCGCTGTTTTTCCATTCATTAGTTTACAATGTTTGTAATTAATTTAAGTTCATATTTATGTACATAATCGTCATTACATATCATCATTTAATACATAATTATGACATCAAATCCTTTAGTTGATAAAAATAAAAATAATGCAATAAATATGTTTGTATGTACATAATATTTATAGAAGCAATAAAAATAAAAATTCCCCCATCGAGACCCTGGTTAATTGGAATCCCGAATAATAGAGTCCTGGATAATGGAGGTTCTACTGTAATATCAAGTCAAATATCTCGGTGTTGCTTGAATGTTTAAAGAACATGATCTCTATGTACACATTAACTGTTAAAGCACAAATAAGAATCTTCAGAGGATGGAAACAATTCAGGATAAATCCATTCAATAGACTTAAATTTGATTTTCTGAAAAGTAGCTACAGTCCAGTCAGTGAACAGTTATAGATGGAAATTTTTGGAACAAAATTTTTGACTTTGTAACTTTGTTTGGGCTGGATAGGAGGTGAACATGTCAAAAGTCTTCGCCCGTAGCCTTTGTTCCGGGGGGGAGGGGGGGTTTAGAAGGTCTCATTTTTCGGGTTTTCACTTATATCTCGGAAACCCTGCGTCCTAGCGACATGACCATTCTATAACAAATGAGCTGATTCAATTTCCTACAAGTTCTATTCAATAAAGTTTTTCGATATATCTTTAGTTTTCGAAATATCCGCTCTTGAAAGTCTGTCATTTTGGGAAAAATTACACTTTTCTTCTATTCTCGACCGGATATCTCTTCAACGATGAACCCAAAAAATAAATGTCGGCTATAGGGTTGTAGAGCATTCCATTCGCTTCAATAATATATATTACTTTAATATTTTATGTATTATTATATTTATTTATTTTACTTTAAGAGCTGCACAGCATTGGTGATCTGCCCTAAAAGAATTTATATAAAATATAATAAATAAAATAATAAATTATAAGCTAAGGATCAGTAACAAAATTAAAGGGTACGGAAAATGAAATGAAGAAAAGAATAATAATAAAAAATAAAAAAGAAATATGTAAGGAATTAATAAAATAAATAAATACAGAATTAAACTTATAATTTTAACGGTAATAATAAATAGTAATATATTTGCGGAGTTGATATCTGAGGAATATTATCCTGAAATAAGAAACTTTGACTTGGGAGTTATGTTTGGTATAATTATATTTTATTGTATGTCTTTGTCGTCTTTAAGTATGTCAGTATGGTATCAATGTGGGGACTCCTATCAGATAACAGTTCACTGAGGCTTCGAGGAATCTGTAAGTTGTCTCTTTTAAGGCAGTCTGTTAGGATGTGTTTTACAGTTAAAGGTACGTTGCATGCCTCACCTAGTATTTTGTCTTTTCTTGTGAAGAGGTACGAATGGGTGAGTCGTGTATGTCCAATTCTAAGTCGTGTTAGTATTACTTCGTCGCGTCTTGTCCTTAGTTCACCTGACGAGTATGGTTGAATACTGCACTTTACTTCCCTGAGGTGGTTATCTTGTGTGCAGTACCACGTTGCTTGCCATCTATTCAGTATAGTGTGTGTTATTTTTGTTTGTAAGTCTTGTGATGTAAGTAAGTACTGGTCATGTGGTCGGCTAGTTGTAGCAAGTTTTGCCTGTTCGTCTGCTTTTGAAGTCTCTCCAAGGTTCTCATGACCAGGAACCCACACCATTGTTACCATTGTGTGTAAGTCTTTTAGTCTCGATAGTTCTTGTAAAATTTGAACGAGGATCGGGTTGGTGGTGTAGATGTTCTTTAAGGAGAGTAAACAACTTAAGGAGTCTGTACACAGTATTATGTGCGGTATTGTAGTCTGTACGTTGGATAGGCCCAAAAGTATGCCGTGCAGCTCTGCTGTATATATGCTTGCATCTACTGGGAGGCTGATGTTGTATATAATTTCTCCTAAAACAGCAGCTGCACCCATGCCATTTGCTGTTTTGGACCCATCCGTGTATATTGTTGGAGTATTTCCATTAGTCCTTGTCAACTTGTTAAATGAAGCCCTGTAGTAGTTCTGAGATGATGCGTCGGCTTTTTTAAATTTTGACATTGTCAAGTCAATTCTTAGGTTGTTTACTCTCCTAGATGGGATTGAGAGGTTTCTGTAAGGATGTGTAGGTGTATTGATCAATGTAGTATTTTCTGTGTTTTCATGGAATCGGATTAGGAGTGGTTTTTGCCTTGGTTGTTCCTGTATATATTTGTTCATGTAAGGGTTGTTTAAAAACATGTTTACGCATGGGGTGTTCAAAGTTTTTTATCTCACGATAAATTTAAGACAGATCATCTGACCTCGATAATCCAACGAATGTTCTCCAGATTCTGAATAAAGGCTAGTTATTGGACTCGACCTGAAAGCTCCTGTTGCAAGTTATACCTGTGTTGTGTGTTGAGTCTAATGCTTTTAGTGTTGTCGAACTGGCAGATGAATATACCATGCAGCCGTAATCCAGCAGAGGCCTGGTGAAGGCTTTGTAACACTTTAGCATGGTACAATTGTCAGCTCCCCATTTAGTATTGCAAAGAATTCTTAAGAAATTCAGCGATTTGTAACATTTGTTAAGAATACTTTTGATATGGGGTCCCCATGTTAGTTTCTTGTCTAATGTCATGCCAAGGAATTTTAATGTGTCGCTGTGTTTAATGTTCGTGTTATTAAGCTTTAAATTTGGTGCTGGGAGGTTGCGTCTTTTAGAGAATAAAATACACTTTGATTTTTCCTCCGAAAATTGGAAGCCACTCCTTGAGGGCCAATATTCGAGAGCGTGGATTGCATCTTGCATTATTTCTTCAGCAGTTTCAAAGCTTTTGGATGAGTGATACAGGAGGATGTCGTCGGCGTACTGACAGTAAGATATATTTTGAGGGATAAAGCATCCGACTGAATTGATTGCTATATTAAATAGAGTGGTGCTCAGGACGCCTCCTTGAAGCACTCCATTTCCTAGTAGGAATTCGTCGGAAAGCGTGTTACCTATCCTCACCCTGAAACGTCTGTTTGAAAGATATTGGGAAATATATCTTAGGATATTTCCTTGTATCCCCCAGTCATTCATTTGAGCTAAGACTAGCCGTCTCCAAAGCCGATCATATGCCTTTTCCAAGTCCAGTGACACCGCAATAACCGTTTCTTTCAGCATGAAACTATTGAGAATGTCACTCTCTAATCTGGCAATATGGTGTTGCGTGCTGTGGTTCGGTCGGAATCCACACTGGAAATTTGGCAAAAGGTGATAATTTTCTAAAAACCAAGCCAACCTTTTATTTATCATTCTTTCCATAATCTTAGAACAGCAGCAAAGCAGCGATATAGGCCTATAACTCGACGGGCTATACTTGTCCTTACCAGGCTTTAAAACTGGAATGACAACAGATTCGTTCCAGGGTCTAGGATAGGTACCTGTCTTGAAAATATTGTTGTATAGCATGAGAAGAGTAGCCAGACCTCTAGTGGGTAAATTATTAATCAGCTCATAAGAAATGTTGTCTGTTCCCGGAGAAGTGTTACGGATGCCTGAAAGAACACATTTCAATTCGTTTAGCGTGAAGTCGTCATTCAGTGGATGTTCTACGTCAGTAAGTATAGGTATTTCTATGTTCTCAGTGTAAGTTTTGTGGTCTAGGAAGTCTTCACTAAAGTTTGCAGTGCTAGATATTCTGCTGAAGTGACTTCCTAGAATATTATTATAATATATAGAATTATTATAATATTAGAATTATTATAATATTCTATAATAATATAGAATATTATTATAATATACGAAGACAGGTATAGTTCCGCCCTCGCAAAACACGCCACAACTAAAAAACACACTTTCAACTTTGACGACACTAAAATACTTTCCACTGAACGAAACACCAAAAAACGACAGATTTCCGAATGCGTCCACATTAACTTAAACCCCAATAACATTAATTACAAAACCGACAAACAAAACATCTCCCCTGCTTACTCCTCCGTCTTCCATAAATTGTCCTGACCTCCTTTTTTATCTTTGTTCCCAGGCTCCAGACAATTTTTCTACTTGTGTGTCCCAAAACTCTTAACACCTTTTACAACCCCCTTTACAACCCGCTTTTACAACCCAGCAATTGTACCTCTTTCATCTTCACGGACTTACCGCCTCATCCCCACCCCCTTTCATAACTATAAAGACCCCCTGTGTAGTTGCTGTCCCTCATACTTCCAACCATGGTTACCTAAGTTGTCCTCGAGGTCTTCCTCCCTCCCCCCCCCCCCTAGGCATTCTCTAGTGGTACGTATCTATATATTAATTGTTATAAATTGTATTCACTTATAAAATAGTTTTTGTTTTTCACTACATAAAAAATGTTCGTTGTTTTTACTGTTTAATTTTTTTTTTTGTACTGTTTTACTAACACTTTCTACATGCTGTTTACTTTCCAACTACCGTATTTTCATTGTGTTAAAAATAAGATTGGTTAAAATTTATTGTATTGATATATATACTCCGCTCATTTCTGCCTGTCTTTTACTTACTAGTTGTACATATATATTTTTTTACTTATAAGTTGTATATATTTTTTAGCTGAAGAAGGCTGCCATTGTGCAGTCGAAACGTCCAAATACAGATTTCTTTTTGAAAGTCTGACGTTTTTCTCCTAGCCGAATCCCAACTATACCTGTCTTCGTATCTCTGCAGCGGCTAACTATCTCCATCTACATTATTATAATATATATAGAATGTATTATTATAATCACATTAGAAATGTTTTGAAAATATAATGAGTCAGGGAGCATATTATTCAAATTATATATTTTTTTGTAGACATTCCAGCTCCAGTTGATGCCCCCATCAGGTACTGTTATTGCAGAGAACGGTGTTGTTACACAAGTCTTACGAGTGACTACTCCAACTCAGGTACATCATTCATTTCAATATTCCATGTAAATACAAAACAACTCATACATAATTCACTCTAGTGTGTGCATAGAAAATCCAGTTCTCCCTACTGCTACAGGAAACTGCTTTATATTGACTAATTGTCTACTCTAATATTCTTGCTCAAATCAATAACACAAGCTTGGCAGCCTTTCTGTCCTTGTTTTACACAAGTGAAGTGGATTTTTATTAATATCTAACCCAGGTCTTCTAATCTTCATAAAACAACAAACAAAGATAATTCAAATCATTCAAGTTCAGGCTATCAAATGATAGTTTATTAATTGCAAAAACTACTTAGTCCTTAAGCCATTTGAATGTTTAATATGTTTAGTTTGTAGCAGAGCTTGTTTTAAATTATATATTTCCGCGGGAGAGAAGCCCGCTGCACTAAAGTTTTAATGGAGCTTTCCCGCGGGAATAATTTTTACCGTTAGTTAAGGAGTTAGTATCCAGATAGTGAGCAGATAACCGGAGGATTCGGCATCTCAGCAGATTAAGCGAAGTGTCGTTCTCCTAGCATTTTGTATCCTGCTACCTGCTCCGAGAGAACCACCAAAACCGGCCCAACATCTTGGTACACTAGGATTTATCCGCAAGTACTGAACTTTTTACTAGATTTAAGGCAGCTTGCGATAACCTAGGTTACCTTCTCGGTACAAGCAGTACCAGTGAGATCCAAGCTCCCGGCTACCAACTCTCTGCATGGAGATCCGCACTTCATCTCCAGTGACGTCATACCGTACCATTGAACTCTGATTCTAATTTATGAACACTTTTTATTTATGAACAATTATTTGTTTCATTTATTTATTTACAGTTGTCTTATAATTTTATTTATTTATTGAAGTTAAGTTTTATTATTTTATTTAATCAAGAGGAATATATTTATTATTTTATGAACACGCCTATTATTTATTTATTCTTTGTTGGGACCTTCTGACCAATATACAGACAATTAATTAACCCCAACAAGTTCACTTTTTAGAGATTTCATAGATATTGCCTGCTAGTGCATGGTCAAAAAATAATAAAAGGCTTTAGGGAAGATCTGTATTCTTTGCTCCATTGAAAATATTTGTTTTTCACTTTCTACTTTCAAAGAAGTAATTTTATCATTTTATTTTTGTCCTAGTGCCCTCTTCGGATGCGGATTAGAGTTTCGTACAATTGTGGAGGAGCGACAGTTACTGACCAGGCAGAAGTTAGTAATTTCCCAGGAGATCAATGGCAATGACAGGAGACTACCCGGGGGAAGTGAATTACTTCAGGCTAACTCCTAGAGTAGCAGAGGACTCAGATCACAACAATGTGATAATTACATTCCCAGACTCCTTCCTCCTCTCTTTATAAGACATGCCTCTTATTATTCATTTCGATATCTTAATGGTTTTCATTATTTATTTTTTTTTAATGAGGTACTCTATTTAACCGTTAGAAACTATGATTTTTTTAAAAGACCCTTTTTTAAAGCTGAATCATTTACTTTATTTTAATGTTCTAATTTATAATTGTATTTCATTTTCCTACATTATACTAATTTGTCCTGCACTTCATGTTAGTAATTACTATAAATAGCTAATTTATACTCTAAATATTGATTGTATTCAAGTTTGTTTCTTTGGAATGGGAGTGATTTTTATCAGCGAATTGAGCAATTAATTGTACAAGTTAGACCATGTTCTTTATACTCCATGAAAAAAGTAGTCTACTACTGTTGCGTCACTTTGGAATATGACTGGCTTTATTAAATTAATAAGATGTTTAAAAGAAAGAAAATGATAAAATATGAGGTGAGCTCTCTGGGCCCTGTAGATATACAGGGCTACCTGGAATATATTTACTGTAGATTACCAAACTTTATTTTACAGTACACAGTAAGATAGGCTATGCAACTCGAGAAATACATACTTGAAAGCTTCTGTTTAGAAGAATATTTCTGACTATAAATATTTTGAGGGGAGCCTCTTATATACATTTCCCATTCCATTTTCAAGAGCTTCCAATCCCAAGGTACGATAAACTTACTGATGCCAAAGTTTAATGGATCTTCACTTTTAAAGGAAATTAGTGTTAATAAAATAATTAAGTGGCCATTCATTGCTGAGAATTTATTTCTCCTTAATCATTGCATGAACAAGACTTTATTCTTAGATAACATTAAGTGTTCACTTTAAATTGTTTTGAGATTAAAACGGTTTACCCTTAACCCTTAGTTACTAACCTTTACTTTATACCACTCACACTAACCTCGGGTCATATTGACCTGTAACTTGAAAAATAAGGAATAATTATAAGAATACAATAAAAAACAGATTACGTAAGTCTTATGATAATCAAATTTATCATATAAATAATAATATATAGACTTTAATGAAGCCTCGGGTCAATTTGACCCGAGGTTAGTAACCAAGGGTTGAACTTATTGTGGTGTTAAGGCTTAGGAAACAGGGCACTGATTTACCTTTCTAACTGCGATTTTTCAGAACGTTGAAATTCATTGGCCTCTTAATCTTTAATGGGTATTTCGCATTCAGAAAATTGCTCAATCCAGCTTCCATATCCTCTTCTGAACAACCTTCTTCCTACCAAGAAGTACTTCTTGGAAGAATTCCTTGGGTAGTTCCCTGGAACAATCTTGAGTAATTGGAAGATGGGATTTGTTTAACAATTGGTCTGCATGGTACTACTTCTGTAAACTAAATCATAATGTGATAATTGTCACTGGACTGGCTTTCAGTCACAATAAACACATTATGTTTTAGTTTACAGAATTAGTATAGTGCAGACCACTTCATATTCATGCCTATATGTATACACAATTCTTTGTTCGTATCTACTTTTTCTTGATAATTGCTTTGTGAGTTGATAGAGATTGCTACTCAATAAATATGTAATTCATGTTACTGCTCTTTGTGATTGAATTTTATTTATATTTCATTGAATTTGATTGTTTTGTTTTTTGTTTTTTTGAACATTTACTATTACTAGCACACTTGTTAGTATCTTTGTTTTTGTGTCGTTAATCTATTGTTTTCATTTTTGAAATTGATTTTAATTTGAATTCTGACCCATCTTAATGGAATGGAATTTCTATCTAAATGTTGCAGAGAAGAATTTTAAAATCATGATGTTTTACTCTGAGAAATTTCTCGAATCTGGAAATTTATATAGTATATTTTTGTTCCGTTGGCTTAGGCCGTTTTTCGTAGCACTCAGTTAGCTTTTTTTGAAAACTATTCATTTTTTTTTATATCACTCATTATTAATAAACAGACTTTATTTGATACATTTGGAAGATAACTAACTACACATAAATGGAGTGTTTTCTCTGAATTAATCTAGCTAGTATATTAGTCAGTTTCTATTCTCTACATGCCTGAGTTTCCAGCTCTGGACTACTCACAAAATATCGTTACGGTGTTTCTCAGTGATTGTAGTCACGTTATGTTTAACACAATATACTTATGTCTTATTTCATTTAATGCAGAGCGCTTCTTTGATTCATGAAAGGTTCTTTTATTTATCCTGTAATTTTTTCTGTGTGCCACCCAGCTCTCAGTACTTTACCTATAGGTCTGGAGAAGCCTCCGCTAGGTGATGGCTTGTAACTTTAGTTTATTTATTTATTTTTTTTTAATTTTCTGATCTACTACTACTAATACACTTCATTTTTTCTTGATTGCATTAAGATCGAACTTGACGAATAGAATGACAATTCCTTAATTTTTTTCTTCACAATTTTGTGGATACAGATTACAAGTCCATCATTTTAAGTATCAATGTTATAATTTTTATTCACTGCTATGTGTTTGGGGAAAATTTGTTTTCAGCTAAATGTGTATTATTTGTTTCTATATGAGCTGATTACAGATTCAAGTTGTAGTTTTTATTTGAATTCTGTTCTCTTTGTTTTTAAGAAAAACATCCGTTTGAATTTTTCAGCAACATTTAATTTGGGGTCTCCCGTGGTCTAATGACTAGCGCCTTGGATTCATAAGCGGGAGATGGTGGGTTCGATTCCCAACCTCCGGCAGGAATTTTATCATCCCACGGTTCGCTGGTGAAATTCCTCGCTGCACCCTGGATGTCGGCGCTAATGACCTAGATGTAGATGCGCCGTAAAAAAAAAAAAAAAAAAAAACATTTAATTAATAACTCCAGTATGTATAAGATATTGGTAAAGTTCTCATGTGTCTCGATCTAGAGATGGTATGAAATGGTATGAGGATTAGCTGTGATATTTAGAAAAAACAAATTTCATTCAAATTATATTATTAGTTGATAAAAAAATTAATAAAATGTAGCAATATATATTTTGTGTCTTGAACAATGATTTGTGTCTTGATCATTCAGATACTGCTTGAAGATGGCCTTTTATTAGATATTTCTTTTTACTTAATGTAAAGTTATAGTTATAAAAAACAAACCTAAGTTATTTATAATAATTTTTCTAAATCAGTTTGTATTTACATTTGTATGTAAAAAAAAAAACAATTAAATTTGTTTAGAGCCTTCTGCTCAAATTCAGGAACATAAATATGCTTTAGCTCCACCCGAAGAACCTATATAATGTACTATATAACATACAGTGTTCTTTTTCGTAAATGCCATCCCACCAGCGCGAACACCAGCAGACACTTTTTTGTAACGTTTTTTTTTTTTCAGTTTAGTCATCGCTAAAGCATATTTATGCTAAAAAAATCTACCACGAAGGAGCTGCATGACTAAGCACATTCCTCAGCGAGTTGGTAGTCAGGACATGTTGATGTTAATTTTTTTTTTTTTAATTTTTATTCATTGACTAATTTTTGATGTTTTAATTGAGTGAATTTTAATTTATTTTAATCTAATTGAAGATAAAGTTTAGGGAGTATTATGTAAGATTATCTCAACAGTATTGTTACTCATTCTTTACATCTTTTGGCTATAAAGTTTTTTTCTAAATTAATTCAGATTTAACGTGTGTATACATGAATGTTGGTCATTGTCTTAGTCCTTTAAAATAATAGGTTTTCCCTAACAAAGCACCTTAAAGCACAATTTTCCCTATTATTATAAACATATATTTTCAATAACAATGTCATTATAAAATATCAAATTAAATAATTATTTATACTGCATTAAATAACATATTTCAAATTACTTGAGCACTCTACCAACCTGGTAGAGACAATTATTATTTACAGATTAGTCATAATTTGAACTAATGTGAAGGTATACTCAGTCTATAAATGAAAAAAAAAAAACAATGAATAAAATATTGCCACACTATTAAATACTCATATGTTGATTGTGGTTAGTTTGTCAATTGAGATCATCTTTGTTTGAAAAAGTATTTTATTTTAAGCTCTTTAAAACAGCTTTGAGGCGAAAAATTTACTTAACTTTTGTTAACTGTGCTATGACACATGTATGGCCCACATGTATTTTTCCATTGGTGCGACACATATGGCTCATAAGCATTTACTAATGGACCTTAGTTGGACATTAATAAACTAAGTACATTATCGTATTTCTAAAATTCAAGTTCAATCTTTTTTTTACAACAGATTTACTCACAATGGTTCAATTCGTATGTGGTTCTCTAGAAACAAACTGCACCTCCTGTCTAGAATTTGGCACCACATCACACAAACAATGCCCACTTGCCAACTGTAAGTTTACTTGTACGTGTTTTCTTAGCTTTAGCTGTATTCTACTTAACACTACTATCTCCCTTGTCTTGGCCCCTGAATATTTTCCTTATACAAATTACGACAGAATGAATGTATTTACAAGTTGAAAGAAGACCTTCATACAACGGCATCACAAAAAAGGATTTGAATGTTGATACCTACAATCAAAATGTTACAGAAGTGAGTTACAATACATGCCTTAAACAGCTCAATAGGTTTGAATGGAACGCTGAATGTGAAGTTAATCATTACCTACCATAATTCAGGTGTGTTTTTTTTTATATATTATGTATTTTAATCTATATATTTTTCATTAGGTTTCATTGTTTCTTTTAAATCCAGTACTAATTTTTGTTGTCATACCTTCTGTTGGAAACCGTCGTAACAGACATTGGTTGGAATCCTATGGGCGAGTGTATTTGAATCGATCCATGCAAAAAGAACTTCAGTCCATTTTTTCCCAATATGAGTTCGGATAATATTTTCGTTAGTATGAGTGATTAATTCTTTGTATCTAAAGGTAACTTCACATTTCTATATTTTAAAGGACTTCAGTACAATACATAGTTGCCATAGAAACATAGCCCTAATTTTATAATTCCATGCAGAAGGGGTTTCAGTCTAGTTTTCTCAAAAATACTGATTTTGGACTGAAGCTCTTTTTGCATGGATTGATTCATTTGTCATAAATATCATTCATTCTCAAGCCACTGTCTGGATAGTACTAAAGTGTAGTTTGTGGTCTTGCCATTTACTGGCAGAAATAACCTCTATGATTAAATATATTTTGTTGTTACTTAAATATATTGTACTCTTATTAAAGTATTCAGTTTTAATCCTTAAAGGGTCTTAAATATAGTTTTTACTGAATGGAGTATCTCATTGTAGTAGTATGAGATAGGCTCAATGGTAGATTATAGTTCTTATTGACTCAAGCCTCATTCCTCTTATTAAGGTGTATTAATAAGATATGAAACAAAATTATCCTATTTTTAATTATCATTTATTTGTTGAACTTATTTTTAAAAAGAAATATGACATCAGAATGTTTTTCTTAAAAAAATGTGGAGAATTGACTCTATTGTTCAAAGTGTAACTTGCATTCTCTTTTAATCTGGAAAAATGTTAGAGCTAAAATCTCATATTGTGCATTTTCATAATATGAGATTGCAGTTCTTCATGACTCAAACCTCGTTTTTCTTATTTGGACATCTTGATTCATAGAAGATTAAATAAAGTAGGATGAATTTTTAATTATTTAAAAGGAAATTTTAGCATGGGCGTATATAAGGTGGGGGCTGAGGGGGCTGCAGCCCCCCCCCCCCCCCCTCCCCCGGAATTTTCATTTGATTGTAAAAATGTGTCATAAAAACCGTAAAAATAAATTAAATAAGAAAAATTAGTTAATAAAAAATAGTTTATTTTAGGTGTAATAGCGTTTTAGTTGCCTAAAACTATTCCGAGCTCTAAATTTTTCATATCCCAACCCCTCCCGAAATTATTTCCTATATACGCCCATGAATTTTAGTACAGTTTGACCAAGGCAGTTAATTTTTATGAGAAAAACACTCCTAGAAAGTCCAGAGAAGGGGTCTGAAAAAACAACAACAAATAATTATGACCATTAAAAATAAGATTATATTTTTGACTAATTCTTTGAAAGCATTCCAAATAATTTACTTTTTATATTGACTGCAAACATTTTGTCATTTGGCAGTGACAGATAAAGTTATCTGATAGCTTCGAAAAGTCTTAGCAAATTTTATTGAATTGTTTTAAAATAAATATTTTGTTTTACTTTCAAGGATGTTTTTAAAAGAATCAAAATTTTCTTTGAGGGCTTCTTCAACTTCTGAAAAGAAATTATCATTACATGCCACTTTTATGAAAGCCGTATTTAAATCATTTTTCATTTAAAACCAATATTATTTATTTTTAGTAAATAAAGTCCTTATATTTTTTTATGAATATATCATCACACATTGTTATATTTATGGCATGTGCAGTATAATTATTCTTAAGGAAGAGAGTAAAGTCAAAATGTTATGTACATATCTATCATAATGTAAATCTGTATATAATGAATATATATGAGCAGTATGTCTGCTGTATATGTGCATACGCCAGATATTGAACTATGTGTACTGTTATATATTTTTTTGTGTACATATCTTAATTTATAAATGTATACTATTATTATTGTTGTTGAATTTTTAGTAATCATTTCATTGTACTTAATTTAGTTAATAAACAAGTTTGTTATTTTATATTATTGTTAAAAACCATAATTTGGGGGCAAAATAGGGCACATAAATCGTTTCTAAATATGAATATCTGTTTTATTAGTTATAGGTTAATTTTATCTGATGGAGTACCCATAAACTAGGAAGGATGAATGCTTGATTTACAAAAATTTTGATTTGTAATCTTTATGTATTTATTTATAAAAGTTTGTTCAAACATGTATGAATACCTGAAATGATTTCAAGTTTCTCGTGATACTAATTATTGCGTTTTTTCTTTATTAATACAAAGTCAACAAATAAATTTAATTGTTTAAATGTTTTTTCAACAAACATGACAATAAGTTTGTTTATACTACATATTATAATTCATACGACCTAGTGATTTTACTCCAGCAGAAGGTAATATTATTTACTTCACTGTATATACAAAATCAAGTGTGAGTTCCATCCATTAACAAACTAGAGAACATTGTAAATACATAGGCTTGAGCATATTTTACTCGTTTTATTTATTTAAAAGTTGCCGCCTGAAACATATTAAGCAAACTTGTGTGTAGCTGAATAAGAGTCTCTAATTCTGTAATTTAAGCAGTTTTATTTCAATACCATAAACATGAATTATCTGTAAAGACTGAATGATATGATAAAACGATTGGTTTAAAGTTGTATATAGCTACTTTAGTCAGGCTTCAATATTCCTTGCATTGATGAAATTAAGCTATAAATACTATTTTTCTTGTACCTATATGATATAAACTATAAATTCAATTTATTTTAATTTAATTTATGAGGTAGGTCCATTAGTGTGGAGTTTAATTGTTACGAGATATGGTATATCCTCAGCAGATTGAAAATATAAAAAATGGAGCATTTATAATTTTCTTTCCATTTTTTATTTTTTTGTATCTTTACGCCAAATTGTTGCATTAAATATCAGATTATATCATTTATTTTTTAAAATATTTCCTGTCAATAACATGTACTATAAAATTGTGAATAACTTGTGTATATAGAATAAATCTATACAACACGTTACTTTATCATTTCTGAACCTGCTGTTTGTTCTTGCACGTAAAAAACTTTTATACTCTATGAACTTTTAATCTCTATTGAAAAGGAACTCTTTTATAATGTTGACCCAAAATGTTTGGCTCTTCAGATCACATAGTACACAAAAATAATGGTCATTCAAATTTGAATTTGTGTGTCTATACGAGGCCGGTGAGGAAAGCTATGAGACTAATTTTGTACTAACTTAAAGTTTTTATTTATTTTTTTCAAACAACAACGTTATCCCCTTCAATTTAGTTCCATTGGGCAGCAGAGTCATTGTGGCATTCTTGGTAGCAGTGCTGAAAGTCTTCAAGTGGTCTTCTAAATGTTCTCCAGAGTTCCAAAATGGTGTCTTGGACATGTATCAATTTCGGGAAAAGTCACAAGGACTCAAATCAGGTGAATAGGGAGGTTGAGAAACAGCAGTAATGGCGTTTTGAGGTAAAAAATTCACTGCTTAAAATGGGCATTATCACGATAAATCATTCTCTTGTCTGCAATGTCTGGTCACATTAATTACTATTTTCCTGAGCCTTTCAAGGACACTTCTATATCTTTTGATACATATTCTTTGTGCATTATCCCGACTGACAAAAAAAAAAAAAAAAAAAAAAAAAAAAAAAAAAAAAAAAAAAAAAAAAAAAAAAAAATTGGCATGGCTGAGAAGATGACAGGGGGATGAGAATACAGTCTAGGAAAATTACCAAGAATTTTTCAATTGTGTGATCACATATCATTCTTCATTGTGTGGGATCCTGAACAAAGCAAAGAGTGGTGCTCTCCCCCTCATCTCCTTGGCTGAAGACATGTCATATAAGCAAACCATAGATCAAGACTGAGCAGATTTGTTTTTTGGACAGTTAGGGTATCATGCAAGAATTTGTTCCGCCAGGACGAACTCTCTGCCAAGTGTTTTTATTATAAAAGTGTCCTTGAAAGGATGTGTTAATATCTGCAAGTATTAGTACGGGTGGAAATGTTAAGTTAGTAAGAGGACACTACACAACGGAGTCGGATGCATCGTATTATCTGCTGAGGCAGTGAGCCCTAGACACAGACTGGTTAAAAATGTAGTTATACTCCGCCTGCAAACAAAAGAACGAGAAGGGGCATGGCTGGAGGGGTTCCAGTGTTGTAAAGCAATCAAGCCAGTCACTCCAGTGTTGGCTTTGGGGGTTAATGCCAATTAATTTAATCAGGAGGACGCAGCTACAATAGAGTGAGCAGACATTCGGTTGTATAAAAGAATTGAGACTGTCAAAGCCTGTTACATAGTTAGTAATCGGACTTGGGGTCTCACGTGGTCTAGTGGCTAGCGCCTTGGATTTATAAGCGGGAGATGGTGGGTTCGATTCCCACTGTAGGCAGGAATTTTCTCATACCACGGCTCGTTGGGAAAATAACTTGCTGCACCCTGGATGTTGGCGCTAATGGCCTGGATGTTGAAGCGCCGTAAAAAAAAAAAAAAAAAAAAAAAAAAAAAAAAAAAAAAAAAAAAAAAAAAAGTAATCGGACTTGTTCACTATAAATGTTATCTCTAATAAGTTTAGCAACCCCACCACAAGATCTTCCTCCCTAACAGTAATCAAATCTATATGCCGAAATGTCATGGATGCTGACATCCTTATCTCAGGCTAAGTGGGTTTCTAGTGTGGTACCAATTTGAAGAGTGGAATGCTATGGGATCTTAGTGTCATTTTACAATTTTTCATTTTTTGAATGCAATGTAATCTGTTTCTAAGGAACTACAACCAACAAGAGTAGTACATAGATCTTTTAGCAGGCTTTAAACAGTTTCGGGAATTGATAATCAAATTCGTACTCGCCGATGTCTAGTCTCTATCAGGTTCTAACTTCACATCATATTTTGCACAAACACTGAGTTGGGACTACCTTTCAGAATGAGTGAATGTTCAAAAATATGTTTTATACCGACTCTTGGAAAAAAGCAGAAGTTAAACTGTAATGTTTTGAATTTATCTGTTAACCGCTACAGGATTCCCCTCCTAGATGACGGAGTCAGAGAAGCATACTCGTTTCATTGCTCGCCCGGAACGGGTCCTGTAGGGCTCTTGAGTTTGCGCTGGTTGTCGATCCACAGCTGGTTTCTTCAGACATGAAGGTAAAGAGTGAGGCTGCGTTTTTGGAAGATCTGGTGGGGTGTCCTGAGTTTGTTCGGAGGGGAGGAATGCAGGCTTAAGGTCTATCAACTTGGTGGCTTCGCGGCAATTCCACTCTTCATTTGTTTTCGTCACAACAGATATTTCAGATCGCCCACTTGATTTTTGAAGCCGTATATATTCCAGCGAAGGACTTACATGGATATTTTATTTAGGTAAAAAACATGTGTGAATTATTCGAGTAGGTATTATTCATGGGACACGATTTTTCCTCGTCGAGACCCGTTTGTGGTTGCTGCGATATTAATACTTGATTATGTTCTAACATAGTCCATAGCAATAATTAATAGCATATATTGTGGACAATATTTCAATGAACAGACAGACAAGCACAAATTGTTTTATGGTTCGATTTGGTGTCTTCGACAAATTAAATTGAAAGATATTATGAACGGGTTGATTCTTTATAGTGTACAAAACCATTATTTTGTTTACAAAGATTCTGTCGCACGTTTTTAAAGATCTTTGTCAGCCGTCCTTTTATATGCGAGTAGAATGCGCACGCTGTCCGCTCTATATATGAACCCGCAGTTTTGTTCATGCTTTCGTACTATGATTTAATCTTTCCAGGACACTCTCTGAAATCGTGGTTTTTACTAAACATTCAAGCTGTAGATTTGGGCCCTTTAGTGCAGACTTCTTGTTCGTTTCGTTTTGTTGTGGGCTTCAGGTGCCTTCTTCCGTACTTCTTGTTCGTCTGTCGCAGGATTCTTGAGTAATTGAGGCTGCTCAAGTGAAATAAAGCTTTTCTGACCGTTTTCCAGCTTTCCCAAACGGCTCTTTATGTTCTCGAAGAGCTCTTGATCTTGAGTTGCGTGTTCAGTGATGCCTGATTTTGCTTTCTCGGCTTAAATGTTTGAACAGTTCTCATAAAATCTCTTTTTGGCCTCCGAATAACTTAACTTTTGAAGCATACTGACCTTCTTGGTTTCAGATTCTGATTCCTTCAACGAGTAAGGGCACCTCTTGAAAAATGAACAAATAGCATCTGGTTTCCGAACTTCTCCTTCATGTTTCGCTTTGGAACACTTGGCACATTTTGCCTCCTTTTCGAAGGTTTTCGAGTGATGGTTCAATGTGCTGCAACTGAAATTCCTAAGGAAACGAATGATATATGACTTTAATTATACTAAATGAAAACCAATGTGTAGTTCCTCGGGTAATACAGATGGTGCTATTATTACTACATATAGAGGTGAGTACTGCATTCTTTTCATGTAAGTCGTTTCATGCTAATTAACTTCTGCTCGGACAGCTCTGGACACAGCTGGATCATGTGCAATGACTTTACAGTAGACAATTACACGAGAGTGATTTCAATTTTCATGTGGAGTCACAACTACTTGAACACAATTGAATGATTTAAACTTTAGGTAATTAAAGGGATACTGAGGTTTGTTGAATATATAGAAGAAGCAAACCATCTCTTTTCACTTATTACCAGAAATGTATTTGGAGAATGTATTAACCCATTGATTAATATCAAAGGGATTAATTTGTTTGAGTGATGTTGTATAGTAGTATGTTGTATAAGCTCATACCTCTTTGTAACGAGCTCTCCCGCCAAGGGAGCAGGATATGTTCACTCAGTGTTTGTTTACTGGTCTTTGTATAAACTCATGTGTATTGTTATTGATCCAATAAATATGTATTTATGATACAGTGTTCTATTTCCATGAACTTATAACATGGTGGCAGCGGTATCCTACCTATTAGGTAAATAGATTCTTTTTGAAATTTGGATTTTTTTTTTTGAAATTTGGAATCTTTGGAAACATGGCTTCATCATTGCTGAAGTTTGATGGATTTCTTAGTTTTGAGGGCGACGTTGCAAGGAATTGGAAGTCGTTTCGAAATGCATTTAGTCATTATATTGATGGATATTTTTCCAGTGCCACAGGTAAGCAAAAAGTTGCTGTGTTGTTATACCACATGGGGACAGAAGCGAACGACATTTTTGATACTCTAAAAGTGGCAAATAAGGAGAAGTTAGAAGACGTTATTATGGCTTTTGATGACCACTTTCTACCTAGAATTAATCTGACGTATGAAAGATTTATGTTTTTTACGAGACGTCAGGCAGATGGTGAAATTGGTCTTGAGCAAAAATTGTGAATTCGGTGAATTAAGTGACAGCCTGATTAAGGATATTTTCATATGTGGAGTGCGAGACAAGGCTGTTCAAGAGGCTTTATTGAGGTTAGGAGATTTGGATATTGAGAAAGCCTTAAATTTTTGTAAAACTAAGGTAACAGTCGCAGCTCATGTGGACAAAATGATGGCAGAATCAGTGGCTAGGACTATCAAGGAGGAGCCTCTTGATTTTATACGGAGGACTGGACAAAGCAGGGACATAGGGAGTCTGAGGACTCGTGACGCTAAACCCATAGTTCGTGAGGTGGAGGATTGTGCTTTTTGTGGTTACAATCACTTGTATGGAAAATGTCCTGCTTACGGAAAACAATGTACAAAATGCAATCGTAAGAATCATTTTGCAAAAAAATGTAAGGCTAATCAGAAACCGGCTGAGAAAGTGGATAACTTGGACTTTGACATTTTGGACTCTGACGTGGAGTATTTTGTTGATGCTCTGGAGACACCTGAGGCTGGACCTGCATCGCAGACTGCTGGAAACTTGTATACGGCTACTCTACAGGTTTGTGGACTGCCTATCACCATGAAGGTCGACAGTGGGGCTCAGTGCAACGTCATTGGTCTCCAACAGTATCTTGATTTTGGTTTGGACCCTAATGAGGTAAAACAAACTCATGTATCAATTAAATCTTTTACAGATAATAGGTTAAATGTTTTTGGAAAATGTTAGTTAACTTGTATGTTTAAGTCAAAAACTTACCGAATTGATTTCTTTGTTGTTGACATGGATTGCGTTAATATATTAGGCTTACAGACTTCTGAACTGTTAGGGCTCATTAATAGAGTAGATTATATTTATAATGATGTTGAAAGTATTGTACCGCTGGAATTTGTTGATCTTTTTAATGGTGAGGTAGGTTTGATGTCGGGTCCTTTGGAAATTGACGTGGATGAAAATATTAGGCCGGTTATTCAGCCACCTCGTAAGATTCCTTATTCGCTAATGCACAAGGTAAAGGGTGAGTTAGATAGTATGGTTCGAAAAGGTATCATTAGGCCAGTCGAGGAACCGACAGATTGGGTTAGTCAATTAGTGGTGGTTCAGAAAAGAGACGGTTCGTTGAGGTTGAGCTTAGACCCCCGCCCATTAAAAGAGCTCATTATCCCATGTTGTCTGTTGAAAACATTACCGCAAAGTTGGCAGGGGCAAAGTATTTTTGTAAGTTAGATGCTTTGTCCGGATTTTGGATGGTTCCCTTGACGGAGAAAAGTGCAAATTTGTGCACATTCCAAACACCCTGGGGGAGATATTGTTTTTTACGATTGCCTTTTGGGTTGTCGGTGGCTCCTGAGATATTTCATAAGCGTATTAGGGAAACTTTTATGTATATAGAAAATGTTGATTCGGTGCAGGATGACGTTTTTATTTGGGCGAGAACTAAAGAAGAGCTATTTCAAAGTCTTGTAAAGGTCTTAGCTGCCGCTAAGGCTGCCGGAATAAAATTCAATAGGAAAAAATTTGTATATGGCTCGGAGAGTATTACATTTTTGGGGCATACGTTCAGCTCGCAGGGAGTGTTGGTAGAAATTGATAAAATTAAAGCGATTAGGGATCTAAAACGTCCTGTAGATAAAAAATCGCTACAACGGGGGTTGGGGATGTTTAATTATTTGTCAAAGTTCATTCCCAAGTTTTCAGATATGTCAGCTCCCCTGAGGGATTTGCTACGTGAGGATGTCGAATTTGTTTGGGAGTGTCATCACTCTGAGTCGTTAGATAAATTAAAGAGTGCTGTTATTAAGGCACCAGTTTTGGGGTTTTACGACCCGAAAAAAGAGTTAACGCTTAGCGCGGACGCCAGTTCGTACGGTCTTGGGGCTGTACTCTTGGGGCGTCCAGAGCTCTTACGGACACCCAAAAAAGATATTCTCAGATAGAAAGGGAACTTTTGGCGTTGGTTTTCGGGGCAGATAAGTTTCGTCAATTCATTATTGGAAGGCCCAGAGTCAAGGTTCAAACGGATCACAAGCCTATATTAGGACTGTTCAACAAGCCGCTATCTAAGATAACCACAAGGCTTCAAAGAATGATGTTACGGTTACAGCCCTTTCGAATTGAGATACATTATGTCCCGGGAAAGTATTTATTTTTGGCCGATGCTTTGAGTAGGGATTTTATGCCTTCTGGTTGTGATATTACAACTAACTTAGATGATGTGGACCAACAATGTTTTATCTCCTGATAACACATTTACCGGTGACCTTGGAAAATTGTAAACTCATTGCTTCTCACTCTACTAATGATGCTGTGTTCTCCCAGTTAAAGAAATATATTATAGGAGGTTGGCCCAGGTACTATAAAGATATTGTAGATGTAGTGAGGCCGTATTTTGAGTTTCGGGATGAGCTTACAGTTGTTAAGGGTTTGATTTTTAGGGGAGACAGAATTCTTGTTCCTCAATGTAATAGTTGTCAGAAATACCAAGACAAAAATGTTAAACAAGCCTTGAAGCAGAAAGAAACTCCACTGCTTCCGTGGTCGGAGTTAGGTTGCGATGTATTTGAATTAAATAAAAAATATTATTTGGTAGTAGTGGACGCTCTGTGACCAAGGTCATATACTGTAGTCAGTGACGCTGGTCATAAATATATTAGGAATGAAATTTATACTAAGAAAAGGCAGGGGCGTCGCTTGTTTCTCCGGGATTCCGCGGCTCCACTGACTTTTCCGGGGGAGTGGGGTGGTTTGGTTAAAGTGGAGACGGTACCAACGGTGAATAGCACGCAACCAAAGGATCCCGTTTTGGTTGAGGGTCAGTTGATCCCGCCTTGGTTGTTCCCACAGCCAGTGACTGAAACAGATGGTGTGGTACCACTGGTGAAATCTATTCCTACTTCTCAAGATGCGCCTGACTCGAATATGTATAGTAGTACTACTAAGGCAGGGCGCGTGATTAATCGACCCATTCGCTACAAAGATTATATAACCTGACCTATAGATGTGTATATATGAATGTACCTAATCTTATGTATTATGTTACTGGTCTTTGCATAAACTCATGTGTATTGTTATTGATCCAATAAATATGTATTTATGATACAGTGTTCTATTTCTATGAACTTATAACAAGTGACATACCTTTTTTAATATTTTAACTATTAAATAGTTTATTTATATTAAGGGCTTTAAATATCGTAGTGCGAATTCGTCACCTTCATTTCTTTTATTCATTATGAATTTTTTCCTTTAGTTGTAATCTCAGACTTTTGAAAATCTATTTCTTCATTGATAACACGTTCCAAATTATCTGTTTCCGCTCATAATCGCTTATCATCGGAGACGAATTATTATAGCAGAAAATGAAAGACGTCTAATTCCTTCATAAATAGCCCTGAGGATGGTAGCTCGTGCTACCATCCTCAGGGCTATAATATTATGCCACTTTTCGACACTTGCAGAAGCTTGACGAGCCATGTTTCAAAGTACGAGGTTGCTGGCAGAGGAGGAAGACATTCACCTCGTACTTTGGATCATGGCTCGTCAAGCTTCTGCAGGTGTCGAAAAGTGGCATAATATTATAGCTCTGAGAATGGTGGCAGGAGCTGCTGAAAGCACTTAGCGCGAAAAATAAATTTGCTGTTAGCGAATTAATTGGACGTCTTTCATTTTACTACTATAATCATTCTTTTCAAATAATAAGCTATTATCAGCGGAAACAGCTAGTTTTGAGTACCCTATTCAAAATGGCTAGAAAGGAAGGATATTATTCAATTAAAACATAATATGCTAATAAAGTTTAGAATAGAAAAAGACTCATTTAACTCAATTTTTATTAAATACAAGAGCCAAAAATGATTTGAAGATCATTACCATCCAATAACATATCATTAAGGCCCGAGCCACCATTTTGAACATAGCCATATTTCCTAAAAGAGAGTTCTGGGCATGATGAACTCTCGACAAAAATTCACCATCACATATACATATATTCAATTGGTACAAACAAATTTTGATTAACTTTCAAGTTGATTTCTGTAAGTTTTGAGAGCCAAAAAGTAAGTTGTCTGAATAATGCTCTTATATGTTATAAGATCGCATGTCAATTTTTGTCCATTTAAGTTGGTTCATAAAGCTTTTTATGTCCGCGGCTGATATTTATTTGAAAACTTGAGATAAATGTCCGAATCCCTACTGCTTATTCATTATGTATTATTTTAAGAGACTGAGTTTATAATATTGATATTTGTTTACAAACATATACATATTACCAAAATTCTCTCATGTTTTTTTTTTGTGTTTTAAGGCAGTTCAACCACTAGGGTCATGGATGCCTATGTATATGCGTGCAATTGAAAATTAATTGATGTAAAGATGTAAAAGAGTAGATTATTTGAATCATATATGTAGATTAATCATATACTTGATATTTAATCAATCATATAATTAGTCGTTGAATATATTTTTATTTTAGAGGGGAAAAAAAACAAAAAAAAATGTTAAATAGTCAGAATAAAATAAGATAACAAAGGGGAAAAATACTTAAAAATGTGGTGTAAATGTAAACACGTGGGATGACACACACACGAACACTCATACATACACACATACACGCGCGCACACACCTTCACTGACACGCGAGCGTCAGTCTATTTTCTAGATCTACTTCTCCTTATAGATTTAATTGTTATTTATATTTTTGTGATCAGATCTGTAGCCCTCTCATGTTTATTTGGATTCAAGTACTCAGTGGGCCCCAAAAAAACCTGGGGATCTTCAAAACTTCATTCCTCTATGTCTAAAATCTTAATTTGTCATTCATTACCTTCCTTCCTTAGAACAGTCTCTTGGTTCCGCCAATAATTAAACCTTATAAATAGAGAACTATGAGTAGCAAAGAAAATTCATCTAATGATACACTGGAGGATTGTTTAGAGTGTCGTCTCGTAGGTGGGCTTGGATGTTTAGGAATTTGTAGTTATATTTTATTTCAATCTAAACAAATGAAAGGTTACAATCAGAAAGGGATGATTTTAATCGGCAGTAGTAAGAAAGTTTTATCTTAGTACCAATATAAATTATACATCAATGTTTATAATTATTAGTCTATCCTAATGAATATTTTGTATGTTTCAGGCTTTGGTCTTTTGGGGCTCTTTCGGTTACTGGGTGTTAGGATAAAATCACTTGAATAAGGTGTTTGGTCTTGAGATGAACTGAATGAAGTAAAGAATTATGTATTAGCTACCATGAGGACTACGGGAGTAGTTATTTCATGTAACTTTTGGATGTAAGCAACATACCTGGGAATCTACTGTAATCTTAGCCAATTTGTATGTTCTGCAGCTCTCCAAACTTCTGTTTGTGGCATCGTTGCTTGGTTGTTTTGAACAGCTATATTGAGATGTCCAGGAAATAGTATTAAAAAATTATATTAATTTTCAATTTTTTGTTTTATTTTTATAAATAACAGTTCTTTTTATAATAATATAATTGTATTCACCATTAACTACTCTGATTTTCTTTTGCCATGTATCGAATTTTATACTATTTTTGAAATACAGTCAGCATAAACATTTGTAAAGGCTACTACCCTGGAATTAGTCTTCAGTTACTTTTAATAACAAGTGAAGCCACAGTGTTGCCTTAATGCTAAACTTAAAAAAAAAAAAAAAAAGACATTTTTTGCATCTGATTATTCACTGAGCCCAAAATTGAATTCTTAGTTTAAGGTAGATTTCTTTTCATTAACACTTTGACAACTAGTGTCAAAGTTGGACACTGCCATCATTTTTACATAAAAAATGATGGCAACATGTTGTGTCAGGAGTCATCAAAGTGTTAATTGTTCCCATGAATTTTTTAGTTCTTTTGCTTGTCCTAAATTTTGAGGAAAGGTGTTTCTCCTTAATATCTTATTATATTAAATTTACAACATAGCACCCTAAACGAAAGAACATTCTCCCATTTGATCTGCTTAAAGTTTTGAAGTTACAATGACTGTTTCAATCAAATTATACAATTTTGTTAATATAAACATATTTTTATTAAAACAAAAATCTCATGGCAAGATCCCCTTTGATTGAAAAAGAAACCCATTACCTTGTCGTCATCAAATAATCCTCTAAAAAGGGCTTTTAAAGTCTACATTGTTATAATTTTACGAAAATTTAATGAAAAGAAACACTTGTATTGAAGTTTAAACTTTGAAATTGAAATAGGGATTCTAACCTGAAATAACACATGGAAAGTAATAATGCCAATTTTTTATGTTACTTTTACCCTACATTGCTCATTTGCTCTGATTAATTATTTAAATTTTAACATCCATTATAATTAACTCGGAGGCCTGGTGGCCGTGAGGGTTAAGGCGTGAGCACTTACACTCCCTGCCAAAGGGTCGTGGGTTCGATTCCCACTAGGGGTAGTGGCTTTTCTTTAGAAAAAATACAAGGCATCAGCCCTATCCTGGCTAGAAAAGGGTGGTAACCGGGGTATAGATAACCCGTCCTAAAATTCGTAGTTAATTAAATGGACGTTAAAATTTAATACATTTAATAATATTATTAACTCAGAATTATACGACGGGTTATCTATAGGTTACCACCCTTTTCTAGCTTGGATAGGGCTGATGCCTTTCCTTTTTTTTCCAAAGAAAAGCCCCCATCCCCAGTGGGTATCAAACCCACGCTCCTTGGCATGGAGTTTCAAGTACTCATGCCTTAACACTCACGGCCACTGCTCTGATTAATATAATGCTTAATACCAGGTCATTCAAAAAGTCCTTTTGTTTTTTTGGGGGAAATTATAAATAAATAAATATTTTCAAATAATCACCTTTATTCATCAAAATATCCACCGTTACAGTCGGTAACCTTCTCCCAACGAGATGGTAAAGCCCAAATTCCTTCCTTAAAAAACTGTTGATTTTTACTGCAAAAATAAGTGGTCAGTTCGTGAATTAGGTTGTCACGGTCTTGAAAACATTTCTGTCTCAGATTGTTGTCGAGATCTCTGAATAGGTGATAATCAGTGGGTGACAGGTCAGGGGAATATGGTGGGTGAGGCAAAACTTCCCAGCCTATTTCTGTCAATTTTTCAAATTTCTGTCAAAAATTGACAGAAATAGGCTGGGAAGTTTTGCCTCACCCACCATATTCCCCTGACCTGTCACCCACTGATTATCACCTATTCAGAGATCTCGACAACAATCTGAGACAGAAATGTTTTCAAGACCGTGACAACCTAATTCACGAACTGACCACTTATTTTTGCAGTAAAAATCAACAGTTTTTTAAGGAAGGAATTTGGGCTTTACCATCTCGTTGGGAGAAGGTTACCGACTGTAACGGTGGATATTTTGATGAATAAAGGTGATTATTTGAAAATATTTATTTATTTATAATTTCCCCCAAAAAAACAAAAGGACTTTTTGAATGACCTGGTAGTTTTAATTCATTACATAATATGGATGTTATATGCTTCATCTAATGATTTTCATTTAAATTTATTATAAATTGAATCTATCAACTGTAAAATAAAGAATACACTTGTAAACAAACTATTGTCTATTTAATGTTGTTTGATGAACTAATAATAATAATAATAAATTTATTTAAATGTTGTTTCAGACGATTAAAGACCAGTAAAAATAAATAAATAAAAGAATTTAAATTAAATGTTATTTCCTGGACAAAAATAATTATATTAGTTTGGACCTCAATATGGTTCCACTAATTTAGAATGAATGTCCTTAATCTTTTTGTACCAGTCTCGGTCCTGAGCTGCTCTCCACCAGTTATCACCTACTACCTTTGAAATTTCATTTCTCTATCTTTGAAAAGGGTTTCCTCTGCGCCTGGTATGTTCCCTAGGAATCCACTCTGTGCATGCTGTGAATGCCTACCTATAACTGCTTCTACTCCTTTGCTAATGACACTAAGGATATGAACGGAGCCCTTTTTTATGCTTTCACCAACTTATATCAGGTTATAATTAAAATTACAAATGTTGAACAACCAAGCAATTCATTTAAATTAAAAAAAGGTATAACATTATCAATTTAAGGTGGGTTCAGTCTTCTGGAATGGTGATTAATAATGAAAGAAATCTGATGTTGAAGGAATAGGGCTTTGCGTAGAACTGTCTGAACTAAGTGTTTCTTCTTTCACTTTCACTTTAGTAACTTCCCTTTCTCTTTCCTTCTCTTTTTCACGTTCTCTTTCTCGTTCCTTCTCACGTTCCCTGGCCTTTTCTCGATCCTTATCCCTCTCTCTGTCTTTATCTTTCTCTCGTTCTTTCTCCTTATCTCTATCTCTATCTTTGTCACGATCTTTATCTTTACCTTTCTCTTTATCCTTGTTGTGTTTATGGTCATGCTTGTGTTTGTGTTTGTGCTTATGCTTTTTCTTATCCTTTTTCTTCTTTTTGCTCTGAAAAACAAAACCAAAAAAAATTTCAAGAGAACTGTGTACAACTTATTGAATTCAAATGACATTAAATCCAAATATTAATGGCTAGAAAAATACATAGGATTTAGTAACAAGTAACTTGAATTAATTGGTCTCATGAAATACTGAGTGTAAGATGAAAAGTCCGCTTGCAGGAACTATGTAATTCCAGGTTTATAATGAAAACAAGAAGGAACAAAATCATATGAAAAGTCTGATGTATTCCTGAATAATGTGTTTATCATGGCCTATATAAAGAGTCCGACTTGCAGGAACTGCATTATCTTAGCGCGGTTCCGTTCTTATCACTTATGTCATTTGGAAAGGTTGAAGTAGAAACAGTTATAATTTTGGTTAGACCTTTCATGAAATACTCGTAATTTATGATCCCAAATAGGTCACGGTTGCAAGGGTCCATACCTCATACCTGACTCCCTGGCCTTGTCAAGGTTTGCTGAAGAAACACACTACTTACTGTTTCTTATTTTCTTTTACTACAATACTAATTTTATAGATAATTGCAATAAAAAAAAATAATTAAAAAATGATTTAAACAGAGAAAAAAAAAAAAACATTCAAAAGAACAAAACAAACACATTTAAAGTTTTAAGAACTTATTTCTCCGATTGACATCGCCTAATCGAAAATTGCTTCAGAATCTTTTTTGTACAGCATTTAGTAATCTTTCGAATGGTAGCCTTCCGCTTACCAAGATTTCCGACTGTTTTCGAGATATTAAGGAAAATATACGAAGTTCCCAAAATCTTTCATCTCCATTAATAAAATATTTTATTCTAATCCTTCCTTAACTCCATACGTATCCAAAATTTAAAAATCTTTGTTTATAAGAATTTACAACATGCAGAAGATGTTTCAACTAAATCCCATGATTCTATGTAACCTAACCGAAAACGTTTTTCGGCAACTATGTTTCCAATTTTCTCAAAAACGGTGAAGCTATCGCTTGAAATTTCTCAAAAGCTATCGCGTTAAAAATGGTTTCATTAGTTTTTCTAGGCCAATAGACCTATTAAACGAGTACTTGCAAGCATATGAAGTAAGCGTAACGATTTTTTTCGCGCAAATTTCGCTCTAAAAACCATGTTCCGGTGGACGGATTCTGCTGGTAAACGAACTTGACCTTCCAAATTAGCCGAAAGATTTTTGTTACAAATTTCATCTAAATCTGGGGGCTAGAGAGTGAACAAACAAATATATATATATATATACTAGCTGTTACCCAGCGTGCCATGCTACACCTACTTTCTGCATCGAGAAAAGCAAAAATAAATTAGAAGCTAAATAAGTAATATTAAAATCTAATAATGTAAATCTGTAACTATTTGGGTTCATAGTTTCGAACCCGTGAAGAACGATTTTGACCTAGCCTATGATTCTCCCCGTGTCAAGACCTATCTGTGTGCCACGTTTGATCAAAATCAGTCGTACTGTGTGAATTTGAATAAGAACCAAAAGTACAGACAAGCAGACAGGTGTAGAAGTTTTTGACTTACCCTACGATACTTCCCATATCAAGACCTACCAGTATTCCAAGTTTGGTCAAAATCGGTCAAACGGTGTGGATTTGTATAGTGAACAAACATACATACAGGCAGGTGGTAGACGTTTTTGACTTACCCTACGATACTTCCCATATCAAGACCTACCAGTATTCCAAGTTTGGTCAAAATCGGTCAAACGGTGTGGATTTGTATAATGAACAAACATACAGACAGACAGGTGGTAGAAGTTTTTGATTTACCCTACAAGACTTCCCGCATAAGACCTACCAGTATTCCAAGTTTGGAAAAAATCGGTAAAACGGTGTGGATTTGTATAAGGAACAAACAGAGAGACACTTGATTTTTATGTATGTATATATATATATATATATATATATATATATATACACACACACACACACACACACACACACACATATATTGTTATAATATAAATAAATAAAAATAATTAAATTAGCCACACGTAGATGTGCCAAAATGTTATAATATAAAATAAAAAGAAATATTTTTAATAAATTTATTTACGTACGCCTCTACGTTGGGAGCCAATATAATCAAATTTTATAATATTTAATTTTAGAAACTCTTTATCTCAGGGGTCGGGTTCGAGTCCAGTAAAGTAATACAAAGATAATTTTAAATAATAAAAACAAAACAAAAGAAAAACAAAACTCATAGATAAGTTATATCCAGGCATAGATAAACAAGTATTACTTGATATAAAGCCAGCTCGGTATTCTTTAGAACACCGAGACAGGACGAGATCTTCTTTAGAATTGTATCTTCTTTTTACTGAACTGCACTTATGAGACTGTATCTTCTTGTAAACTGAACTATAGAGATGAGATTGTATCTTCTTGTAAACTGAATTGCTTTTAACAGACTGACATGTATGTGACCGTTTCTTCCATTACAACTCAACAGACTCCATATGAGACTGGAGCCACCTTTTCACAGACTGGCTTGTAACCGACTCTACTAGAGCTGCATCAGGAATGGCGTTGTTTCTTGGCGGGAGCGTCATACCGGTCTCCAATGCTACCTGTATCGACTGCTAGACAAATATAACGAATAATATTTGTTTATCCCAATGAATTTAACATATCAATGAGCTTTTTGGATTCTCCGAATTTTCTGTGTTAGTTTCTTAATTTAAAACTTTTAATTTTTGATGAAAGTTAATATAAGAAAAATTTATTTGTTTTTTATTTTCCGCAAACCTTGTAGTCGTCTTTACCCGCCTTTTTTACCTTTAACGGTTATTCGAATTTAAAACTTTTAAATATGTAATGTAAAATATCATTACAATATACACACACACACACACACAAACACACACACACACACACACACACACACACACACACTATAAATAAATAAATAAAAATAATTAAATTAGCCACACGTAGATGTGCCAAAATGTTATAATATAAAATAAAAAGAAATATTTTTAATAAATCCGCCAAGGACAAGACCTCCACGTCCAGACGTGTTAATCGTCACAGCAAAGGATGGCGCATCGTACGCGGATATCTTGCGTACAATGAAAAGTGCTCCCGCACTCAAAGAGTTGGGGGAATGCGTGAATAAAATCCGTAAATGCACCTCAGGGAGTCTCCTCCTGGAGTTGGACTGGAAAGCACAAACAAAGACGGATCAACTCCGCAATGCAGTGGCGGAGTTAATTACTGACCAAGCTGAGATAATCAGCAAGCGAAATTCCAAATGTATTGAGCTAAGGGACCTCGACAAACTCACCGAAGTGGCTGAAGTGCACGATGCACTTAAAACCCAGATCGAGGGAGCGGAGAATATTGACGTGTCAGCAGTGAAATCACTTCGAACCGCCTATGGTGGTACAAAGACGGCAGTCGTAGTTCTGCCCACGGACCTGGCGAAGAAGGCAATAGCTATAGGGAAAATAAAAATTGGCTGGGTTAACAGTCGCATTAGGGAAAAAATATCCCCCCAGAGATGTTTCCGATGTTTCGCGTATGGACACATGGCACGATTCTGTAAGGGCCCCGACAGAACAAACTTATGCCTTAAGTGTGGTAGAGAAGGCCACTCAGCCAAGGGGTGCACTGCAGAACCACAGTGCTTATTATGTGATGAAGAACGGAGCCGCGGGCACGCAACAGGTAGCTTCGGCTGCCCTTTCTATCAACGAGCAGTAGAATCGGTGGTAAAACGACGGAGATGAGATTCTTACAGCTCAACCTCAACCACTGTGAAGTGGCTCAGGACCTCTTCTGGCAAACGGTTAATGAAAAGAACATAGACGTTGCTTTGCTCTGTGAACAATACAGGAATGTCGGAGGTTTTAGTTTCTGGATGCCTGACAGGACGGGTCGAGTAGCAATCTGGGTTAAAAAAGGTCTTTTCGTCCAAGAAGTTCAGCGCAACATAGGCGAAGGGTTTGTCTGGGCCAAGGTAGGAGGTATATTCATCTGCTCCGTCTATGCACCGCCGAGTGCCTCACAAGAAGAATACAAGAGTCTAATCGATAAAATGGCGCAGGACATGCGCGGTCGCCATCTCTTAGTTATAGCAGGAGACTTCAACGCTTGGGCTACGGAATGGGGAAGCAGAGAGACCAATAGACGAGGCGAATGTCTACTGGACACATTGGCTACCCTTGATGTAGTGCTACTTAATAGAGGCACAATACCAACCTTTTCAAGAAACGGAAGAACCTCTATTGTGGATATTACGTTCGCAAGTACAAACTTGGTCTCTGATAACAGCAATTGGCGTGTAAGTGATCAATATACTCATAGTGACCATAACGCTATCTTTTTTGAGGTTGACATCTCAAATCCCTTAGGAAAAACGGCAAGAAAACCACGTACGCTTGTATGGAATCATCGATCATTCGATAGAGATTCCTTCAATGTAATGATGGAGAGCGAAGTCGAATTGGTGGGATCTACAAAGGAGAAGGTTTCACAATTGATGGATTTTGTCATAGAGGCCTGTGATGTATCAATGACAAAGAGATCTAAAGGAACGCCACATTTACCAGTATTTTGGTGGAATGAGGAGATCGCTGCACTTCGGAAAACATGCATTCGTACGAGGAGAATAGCACAGCGGGCGAGAGGTCGCCCCTCTTACGAACACCTGAAACAAGAACACAAGGAAGCTAGGAGGGCTCTAGGAAAGGCTGTTAAAGAAAGTAAACGAAATTGCTGGAAAAAGCTATGCGAAGAGGTAGAAAAGGATACGTGGGGAATACCCTACAAAACGGTTATGGCAAAACTGAAAGGTTCAAGTTTTTCACCTCCTACTTCTCCCGATCTGCTGGAGAAAATAGTAAAAACTCTTTTTCCAAGGCAAAAAGAAATGGTTACAAGTGTGGATCAGCTATCCGCGGAGGATCAAGTACCTGAGATCACACAGGAAGAACTAGACGAAGCCTGCAAAAGAGTCAAGAACACTAAGGCTTCAGGCCCAGACAATATCCCGAATGTTGCTTTCAAAGAGGCTGTTAGATCTAGGCCAGATTTGTTCCTCAAGGCCTATAATTGTTGTCTCCGTGAAGGCATTTTTCCCTCCCTCTGGAAGAAACAAAATCTTGTTCTCTTACCAAAAGGCAAGGGTCCTCCAGAAGAACCTTCATCTTACAGACCAGTTTGTCTCCTGGACACCGCAGGAAAAGTTCTGGAGAGGATTATTTACAATAGAATAAGCGAAACTAGTGAAGGTATCCGGGGTCTGGCAGTGAATCAGTATGGATTCCGAAAAGGCAGATCAACAATTGATGCAATCGACCTTGTGATAACAACCGCCCGAGAAGCCATCGCAGGTAAGAGGTGGAGGAGAGGGAGCAAAAAGTATTGTGCTATAATCACCTTAGATATAAAGAATGCATTCAATTCAGCAAGATGGGATTGTATTATGGACAGCTTGGAAAAAATGGAAGTCCCACAGTACCTCCTACGGATTATCAGGAACTACTTCTCTGAAAGATACCCGAGATATGAAACAGATGATGGCTCAAAAATCTATAAGATTACAGGCGGCGTTCCTCAGGGTTCGGTTTTAGGTCCTTTGCTGTGGAATGTGATGTACGACACAGCACTCAGACTTCCCATGCCGGAGGAAACGACTTTGATGGGCTTCGCGGATGATCTTGCGGTAGTAGTTTGTGGAAAGCTCCTGGAAGAAATTACATACGATGCGAACAAGGCTATCTCAACCATTCATCAGTGGCTTTCTTCTGTAGGCCTAAAGCTTGCAGATCATAAAACCGAGGTACTACTAGTTACAAGCCGTAAGGTCATGGAGTCTATCACTATAAATGTCGGGGAATCCGATATATCCTCTCAGACATCCATCAGATATCTAGGCGTGCAGATTGATGCAAGATTGCGTTTTGCTGAACATTTGAAGATGATCAGCAGTAAAGCAGCACGTTCTACAGAGGCTCTTGCTCGGATTATGCCAAACATCGGTGGTCCAGGACAAAATCGAAGGAGACTTCTGGCAACAATCACTAGCTCCATCTTGCTGTATGCTGCTCCCGTTTGGTCGAGCGCAATGTTGATAAAGGCATACGCGCGAAATTGCACTAGTATTTATCGTCGAAGTGCTCTACGTGCCTGCCGAACTTTTCGCACCGTTTCGTATGATGCAGCGTGTGTCGTTGCAGATATGCCTCCAATTGACCTCTTGGCAGAAGAGCGTAGCAGGATCTATCGAAGGAAGAGAGATCCAGACGCCCATTGGAAGACTATCAAAAAAGAGGAGAAGAACTTGACGATGGAGAACTGGCAAAGGCGTTGGGATGCTTCAACATCGGGAAGATGGACACATCGTTTAATACCTCTCATCAAAACATGGAGAGAAAGGAAGCACGGAGAAGTAGATTTTTATCTAACTCAAATGCTCACTGGACACGGCTGTTTCAGAGCTTACCTAGCTCGTTTTAAGTTGGACGATGAGTCGCCATGCCCAACATGCGCTCCTAAAGATGAGACTGCAGAACATGTGTTCTTCGAATGCCAGAGATTTCGCATCGAAAAGGCAGAACTGGACCGAAAACTGGGCGAGCCCTTGAAGCCAGAAAATGTGGTCAGCCTCATCCTGGCTAATACCGAGAACTGGGAGGCTCTGTCAGAATACTCTGCTCTCATCGCCAAAAAGCTACGAAATGAAGAACGGCAGAGAAAGGGCCTGACTACGGCTCATAATAATGTAGTCCACTAATGAAGAAGGCTTAGGGCCAACTCCCCCCTGCGAAGTAGTGCCTGAGGGCGGTTCCGTAGGGTGGTTGAGGTGTATAGGGAGGTGGTTTTTTAGTGAGTAGGAATCTCACACTGTAGTGGCTTTGTCCACTTCATCTCATGCAAGATTTTTCCCCTACCCTAAAAAAGAAAAAAAAAAAAAAAAACACACACACACACAAATTTGAACCACTGTTATTTTCGTTCTCTAGGTGTTCTGAAACATAAAATTTTCTAGTCGGCAGTTACGGATTGTGTCATGAGGTTAGCCCTATAAGCGGGGTTCCTCCCTATGGGGGGAGGGAGGAACTACCTTAATACACAAAAATAGATAGAAATAAACAAAAATAGATTTCTTGTTTATATTAGTAATGGACAGCTGACTTCAATATTAATTTTTTTTTTTTTAGTAAATTCCAACTTCTAATGAATCATCAATTTTGCTTCTTTTTGTTTACAGCACCTGTTCTTGATTAGCTGGGTATGATATCTACTGAGTTTAGAGTAAAAAAGTAAAAATAATGGGCGCGTTGGAAAAATAATTTGGTGTTTGAGTAAACTCCCATACCTATTGTACCGATTTAATTTATTTTAAGAAAATATCTTTCTCTTTCGTTACAATGCAATACAAAAGGGGCTTCAAGCTATACCTATTGTACCGATTTAATTTCAGAAAATATCTTTCTCTTTATATATAATACAATACAAAAGGGGCTTCAAGCTATCCTTGATAACTGAGACCCCTATGGACCTATTGTGGAATAATGGTTCTCATTATAGATGAACATGATCTTTGCTGAGTTTCCTTGCAATATTCCAAAGATTTCGACCATTGTCAGTATTGTCTCTGGAGTAACCCCCCCCCCCTCCAAAAGGACCAATTTTGCTGCTTAATGATCCCGTCCGATCATTTCTTATGGGAATGCTATATACCAAGCTTTGAGGCAAATAAATTGTGTGCTACTAATACCTTTGATGAAGATCCTTCTGATTTCACTGACTCCTCCCCTTTCTTAAACATCCCTGGTTCAAATCCTATTGGACCAACAGGACCTCCAATGCCAGGCAATGATGCAGAATTATCAGAAAAGTACTCAGTCTTTATATGACCCTTTTCATGCTAAAACAGTAAAATAAAGCTGCTGAGATAAGATATATAAATGTAAAAAAAAAAAAAAAAAAATTACAATACAATGAAATGTATATATGTAAAAAGAATGCATAGAAGATATAAATATGGGCCAAATTTTCATTATGAATAAAAACTTACTTTCGAACGTGTACCCTAACCAGAATAGCTTTAAACTTAGTTCACTTGAAACATGCCCAAAATCTGTCTTTCAAACCCCATTTTTTTACATTTTCAAATATAAAGCACTTTATACAACAGCCGTATTGTAAAAAAAAGTTCTATTTGTTACTCTATAGCAAAGCGAGATAAGAAAAATTGTCAAAACATTTAAAAAAGACCGGTTCAGCTAAAACACTGTTAATGGCAATAAACTTGCAGCATGCAGAAGTAAATTGGTAACAGCATTATTTCAAGTATAATTGAACTTTTTGTGCAATTTTTTTATTATTTTAGACATGAAATTTTATTCTATTCAATGTTATAGGGCACTGTAACTTACCTTTGCCTTTTTTACTTCTTCTTTTGCTACAACTTCAACCGTGACTACTCCAAGTTCGTCTGTAACTAGTTCTGATTCTTTTAATGGGGGTGATGACGCCTTGCGTTTCATACTACTTCCACCACCTAGTAAAGAATCTCTTACCTGCAAATAATTGTTTGAAACAAATTAGAATATTTAATAAATCATATTATTTTCCACGTATTTATGACCTTTATTTACGTCTCATTATTTATTCTTTATACATGGCCAAGGTCAAAAGAATAGTACTCCAATTTTCTTTGTACTATTTATTGTTTGTAATAAATCAAGTTATATCAGGCTAATTATAAAGAGTTTCATAAAGAAATATAGGAAGATTTGTTAAACGTTTAAAATTTATTTATACAAATTAAAAATATAAAACCGCCATTAGAAATTGCCTTTTCCCAACTTTTCCATAATCTATCTTTCCTAAAATTATTGTCTTAATGTCCTAAGAACAATGTAAGGTTCATTTTGTCTTCATTATATATATATATATATATATATATATAGCATATATATATATATATATATATATATATATATATATATGCTATTGTAAATGGGTCTGTGTCCCTGAAAACTTAATTGCAAAAAATAAATGAAATTTCTGCTTGTTTTTGCCATTGTGAAGTATAATAGGTTAAATTCTATAGAGAAATGAACAGAAGAAGAAATTGTAACTCTATAAGATCTCGCACAAAAACACTTACTTCATAGGAAGGACTGGTCTTGATTTTTGGTACTATAAAGAAGTCTGGGGCTGGGAGAACCATAGGCCTCCTTATTCCATACAAAGTATAATAAAGATCAACAAAGCTACACCTAAGCCTAGTATCATGAGACAGCATACAGCTAGAACATAAGTAAGATTCACTTAATTAATCCATCTCTAGCAACTTGGAAGTATATCTTAATCATTAAGCAATAATTAGTCCGTTAATTCCACTACGTTAAGTTTTCAATCTGTGACTACCTCCTTGGAAGACATCTAAGCTAAGATCATGAATGAAACCATTTTCAAAGTCGTGTCTGTAACCATTTACGAGAAAAGTTTATACAACTAGTTTTCCTTCTAATTTTTGGTTTGGGTATTCAGAAACGATTGATTTAGTTGAAAATTGGGGTATTTTTTACTTTACCCACGCCAGTTACTTTTATTACTAAAACAGTTATTTATCGTAACATTAAGTTAATAGTTATGAAGAACAGATGTTTAAACTAATAATTAGTTTAAACTAATTATTTATTCAACAAATGTAAACCAAAAAAAATTGAAAATACGCTACTTCTTCCGATTTCAAGACACGACTCAGTTTAATCAAATTCATTATTTGACAACTTCAACACAGCAAAACAAACACAACTTCAATGTGTCTTATAATCTATAGCCTCTTTCAAGCATAAACTTTATGTAGCCTAGCAACACCTGTTACAATATTGTAACAAAATATTATGACGTTATTCTAAAAAGTAACTGGCGTGGGTAAAGTAAAAAATACCCTTAAATTGTTTCCTTTGACATTAAACTAAACGAAGATATTTAAATTTGGGTTGCGTTTGGAGTTGAGGCAGTATAAGAAAAAAAAAAAAAATAAAAAAAAAGAAAAAAAAAAAAAAATAAAGAAATAAAATAAAAAAAAAAAAAGGTATTAACAGAGATGAAAAGTATATAGCCATATTCTTAAATATCTCGAAAATGATTTGGAAATCTTGGTGGAAGGTGATGATTCAAGAGCTTACTAATTCTCTTCAAAAAAGGTTCTGAAGCAATTTTCTTTTGAATGGGTTACTGTACCTGTTTATCTCACTTTTTAATTTGCTGTTGTTTTTTTGTTGTTTTTTTTTGTAATTGCTTTTAACAGTAAAATGAGTATTTTATTAAAACGATATATGAAAATGAGTAACATTTTGGTTAGTGTTTTCCTAGATCAACTTTGAGAAAGAGGATGGAATAATTTCCGCTTAGGATACCTTTAATTTCCTATTGTGCTAACTAAAATCTTGCTTCTCTTTCATTTCATATTTTTCACGGTATATCAAAAGCTAACTAATAACTGCTTCTATTCCTTTACTAACAGCACCAGGGATATGAACGGAAATGTGCTAAGATGACGCAATTACTACGAGTCGGACTTTTTTAGTGATAGTATTTTGTGTTTGTAACAACACACTACAGAATCAACAGAAAATTTAAATTTGCTCAACAATAAAATTATAAATTAAATTTATTTATTTTTATAGCCCATCAGCATCTAGTTCATTAGCGCCATTATAAACCAGAAGCAGTAATTTTGGACGCAGAATATTAAGAGCTTCTATACTAAATGTTCCAATTCACACTAGCAACTGAAATAGTATAAGCATTAATGGAGAATGCTAAAATTATGGAGTTCCTTCCACTCGGACTTTTGTAACTAATATGAAGAACCTTAATATCCTTTGATGTAAAAGCAATTTATAAACAAAATCTGAAGTTACACCAAGAAGCTAGAGATCTATTGTACCTTATATACCTTATAATACAGGGAATATGCTAAGAAATAAGTGAGACATTCTTAATTGAAAATCTCAGAATGTAAATTTTACTAGAACAAGGCTTACTTGAATAATTTCCAAAGCCTATGAACTAATTCTTCCTTGTCAAGCCTGTGCTTGACAGCCTGGCGCTGGAAGGGAGGATTTTCTGACAGCATCCTCACAAGTGCAAATCTGACTCCTGGGTCTGGATCTTCTTCTGCGGTATCCAGTAAAAATTCAAGATCACTCCATTTCCCATCAACCACTGTATAATCAACCAGAGCCTCTAATGCACACAATCGAACATCTAGAACAATTTATGACATTGTTTTTTTACAATGGACATATTGAAATAGTTCATGTTTTTGTAATAGGGAGAATGTACTTTACTAGTATTGATACCTCGTATTTTTTCCTGTTAATTTACACTGAAAGTTTGAAAAATCAAATTATGTTCTTTAGTGGGACTAGTTTTACTAAAAATATTATTAAATTTGAACGTCCATTTATTAATAAATACGAATTTTAGGATGGGTTATCTATAGGTTACCACCCTTTTCAAGCCAAGATAGGGCTGATGCCTTTTCTTTTTTTTAAAGAAAAGCCACCACCCCTAGTGGGAATCGAACCCACGACCCTTTAGCAAGGAGTGTTAAGTGCCCACGCCTTAACGCTTACGGCCACCAGGCCCCCCTAAACAAAATAATAATGGTGAAATTTCGTGAGTGGAATGCTATTCTAACACCCATAGAAGTTGAGCAAAAGTGATTTTAAATTGTATTGTTTTCCAAATACGAAATGCAGGGTCGAGTGAGATGGATTTCAACAGTCAATCACATAAAGAAGGTAAAAACTTGTTTACCTCAAAAACTCAGTACTGAAAAAATTCTTAGCTGAAAAAGGCAGGTACTAATTCCACTATTTAGTCTTATGAAAAAAAAAAAAAAATAATAATAATAACATAAAATGTAAATTGTCCAAAGTATAAGGATATCATCTTAAACTGACTAATCTTTCAGTATAGAAGTGTATGAGGAATCAACAGACTAAGTTGAAAAGTCCTATTTTATATATTGGCTACAATTTTCAGAATAAATTGTAATTTGTAAAGTACAAGACTACAAGTCTCTACTATTTAACACAAAAAGTCAATGATAAAAAAATAAGTTACCTATAAATTGTCCATACGCAGCGTATGTTTTAAATAAGTTAGGAGAGCTTGGAAGATGTCCAAACTTTTGAAGTTTCCTGATTGATTTGAGGCAGGCAACAGTAACAGTTAATTTATAACATGGAAGTAGCTTCTCGAGGTTCAAATGACGAGTTATTTCTTCTAAAACTAGCTTAGTGTCTGAAGACAGAGAATCAGCAGTGATTTCAGTCCTAAAGTTAAATTAAGAATAGGATGAACAAACCATTAGGAAATATTTTGAGAGAAAATAAAACATTTATAGCCTATTTTTTATTAATTTACTGACAAATTCAAATTTCAGGCTCAAAAATTCACCATCAGGATTCATTTTTCATAATTTAACTAGTTATCTAGGAACTTTAATAAAAAAAAGTTAGTATGTTAAAATGAAAGAAAATATGTACATACATACATGCATGTATGAATGTGCCTAATTTGATAGTCACAAAAATACTTTGTCAAAAAAAAAAAAAAAAAAAAAGGTCAAGTTTGTTAACCATCATAATCTGCACGTCAGAACAAGGTTTATGCAGCAACATTTGCCTATCGGAAGAAAATCTAATGAAACCACTTCCAAAGTGATATTTTTAAATGTTATGGGGAAAAAAATCGACAAAACAAGAATTTCAGTTTCAGCTGCCCCAAAAAGATGGATTTAGTTGAAATTTGTTTCAATAAAACTAAGACTTTTTGGTTACATTTAGACTAGAGGAAATATATATTTAAAAAAAAAAATGATCAACTGACATGAGCAGTTTTGGACTTTTCTTAAATATATCAAAAACAGTAGAAAAATGGTGGCAAATGTAAGGTGAAAGCCTAATAAATTCCCTACCATGTTTGAAGTTTTGCTAGTGTTGGTTTCATTCCAATGGATGCAAACTATTAAAGAGTTCTTATTCTAAGCTTTCCAAATCACACCACCAGTGATAAGTATTATATGAAAACAGTTCAGGGACGTCAGTCTTTTTAATAAACTAATAGAACATTTAGGTAAAAGTTTGTAACAAGTGATACTTGCCCATGATGAACAACAGATATTACAGGTGTTATGGTTTCACCAAGCGCTTCAATGAGAGCAGCTCGATAGTAATTATCAGAAAATTTATTTTTACTATTATCGTTATATTTAAAAAGGTCCAAAAGGAACTTAATAACCTCAGGAGGACATATTCCATGAGCATTCCTTAATCCTGCCATAGCTACAGGTATGGTCTGAAAAATAAAACAATATGAATTTGTAAGATCAATTTTAGGATTTTGTATATATATGTATGTATGTATGTATGTATATATATATATATATATATATATACACACACATATATATATATATATATATATATATAGCAATATACAGTGTTAAATAAATTGCAAAAAGGCAAATAAATCTAAGATCTTACAAGTTCTTCATAAATTGTCTATAATATTATATTAAATTGTTAATTTAAATGCCAAAAAATTTTAAATTTCGTATTTCTTAAGACGAGAAGAGTGGTTTGTGCATGTGTGACACAAACTACTCTTCAGCTAGAGTCCTTAGGGTGCGTTTACACTTGACACTTCTTGCAGAATATATATGTATCGGATAGATATTCTCTTTCAAGTGTACATACGGAGAGAGATAGCTAGACATTTATATCATGGGTATGTGTACAATAGTTCTCGATTTGCGATAAATGTACGGCCCGTTTACACTCATACATATACGTCCTGTGTAGTCCATTCTGCTAACTAACAATGAAGAAAGTATCGAAACGCAAAATCGCGACCTATGTAATTATTATAAAAATGTTGGAAATAAAAAAAAAAGTTCTTCATGAGTTTGAGAAGGGAAATATTAGGTTTCTTCAGTCAATTAATGTCTGAGCTCTGTATCAAGGATCCAGCACTGTTTTCAAATTTTTTAAGGATGAAACGAGCAGATTTCGAATAGCTTGCTTGTAAAATAGGTCCTCTTATATAAAAGCAAGATACAAAATTCAGAAAGGCTATTAGTGTAACAGAATGAATAGCTCCAGCTTTACGATTTTTAGAATCTGGTGAGTAGGTATTTACTTGGTATATTTCACAATTGCATTGGTTTCTTTAATTTTTATTTTTATTTTTAATATCTTCGGTTGTTGTACTGAATGCTTCAACCATTTCCGTTAAAGCATTATGTTTTTTTTTTTTTATTTTATCTTTATAAGTAATACGCTTAACGTCCCACAGCTCCGGTTTGGTTTAGTACATATTGATAAGTTCTAAAACTTTAACTTTTAACCAGTCTTTTTTTATCTCCCATATTGCAAGAGAAAAGTAGACGAACTGTTAAAACTCCAGCGATAAATCAAATGTTCTGTTGCAACTAGCAAATAATCACTGTTTACATCTGTTGGTATAGAAGTGTCGACAATACAGCAAGAAACCAAGATATTTCTCCCTGGCATTTATTCTTCTCTTTATAATCAGTGTTTACACCTGATGGTATAGAAGTGTCGACACTTATAGCTCTTGATAGAAATATATATATCAGACATAAAGTGTTCATGGTTTTCATTAGTCAGAATTTCTCTGTGATATAAATATCCTGCAATAACTATCCTAGTGTAAACGCACCCTTAGATAGGTTTAGGATTCTCAGCACTAACACTTAAAGGAAAAACTAAAATCGTAAGAAACAGTCTCAGACTAAGTTTTGAAGTGAAAACCTCTTGTAACACAAAAATAGCTAACAATAAATTCAAATTATTCATTAAAGTGTGTATATAAGTTTGAAACAAATTTACTTTCCCACTAATTCATAAATATTATAAGGATATTTACCTTTTGTAAATAATAATGCTGAAGATTTGTGAAGTTATTTTGTTTTATTATGTGAGGGCATGAGAAAGATCCAAATAGTTTTCTAAATATTGCTAACATGGCAGGAGGGCCAGCCCAATTAGATACCATAGAATTAGCAACCTGGAATAATCATTCGTAATTATTTGTTTTATTTTTAAAGCTCTTCTGCTTATGTGGCCCATCTTGCTGGGCTTGTAACAACTTGTCACCCTTTTATAAACATCCATGATGGAGCATGGAGTTCTTCAGTGAGCACAGTGCTGAAAAAGGCTGACTCACAGGAACTGCCTCATCTTAGTGGGTTTACGTTCTTATACCTAGTGCCATTAGTGAAGGATTAGAAGCATTTATTGATAGATTTTGATCTTCAGTGAAAAATATAATATGAAATTTCAAAGAGAAAGAAGATTTTAGGCACCATAACAGAAAACTGTTAGTACTATAACCAATAAGTTTCTAATATTACCATGATGAAGTTTAAGATAATGAAACAAGCTAAAAATAATGAAAGACAGAAAACAACAATTGCATCATTTGGCAAAAATACATATAATACATTTTTTATCTAAGAGAAGAGAAATATATTTATGTATAAATAACCTTTGTCAGACAATGCGCAGCAGCACATCTAACTTTCACGTAGGTCTGATCATTTTCAATAGTATCAGTCAGAGCCATTCTTGTCTGTGGTGTTGAAAATCGTTCTAAGGCCATAATGGCTTCAAACTGCGCAGTAACATCTCTTTCATGCCTGAGTTGGTATTGCCACTGGTAGTCAGGCTGTTCTATAATACATGCTCTCACTAGAGTCATGTCTGGGTCCAATCTAATCCATAGCACTGGTGAATCTGAACTGTTGAAAATTATATTTTTGAAAAATATTTTGTCTAAGCTAAATATTGAACATCAGTAAGAACAGTCATCTCAAAATCTGTATATACAGTAGACTCTCCCTAATCCGGCATTGTCGGGACCGGGGTAAAATCAGATTAGAGAACTCAGAAGTGGTCACTTATGTATTTGAAAATACATAGGGATATAATAATATGTACCCTTTGTAATATTGCATATTTATAATCATAAATATTATTAAAAATACTTTTAAAACTTGCGCTCCACTTGTGATTAATATTCAAACTAGACTGGCTAAAATCAGGCTTCTAGCTGCTGATGCCGTAGTAGAAACATTTATTTTCTTAGTAGAAACACAAGTTTCTGCCTCTAAAACGAAACATATATGCCTTCTTTGACTTCTATTCAATGAAATACTACGAAACAAATGTTTGGCTAGCTAGGAAGGGAAGGTTTTCTAGGATCCCTCGAGCTGGTTTAGCTCTGGCGAGTTTCGAGATCCGTCACTCATTCCTCTTGGAGACCGCCGGGTTAGAGAGAGCAACGGATAAGAGGACGCCGGATAAAGGAGAGTCTACTGTATTAATAAAGGTAGAAGCTCCTTGCATAAGTATTCGTTGTGGTTCCAACTCAAAAAGAAGTATTTTTAAATTAAATAAAATCCTTAAAAAAATGAAATTAATTTCAATGGGATTATTTATAAACTAGAAGGTCTTATCAAAGTTATCACAAATTATGAACATTATTCAAAAATCAGGTGGCTAATTTTTCTCTTTAAAGTGATTCTAGATCTTATTTATTTATTAGTATTGCTGCTCTGCAAAGATGGTGATTTGCAAAATTTTCCTGTTCATAAAAGTCTCTTTCCTGAAAGTTCAGAATTTAGAGTTGTGACAATGTTCTTGCCAATGTGCAACATTTTGTTTGTTGTTGCCCATTATGTTTTTAGAATAAGATCATTAAGCATGTCCACTAAAAGGAACTTACTCCATTGCTGATAAATCCATGTCAACTTCTTCCCCAGTACAGAGTGGGATCTTCTTTTTTTTATTTCTGCGGCTCTTAGAGTGACATGTAAGGTCAGCTTTTGCAACAGTACCTTCAATTTGGAGGTTGTGTTTAAATGTACCGTCTAATTCTTGAATTGTAACAAGAAGAGGGCCAACATATTTCCGGATACCTCTTTGAGACACTGCATCTTGTCTGATTTCTAGTTCTACAGTGTTCCTACAAAAACAAAAATAATTAACTTGTTCACAAATGTGACAATTCCATTAAAACTCAATATAGTATTGGAGAATTAATATACCTTTTTCTATTAAATACAAAGGCGAGGTGAAACTTGGCATGACCCCCTGTCCGAACCCACTGGTCAATGAAAACAGCCATATCCTTTCCAGTGACAGTGAAAATGGCTTTGGCAAATGTGTTTGTACTAATAAGCATATGAGACCATTGCCCTGATGCTGATTTCAGCACAGCTGCATTAGATGCCAATGATAGATGTTTATTCAAAACCTGAGAAAATAATAAAAAATGTGATATCACTTTTGCTTAGGAATGGACAATGAAATATCTCATCCTTTTTAAAATATATTTTAATGAAGCAGACATTTTTATTTTCTTGAATGGGGACGCAATGTCCATAAGTGTTAAGACTAGAACTTTAGGGCTTCATGCCAATGGCATTTTTAAAAGGAGAAACATATTGCTCTCTTTTCAGGTAGATATGTCCAAATTACAGAAATTGCGCCATATCAGCACATTTTCACATCATTCTAATCCATGGTGTCATCTGGAAAGCTTAGAATAGGCAATCTTAATATTTTACTTCATAATATTTTTACATTATTTTTGGAAAATTAAATTGATAAACTTGTTTCTCTGTTATACAGATTTAAATATCTGCTAGATAGGAACTTCTATGAAAAGTGAGATTTATTGGTATTAAAATGGCCCTAATGTAAAGAAAGTGAGTGTAGCAGATCGCAGAGAAAAATATCTCACTTTCTCCCTTGGCTGCCACTGTATTTAAGGAATGGAATGTAATCAAAAACAAATAAGGCGTTGCAGTTTTGAAGGGCGAACTCAACATCAAGTTCACACTAATTCCTCGTCAATTACTATATAATTATTTTATTAATATAAATTAATAAACAAAAAATGAGACGTCCCACAATGAACAACTGTTTTGAATATACTCTATTGGAGTTTGCCCCTATGAACAAAATATTCAAACGAATTTTCCTCACACTACCTTTAGTTGAATATCCGCAATGCCTCATATAAACAAAATTAACTTTCTCATTTTCTACATCTAGTTATATTACAAATCTCATTTCACTCTTAACACTCTCGGTGCGGCTGTCCTTCCAGAAGGACTAGTGACCGTACCCGCGTATGGGTGTCCTTTCGGAAGGACACTCCTCCATTACTTTTCCCTAAAGATTCTAAAGGCTCGTAAAAGGAGGGTATTCACTTTAACAGCTTCATGTAAAGACAGTTGTCTTCAGTATTGTTTGGGCTTTCCAGCAGTGTTGTCCGTTTTCAAATCGGCTGACTGGAAGAGTTTTTATGAATTTCTAAACTTTTTCTTCAATAAATTGTTTATAAGTAAGTAAAATTAATTATATAAAGGATATTTACTTCCTGATTTAATATATTTACATACTACTCATATTTTTTGGATTGTTCCTTTAGTAACTTCAACAAACGCGTCAATTTGTACCACTTCTGGTAACACCTTGTGTGGACCTAGACCCTTACCGTTCTTCCGTCCAACGAGTCCGATTTACATGAATCTTAACCATTATGCCATTCAGGATCCTCCAGCTGCTAACCCTCCGCGAAGAAAGCAACTTAGGTGTAAGAGTTGCCACAAAAAAACCACCTGATACTGCCCTGACTGTGAAGAGTGTCCTGGAGTCTGTTCGGAGAGAGTGTTCTTGGCATTTCCCGAAAAAGAAGACTTCCGAATAATTTGGGCTAGCTGCTACTCTAAATAGATGTAAATAGTTTTCGTTTTTCTAAAATAATTAGGTTAGTTTTTTAAATAATTAGATTAATTTGGTTAAATAGTTTCAATGTAAATAGTTTTCGTTTTTATTTAAATAATCAGTTTAAATTTATTCACTGTAAATTATTTGTAAACAGCTTTGTAACGAAAATATGTTCTCATTTCAGTTTCGTAATAAACTTCAATAAATATCTGGTAATTCATTATGCCAATAAGTTTTTTTTTTTTTTTTTTTTTTAACGGTGCATCGACAAATCTGGGCCAATAGCGACATGCAGGGTGCAGCGAGGAATTTTCTCAACGAGCCTTGAGATGAGAAAATTCGTGCCGCCAGTGGGGATCGAACCCACCATCTCCTGCTTATGAATCTAAGGCACTAGCCACTAGATCACGGGATACCCCAATAATTTGTTATTTTAGTTGTTTGTTTTTCCTGAATGAAAAGTAACACAAAGTCCTAAACCAACGAAACAATGAAGAGGGCTGAAAATGATAAGATTAAAGGGCGATTCTTGACCTCATTCTATTAGTTTTGAATTGAAAAGGGAAACAGTCTTAAACCTGCAAGGGCCTAAAAACACATTTTGCTGAAAAATAAACCTAAACTAAAATAAGTTAGGCCTCGGGGAGGGGGTGTAAGTCGGTAAGGATGAAAGAAGGGCTAGTTTGTAAAAGGGGGCTGTAAAAGGTGGTTTTGGGACACACAGATAGAAACATTTTCTGGAGTCTTGGAACAAAACCCGAAAGGTGGTCAAGATAGATTTTACAGCCCCCTTTTACCAGGGTTAGTTACTAGCATAGTTAGCTGTTGTGGTGATACGAAGTCATAGTTAGGCCTGAGGGAGGGGAGGGGGAGGGGGTGTAAGTCGGTAAGGATGAAACAAATCGTTACCGACTTACACCCTCTCCCCCCCTCCCCAGGCCTAGCTATGACTTTGTATCACCACAAAGGCTAACTATCTCAATCTCATTATTATAGAATGTAAGTAAGTTCAACCCAAGGTGAAAGTTATTTTCACAAGTGCAAGAACTGTCATTCTAATCAGATAATTTGATTTTTCTACGCATATATTCCAAGAATAAAAGTTGTAATAATTGATCTCATACCAATGTAAATTATCTGATTCTCACAGATTTGAAATAACAACTAAAATAATTACATTTGCAAATGGTGTTCAACGTTAATGTTAAAATAATTGAAAATGTCCAAAAAAATAATATTTGAACCAATAATTATATATAATCGGTAATTATTATTTGCTATTCTAATAAAAATTGTCAAAAATTATTGAGTTTTATTTTAAAATAAATAAACATTAGGGGTAGGTGTAGCGGGTTTAAATAAACTGACTAATGCGCGTCTATTGATACTAGCCCGCAAAGCAGGTGGAATCCGTTGCGTACGGACTGTCCCTCCCCTTGCGTAAGGACACTTCCGAAAATGCAATTCCGGTGAGTTTTCTTTGTTGCATTACTATTAAACTCATCAGACATGATTAAAAAAAATGTATCCATGAAAAATTCGAACAAAAAATGCACCCGTACCTGAGGTATTCCCAAGAAATGACACCCGCACCGAAAGTGTTAACAAAAAAAAAAAAAAAAAACAGGTAAAAGAGTGTTACACACTTTTGAAGTAACAAATCCAACACAATTGAAATTTTAAGCATTGTTTTCAAAAGTCAGGCTATCAAAAGGTGCATGAGAACATTTTTTTGTAGGAAATATACTATGCTTTCCAACATCTTGTTTAGTTTTAGTAAATCCTGTTCACTACATATAATGTACAGTGAACTGGGTATATTTCGGTAGTTGGCTGGATCTTTACAGGTTTGGATAAATAAAGATGGTGTTCAGTGAAATGAAATACCTTGAACTCCATCAAAAAGATGTATTTGTAGGATAGTATTCCCACAGTTTCAAATTCAATCTTTCACATCACAAATTCAACCCTTTCCATTTCTCATTTAACTTTTTCCTATTACCTTTGGGTTGGAAAAGGTTAAATTTGATTTGGAAAAAAAAAAAAAAAAAAAAAAGAAATAATCTAACCCTACATCATCAGGGCAAAGAAAGTAAAAGGACAGACTGACTACAGCAGGTAATTCAGCTCATAAAAAAAATATCTTTTGAAAGTGAAATGGAGTTAATACATTTTTGTTCTGAAATATTGTTTCTCCCTTTCATCCAGTAGTGTGATCTCAGAAATGAGGAAGTTTCTAAAATAAATCTAAAACGGAAATCTGTACCTGAAGTAGTAATTCATAACCTATTCGATGTTCCAGCATTCTAATTACTAAATGAGCTTTCTTTCTCATAGCTTCCACATATAATGGTGACATAGTAGACAAATTCTTTATAGGGAAATGAAAACCAGGATCAGGTGCTTTAGGAACTGCAGTTGGCGCACTCGCTGCAATAGGGAGAGGTGCTGGAGGCTGACTTGGATCCATTATTATTCCTCCATATTCCTCTTCATATTTCACTACATCTTGAAGCTCCTAAAATTATTTCAATCTAGAGACAAAATAGTTGAATATAATATACGTAATAAAGCTGTAAAGAAGTGTTTTTACTTTTTGAATCCATTCTCGATAGGCATTGCTACCAAAACATTTTTTAGCATAGAGACCAGTTAAGTAAGTGGCTATACCTTTGGGTAACCATGCATCAGACCAATTTTGCATAGAAATAAAACATCCAAAAAACTGCTCTGCAATCGCTTGGGCCATTGAATTTCGAGTAGTATAAGTCTGATCTATTATTGAACTTGGATGTAGAAGGTTTGTACTGAAAGAAATGCATATATATTACAATAAAAAAGTTCACTCAAAAGTATAAATAAAAAGAGAAAATAACTTTAATACTATTTATTAATTATATATTAATATCTACTATACCTTAAAGCTAACAACTATTTACAATAAAGTCCTAAACCTATGTTAACTTTTTAACCAAACTTTTTTTATCTTATTTATTTATATTGAATAAAGAGCTTGCAAAAGAAGCGATTCATATCGCTCTTTTTCATATGTTGGCGGTAGAAACCACTGACAAACCAATTTCAATAAGGTTGCATAATATTTTGAGCATTGAAAATTAAGTTAAAATGGAAAATCATAAATTCTCGAATTTATATATATATATATATATATATATATATATATATATATATATATATATATATATATATATATATATATATATATATACAACATCAATAGACATAGACATGTATATTAGAAAAATTTTCCTAGAAAAAAACCTGGAAATTTAAGGTTTTAAAATATTGTGTCCATTACTTTACTTCACGTTAAGTCATACATGTTATTATAATTTCTACAATGTGTGTATTCTAAATGTAATTGTAGATGTTTGTATCTTTGAGGTGGGTGATTATTGTGTTTATGTGTGGACTGTCATCTGTCAAGAGTTCAGTCATGTCGTATGGCAGGTTTAATCTGTCTCATTCTTTGCAGTTAGTATGTGTTTAATAGTTTGTAGTAAGTTTGTGTTGCAGATGGCACAATCTAAAGAGTGTTCAACAAAAGCATGCAATTTTTGTGCTCCTAGAGCGATGATCCTTATTTAAGATTTCTGTTTATTTTCAGGCATGATTTTTTTTTAATTATTATAATAAGCTATTCCTTTGTTATTTACAGTTTTACTAAAAAAAAAATTCCCCCAAGAACATTTTTACCGTGCTCACGTCTCACAGATGCGTGTTATTTATAACATTCAAAATTTGTATATTACCAGTTAAGGGTTAAACCAGAAATTATCCACCATTCCTGCAACAGCACTTGGTACACACTCAAGGCTAAAGAGGGTTGCTATCAAGGGATACAGCTGTGGTGAGAATACTCGGGAGTCGCATCGAAAGGGTTAAAAGTAAATAAAAAAGTTCCCTACTTACCTACATGAAAAAAATTTATCAATTGCATGATGGGTTCTCTGATTGTAAGTGAATGGTCTCACATAACTAGATATTGTTAGATAAAATATATTCTGATTTTCATACTTTCTAATTCTAATGGTCTAACATTATCATGAGTAAAAACAGAATAGATGGAGGAAGAGGGGATTGGTCGGAGAATATTATGCCTCTCTATCCAAACTCATATTAGACGTACTATAAAACAAAGAAAAATCAATAATGAACTCTCTTAACCCTTTGGAAACTGAATAGCGAATGTTTTTTTCAGCCCTGTGTAACTGAGAGTCCCGGCTGGCTGTTTTTCATCCAGACATCGGGCAGAATGCTATTGCTTTAAAAAAATGGAAAGAAATGAAAAAAAAAAAAAACTACTTTGGGACCCGAACATTCTTATTAAAATCACTGGAATTAGCTGTGATTAATTATAATAATTCTTCATCAGTTAACACTTTTCTTGACACATTCACAACAGTGTAGAAAGAATACAAAACAAAATAAACTGTTAAATGGCAGAATTAAGACTCAAGGGTTAACTGGAAGCAACAAAGGTAGGTACAGCAGGAGTTGAGGCAGATACGGTTCACTGTCTTCTTGACAATTATTTCTAAGCAAAAATACTAGCTAGATGGCTTTGGAGAAAAAACTGAAAAATCAGCTTAGAGCATTTTAATGCTAATGAGTCCACAAGGCGTAATACAGAAATTGTAAGTCCGAACTGATATATCAGCCCACAGTCCACAAGGCACCCCTTCTGGCAAGCTGAGAAAGGGGTAGGGTACCCTATGTTATATTCGCATAAGAATAAAAATCATAAAGAATATACTTACCTATAATATAGAATAAATCTGAAGAAATTGTTTTTACCTTAAAATACTCATTGTTGCATAGGCATGTACAGGTACATCAGCTTCATCGACAAATACTTGTTTATAACATGGATATGGGTAGCGATTTGCTAGAGTTTCTTCATAATATTCAAAAGCCTCATGCATGTAACGAGCAGAAACCTTCAAATTTTCCATGAGCCCAGGAAGACAGAAATGAGTAACTTCATGCATATAAGGATCGACAAAAATTTCAAATGGCCTACAAATAAAAAATACAATGAACTCATACAATATAATAATTTTCTTTCTGATAATAGTAGCAATCTTACATAATAACAGTAATACGCAAAAAAGACTACAGAAGTTGTATTTTTTTTTTATGGCGCACCGACATCTTCTGAGCCATTAGCACTGACATGGTATTTCCTCGGGCCCTGAAATGTGAAAAATTCCTGCTGCTCGAGCCCCCCACTCCTGCATGAGAATCCAAGGTGTTAGCCACTAGCCCACGGGGAGACCCTATAGAAGTAGTTCTTTCTAAGACGGCGCACTGACAACTGGATTATTAGTGCCAACATACATGGTGTGGCAAGAAATTCCCTCAACGGATGAGAAAAATTCCTGCCGCCGGAGGGACACTAACCCCCATCTTCCGCATGAGGATCTAAGGCGCTAGCTACAAGACCAAGGAGAGACCCCCAACAGAAGTAGTTTCATTATTTACAGGAATCCTAGCACCACTCGAGAAGAATGCTGTTCCATCCAAAATATGATCCCAGCGACAAAAAATAAACATAATATATATATATATATATATATAGCTTGAAAGTTAACATATATATATATATATATATATGTATATATAAGATAACATATTTAAAAGCAAAATAGACTACACCTGCTGATATGAAAACAAATTTGTTTTGTTTGGCACGTTAGTGAATCACAGTATAAAAATAAAACACCAAATTAATTTAAGTTTTGGTTGGTAATACTAACCCCACTGCTAAGGCAATGTTGGGAGCTGCAGCCGGTACGTTAAGTCCATAATAGAATGTTTTTCTTCTCATGTCAGGAGTGTAAACAACTTCTATTAAGTCTCCACAGGAGATAGCAGTCATGTTTTCATCAACTGTGAATTCAAGGCGCCAAGTACAAGGTTCAGCAAAACTATCAACACATGGAAACCATAAACGTGATGAATTTTCATAACAATATGTAAACATATGAGCTCCTCTCTGGAAAAGAAATAATCAAGAGTAATGTTGTTAAACATAATTGGGATTTGATGAGGGGGGAAAGAAAGAAATCAAATTACAGTTTCATGTAACTAAAAATTATTATTTTTCTTTACATTGTATTCTATAGGAACAATTTCCTTACCTCAGCAAGATTTCCATCTCCTTCAGGAATTACAAAATGAACGCCACCTTGAGGATTTTCCAAAGAAAATTCTACTCCTACTCGAAGATTTCTACCTTCACTAATGAGTCCAGCTGCTTCAGGTGGAATTGTAATAACTAATTCTCCTCCATTGTTATCTGGATCAGTTTGCACAGCAGCTGAATAATGGGCTGGAGAAAATTGATCCAGAGTTCGCCTGAAATCAATTTCAAGAATTTTAATAACTATAAAATTAAATAATGAGGTGTAGATAGTTAGCCATCAAGGTGATAAGCAATCAGGGAATAGCTGAATTCCAACAATATAATTAATTAATAAATTTCCCTGATTGCTTATAAAATTAAACATTTCTTATGTAGGCAGAAGGTCATTGAGTCATTTGAATAAGGGGAAAAAAAAGAAGAATGAGTTCGCTAATCAGCTAATTAGGGGTAGGGTTTCACAAGTAACTCAATATTTAAATATGTATCTAAAGGCAAATATAAATAGTAAAATTAGAATATAAATTTCAAAAGTTGACTCAGTTTGGTTTATATGTGACCTGTAATCAGCAGGTTACAAAATATGAACAAGAGAAGGGAAAGAACAAGAGACAGTTGTGATTCCGGCTAGGTACAGTGGCTTTTCTTCCAAAGGAAAAGAAAATGCATCACCCCTTTCTTCCAAGAAAAATGTGGTAACCTATAGATATCCAGTCCCTCTTATATCAATGTTATTAAAAGGAACATATACAAATTTGTATTTAAAATTTTGACATTTTATTTACTCTTTTTTTGCCAGCCTCATTGTCATAAACCAAAAGAATACATTTTTATTTATTAAAGAATTCTAAAATTTAATTTTATAACAAAGTAAATAGTGATCCAAAATCTCAACAATTCTTACTTGTTGAGGCAAAAGGTCAATGAATAAAGGTCCAAATGAACATAATCATCAATTTATTAAAATGGATCTGCAAGTTTCAGATGCTTCTTCAAGAGCCTAAAGTCCGACTCACAGGAACTGTGCCATCTTAGCGTGGTTCCGTTCATATCACTAGTGCTATCAGCAAAGGAATAGTATCAGTTATTGGTGGGGTTTTATCATTCGTGAAAAATATAAAATAAAATCTCAAAGAGAAAATAGATCAAAGGCGTCGCAACAGGAAACTGACAGTATCATGGCGACTTCCCTCAACTTCTCAACGTTCGCTCTTGGACTGTTAAATGCAATTAAAATGGGAAACAACCAGTTAAAACTTTAGGTAAACAAATACAAAAACCCATTCAAAAGAGCAAAACTCACAATTGCGAATTTTTAAGCCCTTATTTCTCCAACTGACATCGCCCCATTGAAAATTACATCAGAATGTTTTTTGTAGGGAATTTACCTTTCGAAAGGTCATCTTCCACTTGCCATAATTTCCCAACCGTTTTTGAGATATTTTAGAATATATAGGACAACCCCAAAACATTTCGTGCCTGTTAATGAAATATTTTATTTATAGCACTTCTTTAACTCCAAACGGAAACAAAATTTACTTATCATAGATTAGATGAATATCAAACATCTGGAACATGTTCCAAGTGAATTAACCCAAAAAATTTGGGTTTCTGAATAACCAAACTAAAAATTAGTTTGGAAAAGTATGTGTTTCAATGTTTCTCGAAAACGGTTGACAGAAAACTTCTACAACTTGTTAAATGAAATTGTTAAAATCTTTTACTTACTCTTTTTCATCTCCATGAGTAATGTCTAAGAATGGATCAAAATATTGAAAACTTGCTTCATATACATCATTGAGAGAAACACGATAGATTCTGCACTGCTTGGCATTTAACTTTATTACCCTCAAATTGTCCTTCAATGGTACAATAGTCAATTCAACAACTCCCTAAACAAAATATTACTCTATACATTTTGTTCAAAAAACTACTCATTGCCCTTATTTATGAAGATACCTACAATAATAATTTTACGTTGGAAATTTATTCCTGTTAAACTCACTATTTGGTGGGCTGTAAAATAGGAATAATTGGTAAGTAAAAGAATATTTCATAAATAATTCATATTTTTAAAAATACTTATAATTTAAATGGCCTAGCTGTATCTCCCGTCCTTTCTTTTCTCATTATTTTTAAGTATGATTTGTCCTGCTTCAAAAGTTTTTGGAAATTGCAATAAACAATTTCTTTTCACTTTGTGATAATAAATGCGGTTCTTATAACAAACAGCCGCGGAGACTCATCCTAACTAGTCATCAGTTGTTTACTAACTTGATAAGGAGGGAAACCATTACATTGTTTATGTTATTTCTTTTGTCCAAAGAGAAACTTACTGCGAGGAATGGGAATTTGATACTTAAAGTTTCTAATTCTTTTTCTTACAAACAAAAATTCTTCAAATTCAAATTATTTAAGCAAATCTACCTTATTAACGCAAATAATGAACCACGTAAAGCAAAAAGATCCCTTAATAAATTCATTTATTATATTGGGCAGGCAAAATTTCCAACGGCAGCCTATGAATTCATAAATTTTATTAATTTAATCTTCACACGACCCTGGTTGCGAACGGTTGTTTTCCTGTTTAGGCTAAGCATTCGTGAATGCTCTTGATGAAGCAATAAAAGAGCGAAACTAGCCCAGCTTTGATTAATAAATCAAATCTATTAATTCACAGACTATTGTTCGAGTCAACAGATTATTATTTTTAACTGTATATTAAAAATTATTTTTTGACACTAAAAAATGTCAGATACAAGTTTTTATTTTTAAAGTATTACTGGGATTAATAATTTCTTTATACATGTCTACTCCTTAAAATTTGTGCTCTTTCTTGATATTACCTTTGTCTCCATAGTAACTAAGTCAGCCCATGATTCTATGGAAACATAGGTTTCTATGGATACTATCAATGTAATGTCAAAGATTGTGCAGGGTTTACAGAGAGTTAAGCAGATACTGCTTCCAGTATAACATGATTAAGTTAAAAATAATAGTAATTGGGCCAAGCAAAGTAAGCTATTTTTGGAAGTTAAGTGTTCTCTAATGAAGTAAAAGTGCTTAATACTCTTTTTGATCACCAGACAGGTAAATCAACGATAGGAAATTTTCTCTCTGAAGCTATTGACTATACAAGCAGTGAATATCGTCCTACCCCTGGAGTTCGAATCTTGGAGTTTGAATTAAATACAAAAGATGGTAAAACTGAAATCGAACTGTGGGATTGTTCCGGTGATTTAAAGTAATTTTGTGTAACTGCTAAGTTATTATAATTTATGTTCATAAATGATGTACAAGATCTCTGTTTTAAATTTATTTTGCTTTTAGATATGAAAGCTATTGGCCTGTATTCCTCTGGAATGCTCATGGTGTAATTATAGTATACAATCCTGAAGATAAAGACCAAATGGCTGAGTTGCAAAGATTTCATGAACACTTTGTTGCAAATAGTGTAATACCTAAAAATAATGCCCTCATTCTTGCACATGCAATGAATCCAAGTTATAGAAGTACTTCACCAGAATTTAGTAATTATTAAACTTACCATTTTTATTTAAAACAACCTGATTAAAATAAAATATAGTTTCTCAAGGGTTTCTAGAAGAGTGACAACTTACAGCAGCAAAATCAAACCTTCCATCTTTGTGGGTAGAATATTGCAAATGTATTTTAAAGAATTCCTTAAGCCACGTAAAGTAAAGCTATTACAATTTTTGTTGTTATGTAAATATAATTTAGTAGTCCTGTGATTTTAAATTAAAATGTTTAAATCAAACCCAACAAGAAGGAGAATGATTTTTAAGATAAGAATAAAATATGCCAGAAATGAAAGAAAGTAATGTACTAATATTTACATAAATTAAGTAAAGATAACATCATTATACATTAGATTATATATATGACAAACATGTGTATTGGAAGATATAAAGGCATTAATATATAACATAAAATATTAAACATAAACGGAATCAATCCCCTACCATTCCAGGAGGGACTTGAAGGGGAAATAATGTGCAGTTATCTGATTATTAGCTATAGGAAAAAGTTTGGCCAGTACTATGCTCCATCTGCCTGCCTTTCCCTTTACAAGTACCTATTAAAGGCTGGGTGAGCCAAGGGACAGTCTGCCAGCCCTAGTCTTAGCCCAAAATGACATCACAAGAATATAATGTCTTCAGTGAGCACCAAGTGTTACCTGCAGTACATAAGCCAACTTGAGAAAAATATAAACAAAATATTAAATTATTCTAAGATCTTTTTTTTTTTTTTGTTTGTTTTTAACGGTGTATCAACTATTTGGCTATTAGCACTGGGCTATCTACAGGTTGCCACCCTTTTATAATGCCAACAGCACATGGTCGGTCACCCATTCAGGTACTGACCACGCCTGATGTTGCTTAACTTCGGTGATCTACGGGAACCCGTGTATTCAACGTGGCTATGGCCGTTGGCTAAGATCATTATTAAATTCAATTCTTAACTCAAGTGTAAAGAATTCACTTTTTTGAGGTATCTCAAAATTACTGTTAACAGATTTGTCAGAAAAGACATTACACAATTATTGCTTAATTCTAAAGCAATGTTTTACTTTCTTCTGTGATTAGTTGTCCGATGTTAATAAATAATACATTCTTCTTAATAGAAAAAATACATGTTCAAGAGGATAAATTTAAAGGATCAAATTGAGTACTATAACAATCGACTACAATGAACATAACATAAATATTTTGTATAATTATAAAAAATAGTTATGTTATTTTAACTTTTTTTTTATAAAAGCGCAGCAACCTAAAGATAGACCGACGCTAATATCCCAGGTGTTGATACACCGTTAACTACACACAAAAAAAATATCTTACAGAAGATAAAACATATTAGATTACTTACATATTAATCAACGTATATTCATAAACTATGTAAAATTACACAAAGAAAGAGGTAAGAAATATGAAACTCATTGAACACTAAAATACTCATTAATCTGATAATTGTCAGCTAAAAAATCCCTATCAGCAAAATGAAATTCATTTTTCAAGTAGATACCAATGGTTTATTTTTTAACGACACTAATTTTTATGTGATCATTGGCAAGTAAAAGCAAAAGTTTAGCTAGTGTACCTAATAAATAATGTTAAATAACTTATGATTATAAAAAGACTTTAAATATGTAGAATTAGTTTTTTGTATATTCTGTCACGAGAATACTCTCTCATTTACTTAGTCTATGAATATATTTAATGGGTGGTAAAATTTGTTTCAGGCGGAGAAATGGCTAACATTAAACATGAAAATGCTAATGTTTTAGAAGACAGCGACAGACTTAAAATGGTGTTTCAGAAATATATATCCTCCATACTTTCTCATGCTGCAGACTTTGATAGGGATGATTTGAGCATTATAAGTATGCCTGTGTAAAAAATAAAATGTATTCAGTACATGGGAAATGTAAGCTGGTGTTATTTTTTATTATTTCATTATACTGCCTCTACCCTACTTGGCCATTAGTAGTGCGGTCAGTTCAACTTTTTATTTATTTATTTTTTTATGGCGCATCGACATCTCGACCATCCTGGTGCAGCATGGAATTTTCTCAACGAGCCGTGGTATGAGAAAATTCCTCCTGCCGGTGGGACTTGAACACACAATCTTCCGCATGGGAATCTAATGCGTTAGCCACTAGACCATGGGGAGACCCTCAATGTTATTTTATTTACTTTCATACAAGGAGAATGTCGTTGTGAATCTGACATTTAAATTCTTTTTTATGGTATCTAAACAAGAATTATCAAACAAGGAAGGTTTTCAAACAATCAAACCGCACAATAAATGTTAAAAATTTATTAAGTACAATTATAATAAAGTTTATGTACATTTTTACAAATATTAAAGGCTAAACACACAATTTTTAGTCATCATCATCAAGAGCAGATTCAGTTTCTACTCCAAGAGCAACTTTCGATGCTAAATCGTGTTGCTCTGATTTTAGCCTTTCCCTTATAAGTTCAGCAATAGCTCGCTGTGTTCGTTTCTCCAATCGTTCAAGTTTCTTAGATGCGTCCCTTTTCAAATCCCAATCAGGCTTTCTTGGTGCAAGGCTAGTTAAATCCTAGGGAAAAATTCATGAAAATTAATAATATAAAACTTTTGGTAGGTATGTAAACACAGGTGCCGTCCATTCTTATAAGTGAAATAAAATCCAATAGTGTAATTTAGGTTTTATGAAACCATCAAACAAGGGGATAATCTAAGCCTGTTACATTTAATAGTATGCATAGGATTATGGAAAGTTTGATAAGTTATATAGTAGCAATGTCGTCGACAGTCAGACGAGCAAGGCAACGGCCATAAAAATGATATCCTTGCCATTAGAAAATCGCAGGCAAGAAGGGACGAATAAAGAATAATAAGAGTAGTTGAAATTCTACGTTCAAGACTATCTTAAGAAAGTCAGAAGAAGAGTGTCAACTGTTATAGTCTTGAGTTCTATATGAGAGATAGATGGAAGGCTAAATTGTCTCTGGACCAGTAGGAAGGCAACCAACAGGGAGGCACAGGCTGATGTTCATTAAATAAAAAAACTTCTTTTTTACATATAGTTTGAAAGATATAAATGATAATTTGTTGGCTGCTTACTAGATCTTCAATAATAACTCTAGTGGTTGCAGCTTCTAACTGATCTTTAATTTCTTCCTCAACATTCCCTGGTTTTGCAGGTTCAAGAACAGTGTCTTTCAAACTTTCATCACTCGGCACATAATTTCTGAAGACTGGTCTGTAATATGAAAAAAAAGAATATTTTTTTTAACCAGTACATTCATTGCTGAAGTCATTAGCATCAAAATAAATACTGTAGTTTATTAATTGTTTCTAGGTAATGTTAAGGATAGAACTTAGTAAGATTTAGTATATCATGTCTAGTTTTCAAAATACGCTATATTTTTGTTCTTTAGAAAAGAATAATATTTTTCTTTTTTAAATTATATACATTCAAGTTATGATCATTTACAAAGATCTTATTATTGCAAATGGGCTGGGCTATCCCAGTTTCCTGGGGGTTATTAGCAACCAAAAAAAAAAAAAAAATGTAAATGTGTTATTTTTTATTTATATATTTCTTAATTATGGGCATTTAAAAAGTCTGCCATCAACTAATGAATGCCATCAAACAATGAATTGTCATAATGAAATGTAATGTGTTGTTGTTCTTAGAAATCATTAAAGCTTTTAGATATTGATCTAAATAGTTGTGGAGGTTGCACCAAAAATATTACAGTTTAAAAGCACATTTTCCACTAATTCTAAGTAATTCTCTGCTCTAAGATTCCCCCCAAAGAAAATTATTTTTAAGATTTTATCTTTCAATCCGGATGGATGAAACTCTGAAGACGCCGTTGAGAGGTTCAAGCCTCAAATAGGATCATACTCATCTTGTAATTGTAATATTGGGTCCTACCTGAATCTGCTCCAGACTCACTATGCCGTTCACACCCTTTCATTTTCATAAGAATTTAATAGTTCTCACCTGAATACAGAAGTCTCCTTGCAGACTGACACCAAGAAAATAGGAATCTCATCGATGTCATAATTTCATTATATGGGCTTTTAATTAAAACAAATCACTCGCTTTATCTCAAAAACTAGACAAAACAATTTTCTGCTGCCAAAATATAAAGTAATTTGCATTAGGCTGTGTCATTCATAAAGTAATTTTCGAAGTACCTTGGAATAACTGGTCCATCTTTTGATTTAGCATCCTTGTTTTCAGCATTAGCTTGTTTATTTTTGAGCTCTTTTAATCGGTCTTTCCTCTTCAGAGCTTCTTCTTCTAGCTTACCAATTTTTTCTTCCATAGTCATTTTGTATTAGGTCACCAGAATATTTAAATTTGAAAAATCTCTGAAGACCTGAGATTTTACTCTTGTAATTAAATGTTAACAATACATTCTTAAGAACCAAGATCCACGAAAACGGTCAACGAAACTATAGAAATATCCGGTAATTTATTATTATTTCACGAAGAACGAAGATCAGTGCCAAAACGAAATCAGGCTATAAGCATTGTGAGAATAAGGTATCAATAACTGTTTCCTCATAGTCAATTAGCCTAGCTAAGCCAAAGAGCTTAAAGACGAGCTGCTCCATTTAGTGATTATGTAATTTGTATTTACAAAGTGGAAGTAGAATTCGGTCATAAGAAAGAACACTTTATTATAAACATTTATAATAAATAAAACTACAATTTCATACAAAAATGTTTTTTATAGCCAGTATTTGGTTTGAATTACAAGCCCTTTTAAACTCTTTTGGGGCAATCAAAATTCTGTGGTTAAAGTACAAAAAATAAGGTAATTGAGAAGTTTTCCTCTCCGACTTTTTTTTTACACATTTATTTATTTATTTGTTGATTTAGAGCCCGCTAAATCAACAAATAAATAAACTGATCTTCGCTGGCTCTTTTCAAAGTTGGGTAGAATTAATATTTTTAATTCAATGTTCATATGTGATGTTTTACATGTTATTCTATAACGTATTTTGTTGCACTAAACACTAATCCGTTTTAAAAAAAAATTTCTCTCAACTAGGAAAAAAGAAAACACTTAAGTTCACAGTTATTCAGGTTAAGAAAGCAAGCGTAAACAACGATATTTGGAAACAAGCGCATGCGCAGGTATGTAAAGTCCGTAATAAAGAAGTTTAATTTAAAATGACCATCAATTATTTATTCAGTTTTTTTAAAAATAATGATACATTCTCCACATTTTTTGTTTCGCTGTTGAAAAGTATTTTATGAAAGAAATCACTTTTGATCTAATAATTAGCTAATGCCTTTATAATTAGCGCGCTTTGATGTAAAATTGAGAAAAAGTCAGATAAGTTTGCACGAGTTTATGATAAGTCAGATAATAATAATGAAGTTGCACGAGTTTATGCAGATAGAATGAAGTAGTTATATATTTAAACTAGATTGTTGTCCACCTTAGATTAATTTCTAAAAATACTTTAAAATGTTTATTTATACTTACAATTCGCTTCCTGTCGCATTACGGGCATAAGTACTACCCATTTCCGCTCGCTCAAGGACAAACAGATAGTGTAAAAAGTATTGGAACACTCATGAATATTTTACTTTTTTAACATTTGCGACTAAAATAATGGTGCTTTAGGTACATAAATAGAAGGCATCAATAACACGGTGATAAGCTATATTTTAAATATTCCCTAAAAATCAACATCTAACAATGGTATTTGTATTATTTATTAACATTTTAACAATAAAATGCAATATTCGTAAATGCGTAAAAAGTATTGGAACACCAGATTTCTTTACTATTGGAGCTGGACTATGGACAGGATTAATTCCATATTATCGGTAAACTTTGACCTGTAGGATGACTCAGCGTCTTATATGTTGGAATCAGATGGTTTTAGTTCATTTTTTTTTTTTAATTTGGCCTGAGAGGAAAATAGATCTCTGTTAAAATACAAAATTTTATTATTACAATTCATAATGAGCGCAAAATTTTGCGAGAAATTGGAAAAATTGTAAACTTCAGCTATGTCTCCTAATGAAATATTTAAAATCGGTATAGTACAACCAACTCATAGACAGCCAAACATAATATAAGGAGACTTTAGAGTCTGAATCTACGTGATGCAAGATCAATTTTAATAAAAGCACACTCAAAACCACGGCTGATTGCGCCAAAACTTGTGACTGAAATCTCTAGGATTATCTGACGGGACATAAGTAACAGTACAGTCAGAAATGATCTCAAGAAAAATTAATTACGTGGTCAATACCCATGCTACTCCTGCAGGTTGGAATACAAGGCAAGTGTTCTCTCTTAAAACTGAACTCTCGCACCCTCAAGGTGCCTTTTCTTGTTGTATTTTAATAGTTCTCCAAGTTCACCACTAGATAGCACATGCTGTAAGACAAGCTCCTTTCTTTGCTATGAGATCTATTCTCTCAAATAACGCCTTTCAAACCTTTTTACCTGATTTTGTAAATTACCCTTCCTTATAGAAATATTCCCTTATTATTCCTTGAGTTGTCTTAGTGATAGTTACATCTCAGCGATATTTTTGTGATCTACTTGGACCTTTCATACAAATTGTTCTCTTAGTCTAACAGATATATTTTTCGATTATGGTTTTGTTTAAATTTTTTGATGGATGTTTTACTTAGACCCATCACAAGGACTCTCTTTATATTACAGATTCAATTTTTTATTTGTGTTTTTCAGTTGTGAGTTTATTTTGAACAATTAACAATAGTGGAAAGAGAAGTGTTTTCTGTTGGACAAGGAGGTTCTGGAGCTTATAACACCTTTGGAAAGTTATGTACATATCGTCCATACAAATGCAAACTAACAAATATGAAAAAATGCATCTTTCATTGTCCATCTTTAATAATTTCGGTAAATGTCAAGGAGCGTGGTCTCCACGCCGATTCTTTTGAAACTTTGCACTATAACGTATTTTGATGCACTAAACACGAATCCGTTAAAAAAAAAGGTCGCTTTTCACTAGGAAAGAAGTTATGAAACACTAAAGTTCACTGTTATGGAGGTTATAAAAGACGGGTTAACGGCGAATTTGTAAACACGCGCATGCGCAATAGTCCTTAATGACGAAGTGTAATTGAAATTTAGACTCACCTTGTGGTAGCTGACTTGGTCGTAAATTGTCGCTTTTGGGCATACGTGCTACGCTCCGCTCGCTCAAGAAAATATCAAAACCCCTAGCCAATCCAACTCGCTAAAATTAATAAAATTCTATTATGTAAGATTAGCAAGCAAATAAATGTTATTTGAAAAATTTGAGCGTCCTCACCTGTCGTAACATGTCGCTTATGAACATACGTGCTATGTCGTATCATGTCGCTTATGGGCATACGTGCTGTGCGTTTCCGCTCACTCCGCTCGCTCAAGAAGATATCAAAACCCCTAGCCAATCCAACTCGCTAAAATTAATAGAATTCTATTAATTTTAGCGAGTTGGATTGACTAGGGGTTTTGATATCTTCTTGAGCGAGCGGAGCGTAGCGGAGCGAGCGGAAACGCATAGCACGTATGCCCAAAAGCGACAATTTACGCATAACGATAATTTACGCATAAGCGACAATTTACGCTCGGCAATGATAAATCATATTACCGGTATTTAATTTTAACATCTCCCCACATTTAGCACATTTCTTTTCGTTACTAATTACATTATTGGTAATTAAAAAATTGATCAAATCTACTCTATTGTGAATTAAAACAATAAATTCATGTAGCTTCATTATAAAGACCACTGGAACTATTCTAAGTAAATAAATGGTGCAAATTAGAACGCATGAATCATAAAGGCATTAGCGGCGGCAATAAATATACATTTTAGCATATAAAATGTGTTTTATTGAATAAGAACACTGACCGAAACCCCGACGATCTACGCTTCCTAAAGGCATTAGCGAATTATGAAGGGATTTCTGTTATATAATATTTGTCAACAGGAAAAAAAAAAATTAAAGAATGGTTTATTATTTTAAAAAAATATTTTTTAAATAAATAAGTGGTGATAAATTGAAATAATTGATGGTAAATTTCAATTAGACATCCTTATTACGAACTTTTCCATACCCGCGCATGCGCATGTTGACAAACATAGTAGGTTACTTTACCTTTTAGAACCCGCACAACAGTGAACTTAAATGTTTCATAACTTCTTTCCTAGTGAAAAGCGACCTTTTTTTTTAACGGATTCGTGTTTAGTGCATCAAAATACGTAATAGTGCAAAGTTTCAAAAGAATCGGCGTGGAGACCACGCTCCTTGACATTTACCTCAAAAGGTCAAATCTGCCGAATATTTGACTGTCCAAAAAAAAGTTATGAATAAATACTTTCCCACTCTGAAAAGTGGTGATTATTCGTTAGTTTGCTTTTGTATAGACGATATGTGAAAAAAATCAGTAGTACTTCTAAGATTTAAATGTGAAATAAAATCCTTGCGAAGTGCCATTGTAGTAGATGCACACTCATAAAATAAGCAAATACACATGCAAATATATATATATATATATATATATATATATATATATATATGTATGTATGTATGTATGTATGTATGTATGTATATGTATGTATGTATGTTTATTCTTGTGTAGAGCGTGTCTCAAGGACAGCATGAATTCTATTTGACACGCACAACACTTTTGTATTCAATATAGGGGTGAAAAGGTTAAGAAGTAAGCAATCAAGCACTGACTCAATTCCAGGTATTACCTGCCCCCCCCCAGACATCAGGCACACACCACGAATTACACAAAATCGCATGAAATAGACTGAATACATACATAGTGCAGCCATAGGAGCATATTACCTGGCCACCAAAAGCAGACTAGAAAACAGCACACTGTTCTCTGTGAAGTTGCCAGAATTGTACGATACTTCTTAAAGATTCGGTATATGTATGTTTAAATAAGTATATAAATTATTTATTTAGTTTGGATATAAATAGCACCATCAGTCAATATCTGCCAGGTCATTGTTATTATTATTATGGGGACTGGTTTTCTTTATTTTCTTCTGGGGATTTCTATCCAAGAGAAATATTGCATGGGGGAAGCATATTTTCAGATTACATTTGTATTATATTCGGACTCCTAAGCTAGGAAAATCGATACAAATGTAGCTCCAGTGCTGGTTCCTATTATGAAAGAGTTGTATGGCGTCATTATTTTCTAGGGTGTGGGTACTGTTTTCAAAGAAGAAAAACAACTGAAATAAATTTATAATGTGTTTATTATGCCTTAAATGTAAAAAATAAAACACAAATATTCCTAGCCCTCGTGTAACAGAAAGCCTGCTGTAAAATAGGGACAATTCAGAATATTGCTTTATTCTTTTTTTTTATTGTATATTGCCAACTTTACAATTAAAAAGAAATAATTTTATTACAAAAATAAATATCATGAAATTCACAGTTATAATAAATACATACTTTAAAGATGGATAATAAATATAATAAATTTTATCATACAAATGAATACATGACTCAACTACTTCACAAATTATATCTTCCTTGAGTGAGTAAATAAAATAACATTTTTTTTTAAACTTTAATTTTTTTTTTTTTTTTTTTTTTTTTTAATTTTCAAATCTCTCATTTTTTTTTGTTTGTAATAAAGGGAAGTAAAGGTCCATCCCCCACATACTTTTAAGGGTTTTAAAACTCAATATATACAATTTTACATTGACTTAATCCTTTGGAGGTAGAATAATTTTTGGACTATACTCTCTTATTTATTTATATATATATATTTTTTTTTTGCATCCTACTTACTAAACAAATAGTTATAACAAAACATGAAAGACATTTCGGCATGTAACTTGGATTTATAAATCCAAAATTTCTTTTTTTATTACGAAAAATAACAAAGCGAGATTGGAGATGAAAAATATGGAATTCCAAAAGCATTTTATATAGCATCGCACACAGATTTAAGCACTTATTATTAAACTAGATATATAGCAAGCTATCCTAAATATATTCATTGCCATTAATCTGTTTTAATTTTAGAATACTGAATAATAATATTTGATATACATATATAGTTGTAAGAAGAAAACAGGACACACAATATATTCTTCTACATACAGATTATACACATAACATATCATACGATCTTAAAATAATCTTGAAGGATTGGAAATATGTTTAATATCAGCTATATATATAAATACATCTCAAATATAACACTTAGCAAAAGTTTGATTTAATGAAACTATATAAAAACTATTGGTGTTATATCCATTATCTCTTTATTTATATGTATAGCATATAAAAATAATGCTAGAAAATAAAAGTAAAAGAAACAATTATGGCGTTCTGAAATGAATTTGTAGCTGAATGTAGAGACTACTGAGGCAGTAAACCATTAGAAAAATGTAACAAAATTCATGAACATATTGTGCGCTTATTATCTCGCAGTCTATTAATTATTATTGCACTGCACCCAATAACTATCAAGGCTCCAACTCTGTTTAACTTTTCAAATCTCTCTTGTTATTTGTAAAAAAATCAGTGTTAACCACCACTGACCTTTTTGTAAAATCTTTTTAAGTATACAGAAACTTAAGACAGACTCGTCTAATAATCCTTTCTCTTAAATCTATGAGATAATTATAATAAGCCTAATTTTTAAAAAATGGATAAAATTGTATATTATGTATATCTATAAATGTTTATGTTGACATTAATATAATAATAATTAACAATTACAAAATAATGAGCGTTATTTATTTATGATATTCATCACAATCAGCACTTTATATTCTTTTTCAGTTACGCTCAGTCTTGTACATAAGAAAAAATAAAGAGACCTTTCTTAATAACAAAATGCTTCAGCTTAAATGAAAGAGAACTAGAATTTGGTGAAACCAATTTTAAGACCTCCGGAGAGTTCCATTGCAGTCCTTATATTTGCAACATTACATCGCTCACAATATTCTCTAAGGAGCACAACATAGTGCAGGGAGGTCTTTTATACACACTTCTTGCTTTTAAGTAACGGATGCATTTTCGAATGCATTAAAACATCAGTGAATGCAGATTGGCAAATACATTAATGAAGTAATTGCCTATGTATGGCTTTCTCGGGAAAACTATATATTAAATAAACTCTGTTCTATAGTCATTTCATTGGCTGCCACGACTTGTAAGTTCTGGTAATGGGCAGTTATCATTTCAGTGAGATTCCGCTCATGCGTCATTTTTCACCAAACCTGGATGAGATCTCATAACAAACCTGACCACTTTCTTCCTAAATTTCAAATCACCTTAAAAATATTATTGGTAATATTAAAAATACCTTAACTTTTATTAGAATCTATATCATATATTCAGATATATACATACATATAAATAAATGTCTGCCAAAGTTCAATTTTATTTTTAAACTTATTGCTGTAGCAGATACTGACTTTCAAAAATATTTTTAAAAAATCTATATTGAATATAAAAAATCTCTTTGATTTCTTACTCTATTCTTTCATACAATTCTGTATAAATATTTGATCAATAAACTACTTAACAGCACAACAAAAAAGTATTTACAAATATTGAAAATATATTTCTTAATAATTGGTGTATTAAAGCTATTTATTATTATTTTTATTTTTTTTTTCTATTTAGTAAAGAAATAAAATGTTCTAATTATACTGTAACAAAAAACAAATGTAATATTATGAAAAATATATGTACATTTTAATTACGATTCACCAAAGAATAAGAATGCATGTAAAATTTGTACTGACATTCATTTTTTTTTTCTTTTGGCAGAATTTAGGCCAAAAAATAGTGAGAACTTTGTTTTTGAGATCATATCTGACAATCAACCCAGCCCATTTTCATGGATAACATCGAAAATAACTTAAATTGTGTATATTCCTAAATGCAAATATATTATAAAATTTATAACATCTTAAACAATCATAAAACATTTATTGTTTTTGAAATTGGATTTTGTCAGCAGTGTAGTATATATATATTATTTTTTAGGGCTTATCCTCTTATTAACAGTTCATTAGTCATTCCTAAGAGAGCAGTTTCCTGCACAATGTCTTTTTCATAAGCTTTATTTTAAGTGAGCTACCGTACAGCGTCTTAGTAAGTTTTTTTATATACATGAACGTCCTTTGGAAGAAAATTAAAAAGGATATTTATTGGTGATATCTTAAACTAATTCTTAATAATATGAATTGTCTTGCTGGTAACTGAATTGAACTGAAAACTTGTATAATTTAATAATTGCTAAGATTCACCAGGATCTGCAATGTTGGGCGGTAATTCTTAGATCAAGCGAAAATGCTGTTAAATACTTTTTTTAAATTTTTTTACAATGGCCTTGTTAAATGGAAGAAAACCATAAAATATAAGTATTTTCTTTGATATTACTGTGGTTATTTATTGAATCTAATAATAAAAGTAAACTTATCAAACAAAAATGAAACAAATCAACAAAAATAACAAAAAAATAAGAAAAATATACAATAAATCATCTGCCCATTAATGGTAACTCAACAAAGAAATAACGGCAGTGGTTAGCTTAATTTGAAAAGCAATCCTGGAGGCATTCTCTTACAACACTGCTCTTCCTTTCTAAGAATAAACATAATACATTTCCACAACATTTATCAAGCAAATAGTTTTATTCTTTCGATTTCATAGTGGGACTTAATTTTTGAGTACTTCCAGGCCAAGTCGGCCTTTAGTCTCCAAATCTTGTGCAAGCTTTTTTCCACTTGCACTGCGTGCACCACATGTCTCTATGTTCCATGCCATATACTTTTCGACATTTTTTTGTATCACCACGTAGTCTTCTGCTGGGGCTTGAAGGCACCTTTCCACCAGCTGGGGCAGAAACAGAAAGTTTAATCTGCTTTTGACTCTGAAAAAAAAAAAAAATTACTCATTTATAGAGAACGAGAAATTAAAAATAAAACCTAAGATTTTCAAATAATAGTAAGGTATGCAGGTAAATATTTTTTGATTTTTAAATATACAACTGACAACCAAGAGATAAAAAAAAAGTCAAATTTCGAGACGTTGAAATGAATGATGAAGCAAATCAGTACATCTTCAATGTATATTAAACTTTTTCTCTTAAAGAATAATTTAGTTAAAGAAATCCAAAAATAATGTATGCATGTTATTTATTCGTTTGTGAAAATAAATGAAATAACCTTTTACTAGCCATAAGTGTTAAATATATTGCTCTTATACTTTCTAGATTAAAAATGGTAAATTTTAAAGGAGACCAAATATCTGAATGATTTTTCTTATTGATCTATCAGGTGAAACAACAAATAAAAATACATGACTTAATAAAAATAATTTATTAATTCCAGTTTTACATGTTTTGCACCTAAAGTACCTCATCAGGAGCTAATATTTAGAATATTTGTAGCCACAGTGAGCAATAGAACCTTCCACTATCTGGGGAACGTCATTAATGTTACCGCCTGATAAATCAAGAAGTGGATTCAACAGGATCACTTTTCAATAGTTATGATTTTTCTTCTATAATACAGGCAGATGGTCAATCAATAAAAACGTGTTATCTAATTAATTACTTCATTAAAACTGTTCAACCAGTTTCACATCAACTGATACCTCCTAAGTATCCTGAACTTCTAGTTATAGAACCTAAATAGTAGGAAAGTGGACCTTATGCTGTAAGGGCCACGTCCAGCAGGCTGCCTTCCTACGGTTTGGTTGTGGAAGTAACAGTTGTAACTTGTTTTAGAGATAGTTGAATTCGGTTGAACAGTTTTAAGAAAGTGACTACTTAGTTTAAAAAAAAAAAATATTAATTACCCTTCTTCCCTACATTATAAAGAAAATTACTTAATTAAGCAAAGCCTGTCTCTTGTTTGTAGATTGTTTTATAAGAAAATAAACCATTCATTTTTTTTTTTTAATTAACTTCTTTCTTTAACATAGCTGACTCAATATTTCTTTGTACTCTAACAATTACACAGGCACACAAAATAAAAAAATTGATCTTTTCCAAAGACACCATACATATATTCTTATGTATTTCGAATCCGAATCCGGAGTCTGTTTCAGCCCAGCACGTCAGGTTTAAGGGCATTTGAAGGTAAAATTTCGTATGAAGTCATTTAACAAGAAATAACTAGAGCTTCCATGGTTATGAGAATCACTGCATTAGAATCCGAAGTCTTTTACCCCATCGGTGCAAAATCAAGACCATTTCAAGGGTAAATATGTTTATTTTGCAAAAAAAGAATCTCCAGACAAATATATATATATATATATATATATATATATATATATATATATATTTCCTTGAAATGACCTTGATTTTGTGCTGATGGTGTGAAATAGACCTCGGATTTTAATGCAGCGAACCTCAAAACCATGGAAGCTCTAGTTATTTCTTCTTAAACGACTTCATACAAAATTTGACCTTCAAATGCTCTTCCACCTCATGTGCCGGGGTGAAACGGACTCCGGATTCGGATTCAGCGTGTCGAAATACATCAGAATATATGTATGGTGTCTTTGGAAAATATCACTTTTTTATTTTGTGTTCCTGTGTTATTACTCATTTTCACTGTTATTAAAGCATATCATTACCGGAGAAATAGCAGCAGACACTTGCCAACTGTTGCTAGGTATGGATATAGGACCAGCCATATTCCCAAGGCTTAGGGCTTTTTGATACTCAGGGTCTGCAACAATATAGTGAAGCCAATTAACATCAATTTGAAAGAAGAAAAAGAAACCAGTCACCTTATAAAACAAAATAACATCAGATGATTTCAAAACTTGTCTTTTTGCTCAAAACATCTGCAGTTGGGAGCAGTTGAGTCAGCAGTGAATCAAAATAGCTCAATTTGGAAAAATCATTTTCCTCTTTTTTAGATTTGATATGTACTCCGAAAGCCTTCTTCTGAAATGATTGTAAGAGTAGCGGTGGTGGATCAGATTAGTGAAATTCACTTTACCAAATCCCAATCTCCATGATAATACTATTAATGATTTTTCGTAACAAAGTATTCTTCTGTTTCTTAAATAGGATTATAGCTTAGAAGGCTTTTAAATTAGTTTAACCACACAAATCTTACAATTTTAAATTGTCAATCCTATAAACGTCGCTATAAGGATTTAATAATTTAGCCTTATAGTAATGAATATCTGATAATAAAATGATCGGATCTATTACCTTCATGTGGAGGTCGAGCCATGTCTCTGTGTAAAAGAGTAGGTAACGGTGATGGTATGCCGACTTCAACCTCTGTGTAATAAAATTCTTCTTCATGATCATCTCCAGCCATTCCTTCATCTTCACCTTCATGTCGTGGTCTGAAAATGACAAAAAAATTTAAATGAATATGCAATTTCTACAATGATAAAATTAAAGAACATTTCCCATTATAATTATTAGTGAGCAAGAAGTTATACAATTACTAATTAATACAAATTAAAAACTATATAGTTAATTTGACCATAAAGATTAAAGATTTAACATGAAAAAATGATAAAATAATTTAAATGTAATCAATAAATTAATTTAAATTTATTTAAAAAATTATTGAAATTAATCAATTACATAATTGAAGATACTCCAATTTAAAAAAAAAAATGTCTGACATGTTTTACCCCATCGGTGCAAAATCAAGACCATTTCAAGGGTAAATATGTTTATTTTGCAAAAAAAGAATCTCCAGACATATATATATATATATATATATATATATATATATATATATATATATATATATATATAAAATCCGAGGTCTATTTCACACCATCAGCACAAAATCAAGGTAATTTCAAGGATATATATATATATATATATATATATATATATATATATATATATATATATATATATTTCCTTGAAATGACCTTGATTTTGTGCTGATGGTGTGAAATAGACCTCGGATTTTAATGCAGCGAACCTCAAAACCATGGAAGCTCTAGTTATTTCTTCTTAAACGACTTCATACAAAATTTGACCTTCAAATGCTCTTCCACCTCATGTGCCGGGGTGAAACGGACTCCGGATTCGGATTCAGCATGTCGAAATACATAAGAATATATGAGGCGCTGCCTCATCTTAGCTTGTTTTCATAACACTATTATCCCTAGGGTCATTTGGAAAGATTTGACTATCCCAATATATCTACAGATAGATAATATTCCGTGAACTATTTTAACAATAGCGGAAATTACTCATTTTTCCTCTTCGATTTACACTTGGAAAGCTCTTAAAAATTATAAGCAACAACGAGAAATTGTTTCTCATTTTACGTATCATGTTTTAATGACAAATTTGTTGGAAAGACTGGTTTTATCCACTTTTCTCAAAGATGGTTACATGTATCTATTTAAAAATGGCTTAATTAGTTTTACTACGTTAGAAAACCGATAAAAAGTGTTCCTGCAAGCCTATTAACGTAAAAACGTAAGCGCTACGAGTTTTCCCGCGCAACTTTTCACCCACGACCTTTCAAAATTTTTAACGAACTTGACCTTTCAAATCAGCCAAGGTATTTCTGTGCCGAATTTTGGTCAAAATCGTGCCATTTTTAAAGGCTGCTAGAGCGCGAACAGACAAATATGACTGAAACAGCCAACCTTGAACGTCTGAAATATTTATTTCAGACGACCATAGCGCTTTCGAGACGTGGTCTTATACTCAGTCCCTATAGATTGCGTCTGTGCACTCGTGTGATTCTCGCGACAGACTGTTTTTTTTTATAGAATATATATCAATAGATTCAAATATTAATTAAATATAGTCAAAACAACAAACTATAAAAAATAAAAATAATTACCCAAGATGAGCTTTCCTCACATGCGCTTCAATAGAATTGCAGGTAGTTGTCTGTACGTAGCATCCTTTCCAAGTACATTGGAATACTAACCGAGTGGCCTGAAACAGAAATAAATAAATGCATAATTAATATAATTCCGAATTGACTTTGATTTGATGATAGAATAATTATCAACTTATTAACATTAAAGTGACTTTGAAACGTAGTCTCTAAAAGTACGGAGCTGTTCCCTCTCTTCTCCAAAGCTCTGAAGATGGCAAGTAACACAAGCCGAAACCTTGGCAATAATTACGGCTCATTTTATTTATAAAATGTAGTTTTACCTAAACAAATGACCGAAACCCGATCATCTACACCTTCTTAATAGCAACGGTCGACTATCTCCACTTTTTTTTCCTTTGGTAGATCATTTTTTTTTTTATAAATAATAATTTCTTAGGTATTTTATTTTCAATTTAATGTTCCTTTATAAACTACAGCGATATTTTACGACGAGTTATCTACAGATTACCCCAAATGGGAATTAAACCCATAACTCTCTGTGCACCCCCTTTCCCTAGTTACTTATCACCTTATAATATAACTTTATTTATTTTATTTTATTAGCCAATGCCCGCTCTTGGCTGATGAGCCTATAATATAACTATATATTAGAACTTTCCATACAAACTATGCTAAATTTATATAATTGTTAGCTATTTTTTAAAAAGATTTTTCATGTATAAAGGCCTTGCATGAAGTTCCTTTAACTAAGAAACAAGAACTGCAAACTTTTCACAAACTCTAATGGAAACATATAATTATTATTGCGGATCTATATGTACAATAATAATAATAAGAAAGCTAATGTTCCCTGACTTTTTTTTCGTTTTATGTCATCTGAATAAAGCAGGCAAATACTAATTAGTTTTTAAAAGAGATATAGAAGGGGCACACCTGCTGCTCACATTTAACTAGCAATTGCATGGTAATAGAAAGTAAAAAGGTGCCGGTGCAAATGATTGATTGAGAAGTCTGGGAGAGGGGAGAGGGGGAGGAGGACTCTCCCGCAGAAAGTGGGGTTGGCAATGGCCTGGCCCAGTTGGTGGAAGTGGGGCAGCCGTCAGCTGATCAATAACAACATTGCCACGTGGGCGTGCGCTTTGCGCTCAATATCGGCGAATCATAAACAAACCAACACTCGGCAACGTCGCACGCATGGACCTGCGTACTGTCGCCCTTGTCGCCACTTATCTTCCATCCATGTCGATATTCAATACAAAGAGACAACTTTGAAAAATATATTAAAACTGAAAAATATAACCTAGAAGAACTGTCAACCTTCCTGGCAACAGTTAGGAGAATATTTAAGTATTAAATTCACTAAGTTTGGGAATGACTTAACATTCACGTATAATATAAGCTGTTTCTTCGCGTGACGTCACGATTTGAACTTTTTAACCAACCGAATTTGATTAACGTGCTGTCAGGGGCTAGAAAAAACAAAAAAAAAATGAGCTTCCAGGAGCTGCGTAAAAATACCACATTATTGAAGACGCAACAACTACGGGATAAAATGTTTTAACGTTTATTATTTGAGATAATAAAAAAAAAAGAAGAAGAAAAGAAAAAAGAAAAAAAGGAAGACAACTCTTCCACTAGTCCACTTTTTTAGTTTTTTAAAGTACATTATTCTTATTAGTTTCGAATACTGTGTAGCTATTTTCGTTCAAAGAATAAGAAAATTACATTCATAGAGTCGCAGAGAATTTACATGAAACTCCTCTTTCTAAAGTGGGCGATTTCGTTTATGTTCATGTCTCTCTAACACGCTTGGGCAGCAGGTTTTATAATATAAAAACAAAAATTATGCTCACTATGAATACATTAACACTTTTGGAGACGAAGTTTCCGAAACTCCCAGTCTTAATGCCTCACATAATGATTTGCTGAATAAGAAACCAAGAAACTACAAGAACAAAAATTATGAACAGATTACGTGTTATCAGTTACGAAACAAATGCGCGCATGTATATGTTGGCGCAATAGCAATCTTTCTTCACAATTTGGTAAATTTTGATGATTTAGTTTTCTTACAAGGGTCGGCTACATGAAAACAGTTTCAGTGAAACATCTTTAAATAGTTGAAAAATATTACTTGTGTCCCCTGGAAAATAAATGTAAGGTATGATTAAAAATTAATTAAATCCACTGAAATTATGAAAATAAAAAAATTAGGAATATAAACTATGGCTCATTCACGTTATTGTCCCGTGGTCACAATATAATGTATAAAAATAAGATTATAGACTTTTATATAAGAAAATGACAGTGACTAAGAACTAGTATGCAGTTTTATATATCACAAAATAAAGCTCATGCAACATATATCATTTCAAGATATCATGAGTTTTGAGACGATTTTTACTAGAAATGTTAAGAGATTTCGTGTAAATGTTTATTTTTAATAAATATATTACTTCATTTTGAAGTTATAGTTTCATTAATATTAGCATCGCGTTTTCATTTTTAAGAATTGTTCCATTTTTTAAAAAATCATAATATTAAGACATTCAGTTACATTTTTTTTTCAATAACCGTAATGATAAATGCAAATTTTCCGACCAGCAATTACAAACAATAATCATTGTCCAAAACAAAAATTGGTATAATGATACGTATAATAAATAAATAGTTATATATAATCAGCCAATTGAATAACATTTAAAGAGTTAATTCAAACTGGGTGGGACGAATGGCTAGGCAAACCGTGAGTGGCGTGGTGTATTGCGGGTCTACCTGACCTACCATTGAAGGGCCTTGTCAGCTGATAGCCAGAATCAGAGCAGGCAGAGATTTTGTATCCTCCCAAACATGGGCGGATATAGGAAATAATTTTGGGAGGGGCAGGGAGAATTTCGGGGGGGGGGCTGTGAACATTTGGGGGGTATGGAATACAAACTATCTAGAACTTGGAATAGTTAGCTAATTAAAAAGCTATTACACCCAATAAAAACTATTTTTTCTCAAATAAGTGATCTTATTCAATTTATTTTTAAGGTTTTTATGATTCATTTTTACCGATGACAGGGAAGGACTGCAACCTCCTCAGCCCCCCTTACATACGCCCATGCTCCCAAAGATTGTCGAATATTCATTGGAGATCTGATGAATAGAAAATTTCAACGCTCCTATAAAAATCTGAAAACATAAAGTAAGAAGATCGATTTTGTTCTATGAGCTTTATTGATGTTTCTTTATTTATTATTTTTTTTTTGGAAAAGAATGAGCCAACAATCTAAATTATTGTCATACCTATTGGTGAAGACCGTCCCCACCAACAGGTATGACAACAGTATATTTACTGACGGACCTAAGCCTCAATCGGTTGAAGGCACGTGTTCCATGATAAACTCCTAGATTCTTCGAAAAGGAATATTTATTTTTATAATGCTCGCAATCGGTTTCGTGTCTTGTCATGTTATCTCCTGATGAACATTTCTTTTCAAGTCGAGGCACAGTGTAACGAAGTAGCGAGGATTAAGGACAAAAATCATTAACCACTAGTTATTTTCAAATAAACATTTTTATCAATTGAAATCAACTCAAAACAGGGTAACAATAGTATAATAATGCATACTATACGGCTATAATAATATTAATTGTAATATTAATAGAAATAATATGGCAGATAATAATATTATTAATAACAATATTATAAAATATATTATAACTGTAACATATAATGTAGTAATAGTATAGTGGTAAATTATACTTATAGTATTATTGCCATAGAATAATAATATTTTACCATTTTCTATGAAATTATTAAATAATTTCTTAATTACCAGTATTTATATAAGAGTTTTTTCTCTGCGGTGAACACGTTCCCACATTTTTTACATATAATATAGGACTAAACTGGCAGTTTCTTTAGTATTGCTTAATATTTCTTTAGGATCATCCTGCAGATTAAATTGAATCATTTGCCCAAGGATTAATACCGTTTTCTTGGATTTATCCACATTTTTTTTTTCAAATTTGGAAGAAAAAATGATGATGGATCTAAAAATAAAAATCTTTGGAATCCGCAAATTTCGGCAAACTAAATTACCCTCAGTACATTATACTTGAGGTATACTTTAAGCTCTAAAAAACTTGAGATGTGTTCAGATAAAGTTTTTTTGCTATGGTCTTTCAAAATTTTATACTTAATTTGTTTTTTTTATTTTAGTTTTTTCACCATTTGGTGACAAAACTTCGACTCTGTTCCTAAATACACAATTCAAAAAGTACAAACAAAAGTGTCTGTCTGTTGATTAATAAATGTTCTGTCTGTTGATTATTGTGTGTATTGTTAAATGTTTTGTCTGTTTTCTTACATTAATCCAACAGAAAGAGAATATCTTTTGTTGGATTAATTCCCCAAAAACGCAATTCACTAAATGGTTGTTGTTATTTTTACTTTTTCAAATGTTGTTGTATAAATGTGTATGTATGAGGTATTTAATAATTTCAACAATGTACTGGCTATTATCAGAAAGTAAGTCAGTCAAATTGTAGGGTAATTTGAAATTTGTCCTGAGTCTACATTCTGTCAGTGCTTTATCGTTAGGTGGGTATTGCAGTATGTACATGTCGGTCTCTCTTGTCTGGTCATTATGTAGGAATGTGTCAGTCGTGAATGGCCAATCCTTAGACGGCATAACACCACTTCTTCTCGTCTATTTGGTCTTTTACTGGATGACCATTCCTGTACAGTGTGCTTGATTTCTCGAAGCTTGTTGTCAGTCGTGTTGTACCAGGATTCTTGCCATTTATCAGTTATGTATCTCTTAGATAAGGCTTGAAGATCCTGGTATGTCATGTAATGTACGTCTGGTCCTGGTCGTCGAGTGGCTAGTTTAGCCTGTTCGTCTACTGTAGTACTTTGTCTGATGTCTTCGTGGCCGGGTAGCCAGTACATTGTGAATTTCTTGTTTGTGTGATATATTATTTCAAAAATGTCGCGTACTATTGGGTGTGTACTGTAATAGTCTTGTAGTGATTGGATTGAACTGAGTGAGTCCGTGCATAGAACAATGTTCAGGTAGTTTTATGGCTTCCAGTTCAGCTGAATACGTACTAGTGTCGTCTGGAAGTTTTTTGTAGTAGCAGTTTTGACCAATAATAGCAGCTGCGCCTGTCCCATGTGGAGTTCTTGACGCGTCAGTGTATACAAAAAGGGAATCACTATTTTCTATGAGAAAAGCTTGAAAAAACGAAGTGTAAAAATGCCTAGAAGTTGGTTGTTTCTTTTTGAATTTTGACAAGGTTAGATTAATTTTTAAATTTTCTATTTTCCACGGGATATATTTACATACAGGGTTCATGAGAACAGGTGTTGTTGCTATTAATGTACCATTCGTGTAGTCCAGGTATCGTAGGTGTAGTGGTCTTTGTCTTTTTGGGTGCTGTTGATATTTTCTAAGTATTCTTTCGTCAATGTTGTTTGGGGTGCAAGGGCAGTTTAAAAATTTAATTTGAAAAAAAAAAAAAAAAGAAAAAGGAACACATGTTTCACAGTTCTCAAAAATACTGAGAAATTATCAGAATGACTTTCTTCATTCAGACAAGCTTGGAACCAGGAAGTATCGGGTTCAGGCTCTTCTGTGGCTACATTTTTCTTTGTTTGCTGTTTTCTATCAGCCATTTCCATTGTTTTAAGCTGACAAGTTTTTTCAGTGAACTTTTTTACTCACAGGTTAAACATGTGTTCCTTTTTTTTTTTTTTTTTTTTTTTATACTTAAAAAAAATTTCAAAGATCAATGAAGAATAATTCAGGATAAATAATAAGGGAGTAATTACCCATAATCAATTATATCAGATAAAAAAGGAATAGTTTTGACGTAATTTCCTTCGGATGACTTAATAAAAACACTGCCCTATCTTCAACGAGAGAGGCTCAAACTGATTGTTGGTATGAAACAGGTTTTAAAGACTTTGCCTTGTTTATAATAATGATAATGTGTTTGTTGATCAAAATAAAACTAATATTTATTAGTTTTTTACGATTTTAATTCCTTGAATAGTTTCTAAACTTAGCTAGAGGATTAAAAATTAAGAAAACAAAAATTTAGGTTTTTGTGTTCGACGTGCCCTTTGGTCGCCTTGTGTTACCTTCGTTAACTGGAGGACGACACACACACACACACACACACACACACACACACACACATATATATATATATATATATATATATATATATATATATACAAATACAGAATGCAATATAATATAGTTAGATTCGTAGACATCTTTGTTCTTGAACAAAAGAATGACTCAGAAAATCGGGGAATTGGTTTGGATATCGGAAAACAACTTTTTTTTTTTACTTTATTAAATTGCAGAGGTTATGTGAGAATGGAATACGTCCTGAAATTATATCCGTCCGCAATTTACAGCAGCTTTGGGTGTTAAGTTCAGCTGATTTAAACAGACCTGAGCAATATTATGGACATACATGAAATAAACTAAATAAAATATATTAAAGGTGAATTATAGGCCTGGGAATCATTCTTAAGACAATCAAGAAAAGAAGATGTTGCTGGATTGAGGTCTTTGGATTGAACACTCAAGGATAACTCACGGATACTTGATATCTAAAGAGGAACCTCCAAAATGCTCTAAATGTAACACATTCTAGTTCTAGTTAATAATAACGGACGTTAATTTAAAATAAATAAATAAATGTAACGCTATCATGTCTAATCAGCGCATTTTCAAGGATTATAGGAACTACAAATTAACATACAATTACGAAAGGCACACACTAGACTCTCATATTTAATTTTTCCTTTTACAAAAATAATATAGCTGTGAAGGAACAATAAAAAAAAAAAAACAGAATTTTATCCTCTTATAAAAAATAATAAAGTTTCTTGAGGGAATAGATTCCGTGAAGCTTTTAATGGCAAAACAGCGAGGGAGGAAATTGCAAAAGCGGAGCAGCGATTGCGTTAAGAAACTTTTTGCATTTTTAGTTGAGGTACCGGAGCGTTCTGCTGTAAACAATTTCATGCATTGTTTTTAGCCAAAGCCCCTTGAAAAGCGAGTTTCTATGATTTGTATTGTACTGGTAAAAGTATAGAAATACGTCCGTTCGTTCGAAGTTGAGAGGGCTCTTGATTGGTTTCCCTCTGTCACAGCACTAATCTCCACTTCCCAGGCTTCACTCCTCCCTCAAACAACTGAGAAAACAACAATTCAACTGTGTGTGTGTGTGTGTGTGTGTGTGTGTGTGTATATATATATATATACATTTGCAACATTTAATTGTTCGGTTACTTAGTTATGGGAATGTATCTTCGCTTATATTTTTCAACCCTAAGTTAAAGCCGTTTATTTGTAATCGTGCCCCCACATAGTTTGATAAGACAACGACCATATCGTTTGTTAAACGCAAGTGTAAACAGAATAAGGTTTTTAAAGTTTGAAACAAATTAATAAACAAAAACTAATTATAACGAAATGAGTTTGAATACGTTGGAAACTATTATTAAAAATGTACACATAAAAATATCATAACATTTTTGAAAATTCATTGAAAAGTAAAACAAAATTAAATGTGAATAAATTCTTTTTCTCATAATTATTTTTCATTCTTTCTAATTACATATTTATTATATGGCCGACAGAGTCCTCAGAATATTTTCTAAAATATCTTGAAAACGGTAGGGAAATCGTAGTAAGTGGAAGTACTAAATTCTCTACAAAAAAGATTCTGTTGTAATGTTCGGGGTGGGGCGATGTCAATCGAAGAGATAACTTCAAAGTTAAGGCTTAAAACTTCAAAGTTGTTAATTTTTTTTTTTTTTTACTCTCCAACGGAAACAAGCACCGTTACCTCCACATGGTGTTTCCTAGGTAACTTTAAAGTCCGTGCAATACTAAGCTGTACAAAATTATGTAGTAGCGTTACTACTTATCGGCCGTGGTGAAGCACGGGTAGTCAGCTAGTTAACTTGATATTTCTTTTGTGCATTTTAAAAAAAGTATTATACTTTCAACGAAACGTTAAATCATACAAAAAAATATTAAATGATAAAATACGTGTTATATACATTGTGTATGGGAACATGTTGCTCTCTCTGTCTCTCCCTCTCTTTATTTCTCTCTTTCTCTTTCTTTCTCTCTCTCTCTCTCTCTCTCTCTATCTGTCTCTCTCTCTCTCTCTCTCTCTCTCTCTCTCTCTCTATATATATATATATATATATATATATATATATATATATATATATATATATATACACACACACAAACAAACATACTTACGTAATCTTTACTAATGTTTATAGATCCTCACTATAGGCAACCTTTTCCAAATATTCTTTTAATAATTGTGTTAAGTATTTCATGAGCATAGGAATATTTTTTCTCAAAGAACGAATGCCTCCTTACATGCTCTACTAAAGGGCGGAAATAGACGGGAATTGCGCATGACACTCGGTCGCATATCCCAATAAAAGAGAGTAATCAAAGACACTGAATAGATTTTATGATGATGAAGTGTTTACAAATAGTGTCCAAGTAATGGCTACTATCGCTCATAAGTAATGAAAGGTCAGAGGGTGTGTACTTTTTTTTTTTTTTTTTTTTTTTTTTTTTTTTTTTTTTTTGTGCATCGGCTCATCTTTGGTAGTACGTTAGTATACGTCATAAAGTGCATCTGCTCATCTTTGGTAGTACGTTAGTATACGTCATATTGTTAGTACTTGTTCGTGTACATGGTGGTTCGCCTCTTTAAGCCATTAGGTCCGCCATGGGTCAGTAGAGATTGGCCAATAACCAAACAAGATAATATCGTCGATACTAATGCACAGTATCGAATGTGAAAACTTTTATTCATTACTTTGCTTTTGGACAGTCAAATAGTCGGCAGATTCAACCTTTTGACAGAGGTTACTTTCCCTTTAACAGAGTGAACTTAGATTCGAGAGTTTATCGTCCATCAGTCCAAAAGCAATCACTAAAAATTGAAAATGAAAAATGCGTTTTTTCACATTCGATACTTTGCATTTGTATCGATGATATTACTTCCCTTCTGCAACCTGTTGCGATGGATGTTCATTCTACTGTTAGTTTAATTTGTCAAAGTTTAATGTCATTATGGGGGCGAGGTTAGCTCAGAGGTAGAGCACTGGACTCATATGCTGGAGGACCTGAGTTCAAATCCCGAGCAAGCACTAAAGATTTTTTCTTCTAGTGTTTTCGTTCATGGATTGAATTCGGCCTCCCTGACCGTCCCTAGGCGAACCCAGCCTTTAATAAAATTTATCAATGGGTACCTTGGGTGCTAATGACTCTAGCAGTCGAAGCAGCCAAGGGGAAAATCAGGCGGCCGGAGCAGAGTACTGGGGTATTTTTTACTTCAGCCACGCCAGTTTCTTTTATTACTAAAACAGTTATTTATCGTATCATTAAGTTAATAGTTATGAAGAACAGATGTTTAAACTAATAATTGGTTTAAATAAATTGTTTATTCAACAAAATAATGGGCATCGAAATAATGGGGCTCTTTTCTTTGGCAATACAAGCTTAATGAAATGCCCTCTTCTACACTTCCGCGTTTTAGGCAGAACTCCATACTTTTGTAATGCTCTATACGCTACTTCTTCCGATTTCAACCCACGACTCAGTTTAATCAAATTAATTATTTGACAACTTCAACAAGGCACAACAAACACAACTTCAACGTTTCTCATAATCTATAACCTCTTTCATGTATAAACTTTATGTAGCCTAGCAACACCTGTTACAATATTGTAACAAAATATTATGACGTTATTCTAAAAAGGTAACTGGCGTGGGTAAAGTAAAAAAGACCCGAGTACTGATCACACTATCTCCCTAGTGTGCCCGTATAATCATGAATCAGATACCTCTATAGTATCTGCCCCTCAGGGTCCTCGTGGCCTGTTACGGGACTGATTTTTATTTATTTTTTTAATGTCATTATAGCTGTAAGCTACTGATATTTGTATTCATTTTGTGTAATATCTCGTATAGCTACAATTGAGAGAAGTTTTAGATTTTAGAAATGTCAGTTATGTAGGTTTGGAATCCAAAAACCCTTAGAAAAGAGTATTTTATTGGATGTGAATAGAGTTTCTTCTCCTATGAGATGGTATTCGAGCTTTTCTACTTCATCTTACTATTTTACTCTATTCCGAAGTGCATTTTGTCGATTGATTGCTCTATTTCTATGGTTTGGATAAGTCTCCTTCCGACTGAGCATGCTCCTGGAACTGCTTGCATTATGTAAGGAAGTAACGCGGAGCCGGTAGCCGGCGAGAACACAACTGGGTCCGCTGGATCTCCTGTGGTGGGGGATTGTTTACAAGCGGGTCGATGACCTCCTACAGCTGTATTTACTAGTCCCTTCCCCTCCTCCCCCACTCTCTCCCCTTGTTTTCAACTCTTGTCAAAACAAAATATTTTTATGCTAATGCGATGTATGTAAATCGTAATTGTATTAAAAGAGAACGCTTTGCAACTGACAACGCTTAGAGGAATTACTTGCACCTGGATTTTTATAGATTCTATAAAGAATACAGAATGGTGAAGTGCCATCAGAGGCAATGATGTGAAGAGGTGGGAATGAGAATAGGCCACACGTATGTGACTAATGTCCCTATCCAGAACAAAACACCCTCGTCACCCTACAGTTCATCGCCCAGGAATAAAAAAAATCGCATAAAGAAGAATATAAATGTAAAACAACCAAATCTACTTAATAAGACTCTAGGAAATATGCTAAATTTTCTCAAAATCTTTGAAAATCTCAGTTTTCAAATATATTTCGTTATCATAGGGTTTAAATGTAGACCCATTTCTTCTTGGAGTATTCATGAAAAAGGTGTTCTTATAATACCTTTCTATCATTTAGTATGGAATTTATTGATTTGGTTTATTTTAGAAATAGATGAAAAGGAACCGTTTGTAAACTTATGCTATGGATTTTATCCAAATTACATATTTTTTCTATTAGGTGAAGCCTAATACGTTTTCTGCAAACTTTCTATCTTATACAGCAAGAATTCGCTGTATGTTTCAAGACTTTGTATTGTCAAGTACTAAAGATGCCTACTCGTAGTTTCTTTCTGTAGGCATTCGTTGAATGTTTTTCGAAGAAGCTGAAACGCTGGCTCATTAGTCGGGACTCGTAGCCTTTATCATTTTCCAAATTACATCTCAGTTTGGTTGTTTCCTCTTGGAAATAGCAGAGGAGGTAAAATGACCGATTCCGAGAGGGACTAGTTGTGGTTAAAAAGCAAGGTGGTTCACCTTCAGTGCAGCCGGGTAGCGAAGGGTGTATTGAACCTTGGGTCTTAGCATCTCCTCTCCACGCTTTAAGTTTGGCCCTTCGCCTCCAGCATCCCGACAAAAGAAGAGAAGAAGTTCCGAGTCAAAGGAACAAACTCTTCTTGACGTGTTCCCATTTAGTGCTCATCTCTGCTGATTTGTACACCTTAGGAAGATGAAACTCATGATTTTCGCTCAAATGAGACGTTTTATAATATCCCAAACAAATATTCTAATTTTTTCAATTTGTCAAAAACGATTTAGTACATCTTTTTGGAAGTGGATTCATTCCATTCCTCTGGTCAGATTTAAAAAGTGCACCAGTCGGTCAGCGTAAACCGTTAGTACAACAATTTATTTGGGTAGTTTATGAGACAACACACAGTTACAAAACTGAGCGGATTATGCAGGTTAACGAACTTGACCATTTGTTTTAGACAAGGAACAGAAAAATGTATACATCAATTTGAAAGACCATTTTTATTTTCGTGAACTATTGTTTACAAAAAGTCGACATTTTTCATTTAAAATGAGGTGTAGATAGTTAGGCGTCGAGATGATAAGCAATTAGGGAATAGTTGGGATTCGGCTAGGAAAACTTCAATACCATTGTGTAAAATCTGTATTAAGGACGTTTAGGCTACTCAGCTTCGAGAGATTAGGCTACATTTTCATTTAATGTTCTGGATTTAGAATAATAAATTGATGTTTTTATTTCTTTTGCCTAGCAATATTATTAGTTTGGATTTGATATTATTTAGAAACAAATTGACTTGATAGTGCAATTTTTGAGGCCTTTGGTCTTCCTTTTCAAATGAAAATCACAGCGGTTCGATTCCCACTATGGAAGGGTGGCTTTTCTTTAGAAAAAATGCCTATATTTATTTATCCATTAGTGAGACCGCGACAAAGATGAATCATCACTTAAAACAATTATATAAGAAAAGGACCTATAGATAACCCGTCCTAAAATTATTAGTTATTAATAATGGACGTTAAAATAAAATAACAGCACTTAAACAGCCCTCGATAACTTTATTTTTAACATTCTACTAAGTACCGCATTTTTATGACATTTTTTACTCGTATATAATGGATTTAATCCGCCCTTAGCCTGCATTAAAGAGAATAAGATGGGAAATCCAGAAGAGAGTGATGACTCGAGGTGATTATGCTGAACCATCAGAACTGTGGGCTGCGTTAACAAGGCCTGACTGACTGGCAAGGACACGACCCGTCCGACATCTTTTCCGCACTACTCCCATTACAAACTAACTCTCAATAACTCACGAAAAATAAATTCATTAATTTTAGCTAGAATAATGGAAAGGAATTATATAATGCAGACGAAATACTTCAAAAAGATTATTTTCGTTTTAAAACATGTTCTGAAAAATCGGAATTACTGACATTCTCTGCCCATTCATCCAGAATGCAGATATCTAAAGATTTATATTTTTTAAGAACTACTTATATTCTGAAGGATAACACAATAAATATATTTTATCATGTTTTGCCAGGAATAATAAAACAAGTCCAAGAATGCAGTGAGTTTGGTCGTGTAGATGCTGAGCATACCTCAACAATGGTCGACCGATTCGGAAAATAATAATAAAAACGAAAAGATACTTTCAACGGCGTTATATATGAATCTAACCATGTAAGAAAGCAGATTAAATTTAATCGTAGAGTTCCACGACGAATGCATGAGACACTGTGTTTTGTAGGAGTTTTTACAGGAGAAAGCCTCAGTGAGTTTTCTTTTGGGACTTTCATACAGCAGAGAGAGAAAATAAACTTAATTGGGCGAAACTATTAAAGTATCTGTTCAGTCAACGTTTTTGTTATTTTTAATCGTTCATCGTTGTTTTAATTTAAGTTTAATCTAAAGTAATAACAGCATTATTTTTTTATTCGTTTGCAAATAGAGAGTCTTTATATAATCAGAAAAATAAATTAGTTTTGAGAAAACACTATTTTTCCCGTTTCTCCCTAATAGATTCTGGTTTTGGAAAACGAACTTCAAAATACATGTTGAAAAAGAGGAAGGACCGGCTCAGGTTGACGTATCGACAGAGCTTGGTGTATCGCAGGTTGTTATTATTCGAAACTCTAGAATGATTAAATTTGGTTTCCACTTGATATGATATAGAATGAAAAGTCAATTATCTGGAAAAGAGGACATTTAATGATATAGAGCCATTTTATTTACGATTTAACAATACCATTAAATGAAGCAAAACTAATAGAGAATTATAGATTTTCCCTTAAACAAAATATTCATTTCTTTGATTACTTCTCTCTCCCGTATGATATTTTTTTTTTTTTTTTTTTTTTTTTTTTTTTTTTACGGCGCATCGACATAATTCTTGGGCATTAGCGCCGAGATCCAGGGTGCATCTAGGAATTTTCTCAGCGAGCCCTGAGATGAGAAAATTTCTGGGCGCCGGTGTGGATCGAACCCACCATCTTCCGCTTATGAATCTAGCGCGCTAGCCACTAGACCACGGGAGACCCCGGATAAAGTTAATGTTGTAATTATGTAATCTGTATTTGCAAGGTTAAAAGGCATAATGTAATTATGTAGCTTGAAGTTAATATTATAGATTAAAAAAAAATGTTGAAGCGTGATTGAAAATCGTAACCATGTATCCTTCTCTGAAGGGTGAGTAGCGAATTATGCCGGGTGCCTGACGAAATTCAAAGTTGTTCTTACAGGATACCTTTCAGAGCGGCATCAATAGTTATTGCGACATAAGCATCTTTCTAGGAGCACTATTTGGTATTTGCCGAAGTAAGGTAAGACCCTCGCTAGTGTTCCCCCCCCCCATCTTCCCAAAAAATATTTATTTTGTACATAGAGAGCTCCAGGTCCAACGGATCGGAACCTGGAGCTGGACTTAAAACTAAACCTTATTCTACGCTTACGTACTAGAAGGGAGAAACATTTATAATCGAGGGTTTTAAGCCTACTTAGTCTAAAACACTAAATCTAGAGTTGTGGCTAGTTTTGGTATAAGTCGACCCTATAAATCAGTCACTTATACTTCGTAGGCAATTCTAATGCGGGCTTCTCCTATGAATTTTGTTAACATCCAATATGGATGAATTCAAAATATTAATGGAAGTTGTTATACTGCAATCTTCAGTGTCTGATTTTTTGCAGATTATTATTTATGAAGTCAGGGAATAGCTGGAATTCAGCTAAGAAAGACAATCAGATATACGTAAAAATCCATATTCAGAACGTTTCACATTTTCTTTGGAAGTCTTCTTCGCCAATGAACGCCTTGTGGGATGGAGGAAGACCATAGAATATGTTAAGTGACCTCGGCATTCATTGCTAAAGCAGGTTGCCAAAGAGCATGCAGAAACGTTCTAAATATAGATTTTTACAAAAATGTGGCAGTTGTTCTTAGCCGAATCTCAAATATTCCCTTACTTCATTTAAACTTGACGGCTACCTATCTTTAGCTCATTATGGATTATTATTTAAGTACTGATTGCTATGCATAAGAGTCATGAAGGTCCTCCTGTACTCCTGACAGTACAGTGCGTATGTAGCCCACTCCGCTCATTGTGTATATAGCCCAGTCCAAAATCAGCAATGCATCTCTGATAATCATTACATGCAATTTCTTTTTTTCGAATTCAACTGAAAGTAGCATTTCGGAGCACACAATACTTCGCTATGGGATCAATGAATCTACATTTGTCCATTGCATCATCCTATCAGCGTGAGCATCCTTGGTAATCCCTAAATGCAATCCTATATGATCCTGTGAAGTGTTATGAAGATGATCTGCTATCCTGAAAGGAGACTAGAAGGTATAGTCCTGTAAGGACACTACCCCCCGCGGGGTCGACGATCCTTGTGGCCTTCACCTCCGTCCTAGAGCGAATCGACGCGAACTCCAGTACAGTTATCTCTCATCCTACTCAAGGGCTCCTCCTATTACACTCCACCATATACGGTTCAATGGGAAAACTTATAAATTTCTGAGACCTATCAGTTTGTCGAAAAATAGGCACTCAATTAATTTAAAAAAAAAAAGAACTTGCATGCGTATTGTATTTAATTTTACAAGGCTTTTGGGATTAACCAACCACGCTGTCATCATATACATGTTATATTATTATTTATTAAGTTCCCCCGACAAGGAGATATACAACGTTTAACAATAAGCATTATTTAATTACGTTTAAAAAAATGTATTATGTGTGTTCATACAATTTTGACCAACACAAGAATAAAATCACAAATGGTACATAAAAAAACCGAATTGATTTAGCCGGAATAAATGTAATTCAAGGAGAGGAGGTCGATGGGTGGGTCAATGGCCGACGATGAGAGAAAAAGCTGTCGGTCAAATCAAGAAGCCTTCATAATTACTGTATTTGCGCGCAGATTATATGTAAATGACACCATTACGCAGAAATATCAGAAATAATTACTTATTCTTTACTTCGCAGAACATATTAAAGGAACAACTGTAAATGTTATATATAATACAAAAGTTTTATATATATTTAAAACTTTTTGTATATATATATATATATATATATATATATATATATATATATATATATATATATTCATATATGTATAAGATGTTTATTAATCGAATAAACAAAAAAAGAATGGATATTGATTCTTCTGCCTAGATCAGGATTTTTGATAAATAAATTAGAAGAACAGAAAATAAAGAGTAAAAAATAAAAATAATTGCAGCTCCATCTACTGTTTTTTTATAGAAATAATATTAATTACACAAGGTATTGTTTGGGTTTTATTTTTATAGAGGCGGGGGGTGTTACTTTGTACTATGTTTGAATTGAATTCTTCCGCCAAATTGAATTCTTTCGCGAAACTCATCAAGATCAATTAATTACAAAATTAATAATTAAAACAACTGCTCATAACAAATGCAAAAGAGCAGAACAATTTATGTTTTTGTTTTATTTATCAATTAAGGTTATTTGAAGCAAATTATTCAGGAATGTACTCGACCCTACCCAATTCTGAGGAAAGTGCTTAGTTATACAGATCCTGCGCGACGAAATTTTTTTAAAAAAAATATTGTACTCATATATTGTGCATAGTTTAGTCACTTAGATATTTTTAAAATAAAAAAAAACAAAAAAACAGTAAGACAAACATAATTTTCGGTGTCTACTAGGTAGGATTGATAAAGATTTGAAAACATTTTTAAAAAACTCCAGTCATGAGTGCAACCTCAATAGCTACTTTCCTTTGGAGGAAAGTGCTAAAACAAATTTAAATGCCTTGAAATTTATTATAACCACCTGTTATTTTTAAAACATACCCAACGATTGATCTATTCCATACGAGTTCCTAAATCAGGGAACTTCCCAAATTATTGATTTTGGTTACCTAGGAGATAGGATCGACCTTCGGAATACACTAAAAGAGGTTTCACGTTATGACGTTAAGCACCGTATAAAACTTTCCAATTTCCAATGTGTATGGAAGTACACACAGGTGTTTTTTGTTTTAACGTTCTAAAGAACCTTCTTCTTTGATGTCAGCTATTTCATTCGTTGCAGATTTTTCTGAAACGAAAATCTCGGTCAAGACCTGGCCTGGTGAAAGCTCGACCGATAAAGAAAAACTAGCCGGATGTCCGTTTTATATAGCCATTTATCACATTTTTTTGCAAAGACCTCTCTCTTGGCCGTTACAAATATTTGGTAAATTCATTTTAGGGAAATTTCGGTTTAAGAAGTACAATGTTGTGTTATCTCATGCTTCTAGAATTTACGTTTGTGAAAGTCTTTTCCCACATTACTCTGGAAGGTGGTCAGTTCAATAACATAGAAATGTGCTTTAACTAACACATCCTAATATAGTGTATATGACAAGGTTAGGGCTTTACGTTTGTTTTTGTTTTAACCACCTGATTCGATAACCCTAAAAGATTTACATTTCTGGTCGTTGAACAAGAAGACAAATTGTGCTTTACTGGTAGACATTTGTTTTAGCGCGGTTCCTCCCTCCCCCATAGGGAGGAACCCCGCTTATAGGGTTGATACAATGAAACAATCCGGAAGTGTCGACTAGAAAATTTCGCGTTTCAGAACCCCTAGAGACCGAAAATAACGGTGGTTCAAATTTGTATATATATATATATATATGTATATATTTATATATATATATATATATATATATATATATATATATATATATATATATATATATTTGTCTGTTCGCTCATTTCTGGCTTCCCTGATGGTCCGATTTTGATGAAATTTGGTACAAAAATCCGTCGTCCAATTTGAAAGGTCAAGTTCGTTAACCAGCAAAATCCGCCCACTGGAAGATGGCGTTTGGGGCGAAATTCGCGCAGAAAAAATCGTAACGCTTACGTTTTAGAGTTCATAAGCTTGTAAGTACTCTTTTTATAGGCTTCTTGGGCTAGAAAAACGAATGAAACCATTTTCAAGGCGATAGCTTTAACCGTTGTCGAGAAAATTGGAAAAATAGTTTTTGAATTCCGTTTTTGGTTTGGGTACTTAGAATCACGGGATTCAGTTGAAACATTATCTGCATGTTCTAATTTCATTAAAACTAATATGTTGAAAGTTTTGTTACGTTTGGAGTTTAGGAAGGGTTAGAATAAAATATTTTATTAACAGACATAAAAAGTTTTGGTAACTTTGTATACTTTCCTTAATATCTCGAAAAAGGTTGAGAATCTTGGGAAACGGAAGATGACCATTAGAAAGCTCACTAAATGCTCTACAAAAATGGTTCTGATGAAAGTTTTGATTAGGCGATGTCAATCGGAGAAATAAGTGCTTAAAACTTTAAAGTAATTGATTTCGCTTATTCGAACTGTTCTTTTTGTCTGTTTTATTCCTTGTTATTTTTAAATTGCTTATAGTCAGATAATGTATTTGACAATAAAACAGATTAAGTAAAATAAGAAGATCAATTTATTGTTAGAAATGTAGCGTTCAAAGAGAGAGATCCCAAGGCGTTCCAAATGCCTCTGAGCGGAGGCCTTTCTGCCCGACTTATGGTATAGCTGACCCATACAGGTAAGATTGTAAATCAAGACCTTTCAAGACTGGTTTGTTTGAGATTTCATTTGGATAGCTGTTTCGCTATTGATCTAAATAAAGTAATAACTGTTTCTATTCTATGCCTTCATAAACACTAGAGATAAGAACGGAACCGCGCTAAGATGACGCAGTTCCTGCGAATCGGACTTTTTTTATATAAGAGTATGGTTCAGCTAAACTTGTACCGAATTTGCTGATTTTCAAAGCAACTCTTTTTCATTAGATGGGCATGATGTTTACTCAATTTCCTCCGTCAAGGAAGAGAATATTATTCTGATAATATGGAGAAAACATTCTCTTTTAGTGGATCGATTTTGTAGGTTAATGAGGTAGTTCAATCGCTTGTTATGCGACTTTTTTTTTGCCGAGTTTAAGGGCAGAAACTCATTTTACACTGCATTACATATCAAAGTAGTATTTCTAAAGTGACACAACACAAAAATCGGTGTTTTCCAGTTATGCCTAAATATCTCTTTTTCAACCATCAGAACTTTATGGAACTGTATGGAGTGACTTGTGTCACTCTTCTTGTCTTAATGCTATTCCCTCTACATAAGAAAGAGTGACACATTTTCAGTAGTTTTTTTTTTTTTGTTTGTTGTGTCACTTTGGAAATACGAGTGTGATATTTTGGATTGAGAAATATTCAACCTAGAATCTAATGAACATCAGACATGGTAGTCCTGCACTGGGTTAAAGCCGACGTTGTTAGATGGTGGTTGCTGTCCGTAAGAACAGTAGCCGAATCTGTAAGTAAGCGTGCGGTGGCTGCTAAATATAGCGGGATCCGTCTCCGTTACCTCAAAATTCGAGGAGTGGGAGGAAAGCTATCCCAGTCTCTTGGGGGTTGATTCTCTCGTGCCGCTTCGTCTTCTGGCGTTTTCGGGAATATTTGAACAGGAAAACGATACCTAAATGACCTTGATTTTATTTGAAATATTACCCAATAGGATTAGCGTTTGATATGGTTCTTTGAGGCTGTTGAAGAAGTTCATCGGTCAACTGATTTTTGCATATCATATCGCTTTATGGATCCATCATATTCTAATACTGAACTAGCTTCTTAATCGGCAAATGATTATTGCTTAGGATGTCGCGCAATTCGGTTGTTTAAGAATGTCCGTACACATTTTAGTTCGTATGTAAACAGGGAAGACTCTGTAAGGGTTTCAGGTATTCATATTGATGATCTTCAAGAAGGCTTTTGGTATTTCAATAGTAGGGGGGTGGGTAGGGTGCAAATTTATTTGGGTGAGTAATTGCAAGGTTAATACGTCATTTTGATATCCGTTTTAATGCCAGGGGTCTGAATAAGTAAGATTCTTTTGTGTTCCATTCCACATGTTACGTGATCTTATTGCTACCAGCTCAGAATCTCCTCATTCTGCTCCCTGAAGAGGTTACGTACAAGCAGGACAAAAAGTCACAATTCAAACCAAATATTGATCTATATTCTTTTCATCTTTATTCTCTTGTGTTTTCACATTCATGGCCATAAAAACTAGGCTCCTGTTAGTTGCCATCCTCTTTTTTATAGAACTCTTATAACGACCCCTTTCTTAAAGTAAGCCAACTCTCCTCATATCAGGCACGGAAGGAACCCCAGAATGTAGATTCTTTATCCTTAAACGAGATTAATTTTAATAGACGAAACCATAAAATTTAGTTTTATTCTTAATTGGCCCATTTAATTCTGAAATTATTAATTTCTTCTCGTCCACATAAATAATAACTGTAAAAAACATTGAACAAATGGGTAGACATCAGCTAAGACTATTACCCGGAGGAAGGCAGAAAGAGAGGGCTTAGGTCCAGTCGCTGATTACAGAGTTAAAAGATGGACTGGACTACAGATGATTGTAGTTAAAAATGAAGAGCCAGTGGGAGCCATGACTGATGACCGCAATCTCTGGACAAGGATCGCTCTGTCCGGGCAACAGGCTGCCTCTTTTTGCTCCGTGTCGCTCTTACTCGGTAATGCACCCACAGGGTATTTCTGCACATTAGTCCGCGAGTATATATATATACTCTTTGGTGAGATATATTTCGCAGGATTTATTTTCAGATTCTTCTGTTCATTCAAGTATTCTGCTAGCTGGAGAGGACCTATCGCGCACCGAACAAAAAACACCAAAACAATACGTATATAAAAGGAGAAGACCAGCTTAGCCTGAGAGAAAAATATCTCCTTCAGAAAGAATGAAACAAGTCTGGAAACAAAGAATATCAAAATTGTCCAAACAATGTTAATTGTTCTTCGCGTGTTCCTGCCGAACCCATATTTGAATAATAATTATATGTACAGGGTGACCCAGATAAGCACAAGAGAAATAACTCCTAAACATTTGAAGATATTAACATTTTTCAAAGGGGCAGTGTTGTCGTCGAGACCTATAAAATGGTGCCTTTAGAAATAAGAAAATAACCCTTCTAAGGACTCAAATTGACCTTTGAAGGGAAAGGTTCCTCTTTAATCATATGTTATATTACATTTTTTTAAAAGTACTAACAAATCAAGGAAGAACTGTGCAACCGGATTTTCGATGTGCCAAATAGTTCTCCATAAAAATGCGTTTTTATTTGCATGTATTTCTCATCTTAATTTTTTTAAAAAAGGTACTTTAATTGATTCACGTTGTATTTTTCTTGGGGTAGGGCTAATTCAGCTTAGAACAGTGTGCTCAGCATTCAACAAAACGATGATGAAATATATCTGAAGATCGCACAGGGAGTGTTTTTTTTTTTTTTAATTTATCATTTTCCATCTACTAAAAATGATAAATTAAAAAAAAAAAAACTCTTCCATAACAAACGTAAGATGAAAAAAACCTTGCATGAGACAAGACACATAAATCTATCAATTACTAATTAGCCGGGGGGGGGGGATCCAACCATAATTCAGTTCCGCGAGCAGAAAGTTGGCAACCTTTGCAGAAATGGAGTTCTGACCTTAGGAAAAGCCTGAGCAGTTCCTATTTATGTGAGAGATCTCGGCCTTCAAATGCCAGTAGTACGGTAATTGCATTTACTGGAATTATGGCCACAATTAAAGGCAGTAATTTCCGGAGAAGCAGCGAGGACAGAGAGTAATTTCAGACCGTTTTTAGAATTACCAGGTGGTCAGTAAATTCAATAAAAATACTTAGAGCAATTTCAGATTGTGTGGAAGGAGCAACTGTGTTAGTACTCAGAATTCTTTATTGATACATTCCTTAATTTTAAAGTAAATTGATATTTCATGCTCTATTTCTATTAATTGTTATTATTACGTTTCATTACAATTAACTTCATTCGTTGGTGGATCGACTGTTAGGGCATGAGCAACATAGTTGGAGTCTGATACAAGTTTTATAAAGGTTCATTCCAGAATATTTGGTAAACATTTATTGAATAATAGTGTCTACAAAAGTATATATATGTGTTGTTTTTTTTTTGTGAAAATGAAAACTGTTTTGGGGAAATGTGAGATTTTGTCCATACATTTTGCTGTGCTAAAAGCTCCTGGCCTACCTTTGAGCCGGAACTGGCACGCGTTCTTTGTCTTTGTGCCACTTCTAGGAAAGAGGCGATTGTTCTCTGTTATTGCCTGCATAAATACTACAAGCTCTTCTTATCGCTGACTATATATTTGACCTGATCTGGAGTAAGGCGAGTGATGGTCAAACCTAAGATTTAAAAGGACAAGGAATTTATTTATTTTTTTTTTATTTCTAAATATCCTCGTTGTATTGGCTCAATGTACACTTCTGTCAGTGTTATTACTAGGGTAAAATTTATTCTAAATTCCAATGATTTCGAAAAATATTACACTAAAATAATTAGGCAAAACATACATCTAGCAAGGAGGAAGAAGAGCTGAACAATCTGAAGACATCTGTTCGAATATAGAAGAAAAGTAATAACACTACCATCGCTACGGTCAATAGCTGGAGAATTATAGACAAGGAATTTATAGTTCCAAAGAGCGCATCTTTCATAGTAAGGACGACATATCCTTAAAATCATTATTTTGAAACAATAAGGGGGATGCTGTCGTTACTTGAGTTTAAATAGTGTGACAGAAGATAAAAATAATCATCGAAAAGATTAAAATAACTTTTGCGCCACTAAAATATAAGTAATGGAGAACTAGAAGGTGTCAGTGCAAGTTGTTTTGGGACAATTTGGGTGAGGCAGGTAGTACAAAGGGATTCAGAAGCTTTCATGGGCGTTTTAAGAAAAGTTAACATTAACCCACAGACGCTCAATAAGTATGAAGAGAATAAGATCGCTCGGTGATTTCGCCCCCTTGCTACTCAGCATATGTCACCAGGGGTATGTATTTTTATACCACACATTTTTACCGTCATGAGATGGTGCATGATATTGTACTTTCAGCTTTCGAACAATTATCATGTAATTACTGAGGAACCCAGCTGCAAAGCCAAAGATTATTTGTACTTCACAAAACTGAACCTCTGGTGACATTAACCGAAGATTAAAAGGATAACCAATGACAAATTTCATGTAAGACCGATAAATAAAACACTTTAGGATGCTCGAGTACTTGAGGATATCTGTCTATAAGGAAGAAGAGTACTGAGAGAGTATGGAATCTCTTGGATAAGAATCTTTAAGCTGAAGAGCACGGACTCGTGGTGAGAGGAGTGCAGTGACACGTGGCTAGGGGGTGGTGACTCTAGGCGTCCTTGTAGAGCATCGGCCCGCAACCCCGCTCCTGTCGTCAACCGCCCACTGGGGCGCACAGTTCAAACCCGTTGCACAATCCTACTCATCCCTCCAAGGCAAGTCATGGAAGCTAAGTAGAAACAAATCAATCCTCACATTATGGGCACCTTCTTATGGAAAGATACTTCAAAAAATAGAGTCGTTAGTAAAATAAATATTCTCGTAATTAAGAGTGCTTGAACACTCCAGTGTAAATTCAACAACAAAATATGTAGGAAACAGGGTTTTGTTAAAATTGGACAGTAATAGAAAAGTGCCAAACATTGGAGAAGCCAGGCTCTGTTGACATTAAATAACAGTAGAATCTACTTGCCTTTTTAAATTAGCCAAGGTGGATGATTCGGCTTGGAGATCCAATGTTTTGGCTAGAACTGATCCGTTCAGAAGTCGATACATCACTGCGTGCTAAGAAGCAGTGATAAGAGTTCATCCTCTCCTCGAACCTCTTAGCTAGGAACAAAATTCAATCCAAATTCAACTTCATATGAAATCTAGTATTACTAGATGTTATGACCGAATCCCCACAATCTCTACCTCAACGGTTAGTGATCTCTGCCGAACTATTGAAGATAGGAAGGAGTTAAAACCAAACATTGGTGAATCCGAAATTTCTGTAAATAAACAAGGATCTCACTCAGAAAGAAAGTCCATCCCGCAAGATCTGCGACGACTAAGTCCATTCCTCAGCTTCAAGTCTCTTTGCAAATGAATATGCTCAAACCGAAACGCTTTCTTATTTTCATATATATTTTTTTTTTAAACTACTTACTCAATTATCTAATGAACACGATGGACGTTTGTTATATGGAAGTAAAAAATTCGACTGATACGGGTAAATTAATAATGTGGACATTTAAATTTTAAAGGGGATCACATGCCAGCACTGATAAGGATTTGAAGAACTCTTTAAACAATTCGGTCACGAGTGCAACTTCAATAGTAACTTTCCGGCGAATGGGCTAATAATAAGATCTACAGGGGTTCCCCATAGTCCAGTGGCTAAAGGCATGAATTCTCCTGTGGGGGGGGGGGTCGAGCAAACTATAAGCTTTTGCTCAAGATATTGCTATTTCAAAATGTGCCAAACTAATTGATGAAATATAGATTTTGATAAATAATGCAGGCTCTTTGCGTCCTTAGCATGCTGGATTCACTTAAGGGAGATTTTGGTTTGAACCCCACCGGTGGGAGGTTGAGTTATTTCATTTCAGGGCCCTTTGTATAAAGTTCCTCCGCCATGGATGTTGATAGCTTGACCTCATCGTGGTCTGCCATGACGAAGAGTGCAACCTATAGATACTCGGCAATAATGGCCCAGATTTCGATGCGCCAAGGTGTATTGAGTGGAAAGTTCCCATGGACTAGTTATGTTTCTGAATTTTGTGCTAGCTGTCAAAATTGTTTGGAGATTTTGGTGGAAAAACTCATATAGTCCATCATTTGATATTTAAATATTTAGGAATACAACATATTTAGTCTTTTGTTTCATTGGTTAGCATGCTAACTACTAAGCTCAAAATAATTCAAATAAATGTTTAATCTAAATAACGAAATCCAGATATGTTTAAACTAACGGGAAAGATACCTACGTACATAACGCTTCAAATGTTTTGAAATTGAGTAGCGATGAAAAAGTTAAAGACGAAAGCATTAACAAGTAGAGAGGATGTTTACACATTTTCATACGCAGCATTTTCATGAATAACCTTTTGCTTCATGGCCAATAAATCATCTTTATTTGCTGAAGATAACCAGAAAAACAACCAAACAGATCAAGAACACAGAGAAGTGTTTTGGATTACGATGGTAAATTCAGGGAGCTATGACGTAGCACAACTGCTGCCTGGTCAGCTGTTGTTATCGACTCGTGGCGGAGTTTACCGATCTCGACCGAAGCAGAGCGATTATGTACCGAAGAGATAGTTGAACCGGTATGGAGGGGATGGAGGGGCGCTGCGATAAGATGAAAAACTCCAATCGTTTCTTTTGTATTTTTGTTGTTATTATTTTTTTTACAATGCTCTAATAATGATAGGCTCAGCAGGTAGATTCAGATCCTCTTCGACCTAACAGAAGCTATATACATTGCTGCTTTGAATTTTCCGAAGACTATTCTATTTCTACGACAGAAATACAAAAACAAGCCATACGTATTGAATATTTATTAGCAGGAAATATCATAACATGAGTATAGTGTGTTGTAATTTTTATTGATGTAATATTTTATTGTAAATGCGCCTTAGAATTTGGATACTTGTTCTGTCTAGTATTTCCAGTCGCTTCTTTTCCGTTATACGCATTAATGGGTAGAGTTCCTATACAATTATCATTGTCCTTGGGAAGTCATGGGAAGAACCTTGATCGTATTTTGAGTTAAAAAATAAAATTAATAAAAACACATTGAATACTTTCTGTAATAGTGCAGTATTCTTGGTTAATTTGTGTTTTATCCTAACTCATCTAGTATTCAAGTGTCAGAATAAATTGATTCACGTATATTTAGAAAGAATTGTCCTCTGGAATTTCCAAATAAATACATTAGAACATTCCGGATCTCGCCAGCAATCCAATTTTCTAAACAAATTACCCCACACAAACTACTATTACAATAGGTAATGAATATTTGAAAAAGGAGAATGCAGCTCAAAACAGACACAATTTACTAAGACTGAAGATTTGTTTTTACGGTGCGTCGCCCATTAAACCCACCATGGGTGACTAAACATCCATGGTGATTTCAAGAACCTCTTCAAGGTTCACATAGATGAAAAAACTCAACTTGCTGCAGGCGGGTCTCAACCCCTTCTAAGTTAGGAATCGGGTACGCTCATTTGATCTAGCAGGGGTAAGAATACACTTATTTAAACAAACAAACTATTATTTACTAATATTTCAATATAATGAACGGATGTTGGATTTGTGGGTTGGCCGATTTTAGCTATGTTCTAGTTTAAAAAAATAAAAATAAAATCGTAATGAGCCAGTATATATATATATAATATAAGTGTCAACAGCCGTAGCCCCGTTAAATAAACCGGTTCCCCTTGAGCACGAAAGTTAAAAAACTTCGGCGTGGCCAATATTTGGATGAGTGGCTGCCAGGGAAAACCACGTCCGTTAGCATTATAAAAGGGAGGCAACCTATAGTCCGGCACTGGTTGTCCAATATATATATATATATATATATATATATATATATATATATATATATATATATATATATATATATATATATATAAACACGTGTATCCTCTAAGGGCTCCAGCACTAAGTAAGAAGCTTCAGCAGGTATCCCATGAAGGTTCCTTATTCCTTCAAGACTAAATGGAACGTTCAGCATTCGTTAAGCCTGCTGAAGTAACGGCCGGGGTTCTACTTCTCCTGAAGATGGAGTCTTTCCAAAGTACAAGCAGGAGTAGAAAAAATCGGCGACAGCCATAGGCATATATATATATATATATATATATATATATATATATATATATATATATAACGTGAAACCCACGTTGCAAGTAGAATTATTTTATTTTCCCTATTAAAGATAATTATACTACATGAGAGCCAACGGCCATAGCCACGTTGAATACAACGGTTCCCATAGATCACCGAAGTTAAGCAACGTCGGGCGGGTCAGTACCTGAATGGGTGACCGACCACGTGCTGTTGGCATTAGAAAAGGGTGGCAACCTGTAGATAGCCCGGCGCTAATAGCCAAATAGTTGATGCGCCGTAAAAAAAGAAAAAAAAAAAAAAACTACATGAGAGTAGGTTTTCCTTAGTATACCATCTGTTCCCAAGGACCAATTTTAAAAGGTTACTAATGGAAGTGATTCAATGCCAGCATATAGTCATTCATGCAATGTCACAGAAATGGTGCAGGTGACTTTATCCAACCTTGACTGCAAGTGAGTGCAGATAATGGTTTTTGTCGTTCAAATTTTAATCCTAAGGTCACTAGCAAGGCTTGAGCCTTGCATGGCCCGTATGCTAGGCTGCAAACTTTAAAATAAGTATAAGCTTTCGGTTATTTCTGGTTTATTATTGAATAAAATAATAAATCCAATCTGTTAGTAATACTACTTTACTCTTACTAATCTGCTATAATAGAAAACTTCGTATTACTAATTTAATTTATAATAACCACCACTCAAAGAATGAGTTCTTCCTATAAAAAATTCCTTCAACAGAGCAGTGAAAAAAAACAATACGCATTCGGTATTAACCCTTGATACTTGAACAACAGTATTTGTATTATGGTGTAAAAATAGAAGCCATTCAAATCGGTCTCATAATTATAATTTTCTGCATACAACATAAGACCATTATTTTTTTTTTATCTAAACGAAGTATCAATGAGTGCTAAAAGAGACTTTACTAATATTTTGGTTGGCAACCTGTCATAAAATATATTTTCTGGCAGGTAAAAATAGGTTTCGCAAAAGAATAATGAAGGCGCCAAATAAAGTCTTACCCATTTATTATCTATTGAAAATAGTGGGGGATTTAGTTTATCTTGTGTTCGGATGAACCCGTAATATTTGCAAGGATAGGACGGAGAACAAGCATATTTTTTTTTTTAATGGCATGTCAACCCTTTAGGTCATTATTGCCATTCCTTTATAATGCAAACATCATTTGATAGTTATAATCATCAAAGATTAATCGCTTACATATGCATGCATTCACATTCATAAAGTGCGTAATATAATATAATTCTCTTAATGTGTTGGGAGGTGATAAAAGTTATGATTTTAGATAATTTCGGATTAATTAAATTTTGCGGATTCCAAAAAGTCTTGCTGTAAAATGTCAGCTAATATTTAATTGATAGAGTCTGACAGCTCATTTTGCTCTTTTAATTGTTCATAAGCTCAGTAATTGTTCAAAATATGCTTCACTGTGAGTAGCACGTTGCATGAGCTGTACATTGGGAACAAGCTTTATAAGCCTAATTTTAAAGTAACATTTTTTGAAGCATTAAACATTGCAGATGTTGGAATGCATTCCAATTTCCTCATTGGTGAGTTCTTTTCAGTGCCAAAATGACGGCGATTTGCTAATGGTCAATAGGTCGAATACAACAAAGTGTAGACTGGCAAGTCAAAGCGTTTGATGGACCAGAAAAGAGAAAAACGATAACCACGCAAATGCACACACACAAAAAGAAATTTGCATACATTCTTTAAATATTCAAAGAATAATCACAAATGTAAGTAGTCTATTATTATATTCTCAGGTAAAAAAGATAAATATCTGGTTGGTTCCCCGGGGTCGTGTGCGGACAAAGAGTTGTTCCAGGTAGGGAATCCGGAGGTCAGTAACCGGAGAAAAGGTTGAAGAGGAAGCGATTAGAACCTAGGAGTCATACAATAGGAAGCACCAATGTTCTGTTTTTGGAAGAGATAGCAAACCATAACCAGGGCCAGCTGCCTTCTTTCTTTCTCAGAGATAAGCATGTTTGGAAACTGTCAAAACGGAAAGAGGTTATGTTCCAAAATAAAGTCTTATAAACTCTTAGCATCGAATTCTATTATTGATTTATCTTGGATCGTCGTTTATTTCTACATAGTAGGATTGACAGAATGATTATAACTAGAGCCCGGAAGTTAGGCATTTATTTTTGGGTGAAATAGGCAGGCAAAAAGGCACTTAAAATACTGAAAATAGGCAGTACTGTAATTAAAATAGGCATTTATTAGGAGTGAAGGCAAAGAGGAACCTTACTCATTAATGATGAAAAAATGTATTTTAAATACTCATTCATTTCTTTATTACCAACTAGCTGTTACCCGGAGTACCATGCTACGCCTTCTTTCTGCTTCTATAAAATCAAAAATAAATTAGGAACCCCGTTCATTGTTTCGAACCCGTGACCTCCGAACTGTGAGTCATAAACGATTTTAACATAGCCTATGGCTCTCCCCGAATCAAAACCTACATGTGTGCCAAGTTTGATCAAAATCGGTCGAAATGTATGGATTTGTATAAGGAACAAACATACAGACAGACAGCTGGTAAACGTTTTTGACCTAGCCTATGACATTCACCGTATCAAGACCTACCTGTGTGCCACGTTTGGCCAAAAGGTGTGGATTTGTATTAGGAACAATCATACAGACAATGTTGGGCAAAACTAAAAAATAAAACTAAATTCACTTTTTCGAATAAACTAAAACTAAACTAAAAATTGCAACCTAAAAAAAAAAACTAAAACTAAAATTTTACTAATTAATGGATTTTAACTAAACTAAAACTAAAACTAAATCTTTGGGAATTGACTAAAAACTAAACTAAAAATTTAGTTTAGTTTAGTTTAGTTTTACTAAAATAACATGAATTAATATAAATCATATGTTATTTCGATAATTAAGTAAATTATTAAAACTAATAGAACTTGCTTAAGAATAAGAAATTGTGGCTTTTTCTCGTAATTTGAAAACATATATTCTTTGATAAACTCAATTAGTTAACTAAAAACTAAAACTAAACTAAAATCACAAATTTAGGTCTCTTTTACTTAACTAAACTAATTGCATTACTAAAAACGGTGTCCATATGATTAATAATTATACAAATCTAAAACTAAACTAAAACTAAAACTAAAAATATAACATTAGTTTAGTTTTAGTTAGGGAAAACTAACGTTAGTTTAGTTTACTAACGTTAGTTTTGCCCAACACTGCATACAGACAGTCAGCTGGTAGACGTTTTTGACTTAGCCTACGGCACTTCTCGGATTAAGATCTACTTGTGTCCCAAGTTTGGTTAAAGTCGGTCTAACGGTGCGGATTTGTATAAGGAACAAATATACAGACAGACAGCTGGTAGACGTTTTTGACTTAGCCTACGAGACTTCCCGGATCAAGACCTACCAGTATTCCAAGTTTGGTCAAAATGTGTGGATCTGTATAAGGAAGAAACGGACAAACAGTCAGACACGGGATTTTTATATATATAAATAGATTTATCACAGAATTAGTGTACTTACTCTCAAGGGAATTACTTCCCTTGTTACTAGCAACAACAAGATGCTTTTTCAAAGTATCAACTGTTATAGACCTTCTCAGAAAAAATGTTTTTCATCATGGCATAACCTCCTCTGCATTCTCTTGTCAATTCGAAGTCCGGAATACCAGGTACGGTTACGCATTGTCACAGCTAAAGGGATGTGAGGAAGGAGACGTACTTCTCTCATTCTCTCTCTTTCCTCCTATTAATTATGCTTGTGCATTCGTTCTACTAAGGAAGGTTCTGTTATTTACAGAGGTTACATCCATGGGTTGGGAAAATAAGCTTTCGAATAGATATTTGTGACAGCAATTTGTAATTTGAGCAACATTTTTGTCTTCGATGAACGGAAATTCAATATGTGCTTTTTGAAATGTTTAAATCGCAGAAAAAAATTGCATAACAAGCAAAAAGGCCAAAAAGGCAAAACAAAAATTGTCGCTACACTTCCTAAATGCACGAAAACATATTTATTTCTATCTGATTCTTCAATATATCCATTCAGATAAAAAAGGCATTTTGCCTAACTTCCGGGCTCTAATTATAACATACTACCTCGGATTTGCTAACAAACTACTTGTACTCATGAAGATGTGATGGGGAAAAATCTTAACAATAGAAAAAGAAAAATTCAATTTTTAGGCCACGGGTCAAAAAATGTAATGCCATTTTTCGTTCTATGAATAATGCTAGATACAAATAAAACAGGGTCATTACCTTAATGGAAACTTAAACAAGAAAGAGAAAAAAATTATTTTTAGTTTAGTTGCCTAACTAAATTGTGGTGCTTAACACACAACGTATTCTAAGAGCAAGTTAATTTTTTTTTTTTTTTTTTTTTTTTTTTTTTTTTTTTTTTTTTTTTTTTTTTTTTTTACGGCGCATCAACAAATCTTGGATATTAGCGCCGACATCTAGGGTGCAGTCAGGAATTTTCTCATATAAAATAAAATAACTAAAAAAAAAATGTCAATGTGTAATGTATAACCTGGACTGAAACGATGCATGCTAATTTATAATAAATATATATGTCTACTTTTATACAACAACTTCTTCCACAATTATAATTTTACATTGATATAATATAGGGTCTTTTTCGTATAGTACCCGTATCTGAAATGCCCAGTATTTCACTTCTGTAGAGTCATTACGTGCTTATTACGATATTGTTCTTCTGTAGGCCCTTGCCCCAAAACATTCTATGTTTTTTCTGATTGCTTCATATCATCATATATTTTGGATAAAGCCACGATGCAAAATAATATATCGCATTACCTATATCAAAATTTATCATATGGTAATGTGTTTAGTAAGTCATTCAAAATGTGTTTATTTCACATATCGCTTCGTTGTGACATCTCAATAAATAAATAAATTATTTTTAAATTTAATTAGAGATGCGGGTATTAAACGAAAAATACTTAATAAAATATTTAATTTTTTTTGTTGGAGATTTTAGCTTCAAAACTAATATGTATCTCTATTTATTAAATTTGATTTATGAGGGTAAAAACATAAAATTCTGGTGTCGACCAACAAAACACGTTCGCGCAACAGTCCAAAAAACGTATTTAATGCCACATTTTTGTATGAGCATAAATATGGGCGGATGATAACAGCCACTTGCAAAGTACTTCCACGGAATCGACTGTTGAATATTGATCCCATTGCGGCATCCGCTTCTTGGAAATCCCAGGTTCAATGTCTCCCAGGAACCCTCTTCCGACGAGATCGCCCCGTACCTACGGGAGGACTAGGAGTCTAGGCACCGTGACGGTTCCAAAGAGTAAAATCATGTTCTACTAGGAGACCATGCAAATTTATAGGTATGTACTCGACGGAAGAAGGCTAATGGGTGTAGGGGTACTTGTCAAAACCTTTTACCTAGCCGAATTAAGCCTGGTGTAGTAACGGGTAACCATTTGCCCTAGAGTGTAAGTGCAGAAGTGTGTTAAGGTACACGCGTACTCGTAGAACCATAAAACCTGCTTACGCTCGATAGGCCTAACAGGACAAATAAAGTTACGAGGTAGTTCTAATTAACCGTATTAGTTACTTTGAGATAATTACATTCCAGGCTTTATTTTTTATATGCACTCAGCAGAAAATATATGTAATAATAATATGTATTAGTTCGCTTGCCAATTATGAGTAATATTTTGGTTATTGTATGAAATCAGAGAACAACAAACACTAAGTGTCGTTCAAAGGAACCGAAACTTTCTGCGAATAAAAAGAGTTTTTTTTTGTTTTGTTTTTTACATCGTTTCCTCCCTCCATTACCGTATTCTAAACTCTGTGCACAGGCCAATCGATTTTTCTTTTTGAAATTTGTTTTACACATGTTCCTTTTCATTCACCGAACGATTTTTGCTACAGAAAGAGAAAGAAATGGGGTTGAAGAGAAGTAAGAGTTGTGTAGAGTTTAGTTTAGTTTCCAAATCTATATGGAAGCAAAAGGATGAAAAAAGTTCAAAATTTCTACAGGTATTTTATTCTGCAGAACGTTTTCAGGTACGCCCCATTTTCAAAGCACATGCATAGGTTTTAAGTCAGCCTCGCCTCGCCCTAGAGAGGAGTCTAGCAGCATGGCTTGGTGGCTGAATAAGAACCTATTCTGGGCATTGAAAATGACCCCTAACGTCCTGAAAAAGAAAATACCTTTGGAAATTTGGGACTTTTTTCATCCTTCTGATCATCAATTTCCACCATCCAGCAATTCCTAAAATTATATGGAAGTGGACATAAAAAATGTAGTTACATGCTTCTTAGGAACTAAATGTGGGCAGAAAATAGTAATCAAGAAAAGCTCTTCCATAAGAACATCCAACGCAATTAAGTCCTTCATTTCTTTCTTATATAAATTCTCTGTTTTTTTTTCTATAAATATATCTTTTCTTTAGGAGTTTTCCAAGGCAGTTTATTTAATACAATTCCTTTTTATGTTCTCCTTTATTTGTGAAAGAAGAACAACCATTCCGCCTTCCTTTTAGGGGAAAGCAAATAAAAAGTTTATAATTCTGTCAAGATTAATTTCGATGTCATACGATGGAAAAGGCGTTCATCTTCAGAGGAACACCGACGATGACCTTAATCCGGAAATAGCAGCTCGAATATCACATTCAATTATCCAACCCGCTTTTCCGGAATCATAGATTGAAATAGTAAATACTGCATGGCTGAAGACATATAATAGGTTGGCAACCATGCATAAATAATAGGCAGTATTATGAATGCATTCATCACGGTTGGGTACCTCTAGAAGCTTGTTTACATAAACAGGAAAGTGAACAAGTTATCAATTACACAATCAACCCATAAATTACGCTTAGAGAATTATCAAGTTTTACATTGTTCCGTTTTTTCATAAAAAATGGTCGATATTGAAATCAACATAAGAGCGTATATTATTCCAAGCAATTTATTTAATAGTACCGGCAAGTTACGATTTTATTACAAAAATCTCAGATTCGCAGGAACTGCGCTATCATAACGTGTTTCCTTGGTGTGATTAGAAAAGGTTTACGGGATATTTGCCTTCAATGGGACGAAAACAGCAATTAATGCACTGTTTTCTCTGACTGAACAGGTCTTATCGAATTTACTTATGTTGAAAATGTATTATGCTTCCGAATGTTTACCAACCGTATATACTTGTAATGACTTTTCAATCGTTTTGGGAGTATTTAAGATACCGAAACGTCGGCAAACAATAAAACCCATTTTAACCACAAAAGATGTAGTTTTATTAAGACACAACGACCGAAACCTGACAATTTCTACCCTCGAAATTGCTTCTCTATTCTGAACAAGCATTGTTTTGTAATATTACCTCCACTCGAAACGTAACCAACCTGTATCTTAGTTTAAATCGATGTAAAAAATAATTGATATAGCCTTGGACGCTGTTTCATTGGATTGCACATCGAAAAAATCTCCATAAACTGCAAGAGGACACATTTTTTTTTTTTGCGGCGCACCGACGTTGCAAGCAGCTGCTTCACGAAAAAAGGTTGAGACTTTCAACATTATTTTGTATACTTTGAAGAGAGAACAATTATGTTTGTTGTCCTCAGTGTTCTATTCCCTGCTGTTTTTATAAATTATTTTATCAGTAGAATGAATTTGCTAGTAAAACAAGATACTTAAAATAAGAACGAAGTTTCGGTTGTTAGTAATGGAGCTTCCCGAACAGGGCACAATGGCGCCAAATCTCATTTTTCTACTAGATTTCATGGGAGTAGGTTTAAGGTTTTTACAAAATATTAAGAACAGATATTCCAAGCTTTCATAATGACACCATGAAGTTACGGAAGCGCGCTAAGATGATGCATTTTTATAAATACAAATTTGAACGGCCGGTTGTTTTGAGACTTATTATATGGGTTGCAAAACGTTGATATTTCTCGTCAGCACTTCTGTATTGCGTAAAATATAATAAACTAATTCCTCGATGAGTAATGTGAAAGATTGAATATATGGTTTGTTGTTCCTATGAAAATTCTTGCCTAAGAATGTTTGCCACTTTGCTTACTGATTTCTAAGTGTTATAAGCTCCACAAATGAGTAAGATTTGGAAAAAATAAAAAGTACAAATTGGGTATCAGTGTCCCGAAGAATTTCCGATTGTACGGCGCAATTATGTCAAACTGACCGACTTTGGCATTATAAATTGTTCTTCAGCTAAGTTGGGGCAAGGTTTCTGATTAAATGCGAAAGGCTATCATAGAACCGGTTTCGAAATGAAATTGCACTCAGGCCTCCGGCCGTTATTACTTTCAAAATTAGCTCTTTCCGTTTTAAACTTTCAGAAGTAATAGTCGCAAAGATTTGTTGTTTTTTTTTTTTAAACCACAGCATATAGATGGAAGCCGAGTAGAAAAATCGTGACTGAAAATTCCTTCTGGATTGCCAGCTAGAGTAGATCAATTGAACAAAGACCCGTTACAAGGAGCTATCAAGCCACTCTTGAGATAAGTGGCTCATTTCAGGCTAAGCACATTTATGAGAAACAGCTGTTCCCCTGCATATTCATAAATTTACAAAACAGAACCGTTAATAAAGTACCTTATATGCATTTATTAATGTGTGAGTGCGTATGCCGATTTGCATATCTGTGTTTATTCAAGCCACTGCACACTGAAAACATAGCGAGAAAATGCTTTCACTGTTTACGGGAAGCCAATTAAAATAGTTATAATTTTGTAATTCCTGAAATTGCCCTTAGGATCTTTATGCGGGAGAATTCTTTTGAACAGATTATAGCCCCAACACTATAACAATATCTGTCCGAAAAGCTCTGTGGAAAATCAAAAAAGTCCGACTCGCAGGAACTGCGTCATCTTAGCGCGGTTACATGTCGAAGAGATGGAATAGATTAGCATCACAAATCACAGGAAACTGACAGTAGCCAACTTACACAGGAGCGGATAATTCTTAATCTGTATAAGTCAATACAATTATGTACTGAAAACGTACTTACTCTTTGACTACTGCTGAAAAGGCTCTATTATAAACAACCAAAAATTCGTTTTCATTTTAAGTATCTTGTTTTATTAGCAAATTCGTTTTACTGTTATAACCAACTGTAAATATGTGCTTCATGGCGAGTAAAATTCCATTCTGTCGTGGGTTAAATCTTTCTATAAAATAAGAAATAACGATAACTTCAGTTGGAGGCAATGAGGAAGGTTATAAGACAGGAGAATTCAAAACAAACTACGTCATCATGATTAGCCACAGCCATCTTGATTACCACAGCCAATCCAGACTTATTATTACCAAGACCTTTCACCGTTTCAAAAACAAAGAGAAAAACCATTTCAAAACAACAAAACAAACACTTTTTAAGTTTTAAGCGCTTATATCTATGATTGACGTTGCCCCATCGAATATTGCTTCAGAACCTTTTTTTGTAGAGAATTTAGTAAGCATTCTAATGGTCACCTTCCACTTAATACGATTTCCCAACCGTTATCGAGATATTTACGAAAAATGTATGAAGATCCAAAAACTTTTCATGTCTATTAATAAAATAATTTTTTTCGCATACTTCCTTAACACCAAATATAACAAAAATTTAAACATCTTAGTTGGGATTAATTTCCAAGTTGTAGAAAATATTTCAATTGAATCCCGCGATTTTAAGTACTCACAAAAATATAATGACTTACAAAAACATTGATTCCACTTTTCTCAGGAACGGTTACAGATATCGCCTTAAAAATGGTTTCATTCGTTTTCTTATGTCAAGAAACGTATAAAACAAGTACTTGCAAGCATATAAACTCAAAAACGTAAGCGTTACGATTTTTTTTGCGCGAATTTCGCCCCAAACACTATCTTCTAGTGGGCGGATTCTGCTGGTTAACGAACTTGACCTTTCAAATTCTTCTTGCTAGAGCGCGAACAGACAAGCATATATATAAATATATATATATATATATATATATATATATATATATATATATACACAAATTTGGGCCACCTATATTTTCGCGATCTATAGTCGGCACTTCCGGATTGCGTCATGAGGTCAACCTCATAAGCGGGTTCTCCCTTTTGAGATAGGGAGTAACCGCGCTAAAAAGAGTAAATATGAAGAAATTCCGTGAAGACTTTAACAAGTCGGTGAACTTATTAGGGCTGAAGGAAAAGGCTTGAGTTATCAGAGATAATTGTTATTCATTCATGACTACAACTAAGGCCAATCTTTCAATACAATACATTGGCGTTCCGTGAATAACAGGGAGAATATCAGTAACAAGCAGAAGAGCGCAAAGTGAAATGCCCACATTAGAACATTACAAATCCTACAATAATGGATTGAGTGTTGATGATCATTGCGAAAAGCAGAACAGATTTGTGAAATTTAGAGCAAGTAATAAAATAGCCTTGTGATATCAGGAACAAGAGATAAGACACTCAGATAGAGCACATTGAATTCACAAAGAACCAAACAAGTTTATAGCCCTACTCTGAGAATTTGACCTAGCTTACTTTGGATAGATTCTGAATACTCCTGTCTATTCTTGTTGGGTTCTTTGGGAATTCTAAGAAACACCTGGAATTTAAATGTTTCTCATGCGAGGAACATTTAAACACACAGGAATGAAGAAATTCATTATTCTTCACCGTGAAGAAGATTTGGTTCCGATGATTAGAGGGCTAAATCTATTTATTTCCTACCTCCAAACCTTGAATTGCTAATAAAAGCTTTAATGACCTTGAATATCTGAAAAGAGTAAATGACGGAACATCTAATCTGGGAATAATTCTCACCATTCCCTCAATTATCTCCATATTTATTCTTATTGGCTCCGAATCTGTTTTGATGATACTTTCAATGTGTTTTTGATTCCATCCTGCAAAAATAGTATATTCCTTCGTGTTCAAAAAGAACATAGCTTCACTATTAATTCGATCAGTTTGTTCCTTATACAAATCCACACCGTTTGACAGATTTTGATCAAACTTGGCACACAGGTAGGTCTTGATACGGGAAGCGTCATAGGTCAGGTCAAAAACGTCTACCAGAAGTCTGTCTGTATGTTTGTTCCTTATACAAATCCACACCGTTTGACCGATTTTGATCATACTTAGGACACAGATAGATCTTGATACGGGAAGTGTCATAGGCCAGGTCAAAAACGCCTACCAGAAGTCTGTCTGTATGTTTGTTCCTTATACAAATCCACACCATTTGACCGATTTTGATCATACTTAGGACACAGATAGATCTTGATACGGGGAGTGTCATAGGCTAAGTCAAAATTATCTATCAGCTGTCTGTCTGTATGTTTGTTTTTTTACGAATCCACACTGGTGTAGCATGGTACGCCGGGGAACACCTAGTATATATATATATATATATATATATATATAAATTTTTCCTTTGGTATAAAGATCAAACCAACATAAGAAAAATACTTGCTATATAATATTCTGTACTAATGAGAAAGGAAAATAAAAAATAGTTCAATCAATTTAGCGGCAAACCAGCGAAATCGGACAAAGATTTATTTTCCAATTCTAGTGGGAAGTGAGCATTTATTTGGAAGCTGTTAAGAAAAGAATTGGTTTCATTTTCCCATATTTTATTTTTTATAATCTTTGTATGGCAGAGAGACTCGCTTTGGGTATGCGGCTGCAGAATGTTGATTTTTCCAAGGCCAAGACATATTATTGGTTAGGAATGGTTAAAAATTGGGCATTTAACTTCAGGATATTTTAGAATAAAATTTGCACGGTTGAATTTGTTCAGTGCGCATCCCCTAATGATCAGACTCCGAACCTTTACGCTGCCTATGTCTCACTGGACCTTGCTTCTATAAGAATCTACAGAAGGACCATTCTTCATAAGGCTCAGATACTATGGCAACGGAATATTAATGATAAAGTGATTGTCCAGAGAGGTTTTGCTATTCATCACCAATCATCATTCACAGCCCATAAGTCGGAGTTATGACCAAGGGCCAGTGTTGCCAACACAAAACTAATTAATCTCCTTGAGATTGGATGGCCAGTCAGGGGACCTATGCCATGTGCATAATAAAGGAGAGAGAATCTAATTGGCTGTAATGAGCGAGGGAATCGCCGCCTACGCTGGCACGCCCATACCTCCCCATACACGTGTGCTAGCTTCTTTCAGCGGTTATTCTAAGAGGATAAGGAGTCTTAAGGTCGAATGTGGGGATGCGTTTCTTTTCCGAGTTTAGTTCTACATAGATCTGGTCGTCCAGATATATCACAAGACCTGATATTTTTAGATCAGTAGAAAAAATACTGCATATATTGTCCTATTGGGCTGCCTACTCTGAGCCTTACATGATTTATCATAGCATGGGTATGGCTTCAGATAAACATGTCGCCAGGACGTATATCTGAAGCCTTGGCTCCTTTAGATGAAATAACCTCCCAAGCTGTGATGCAACACTATCTAAGTGTAAATAATAACTTTATAAAAGAAATAAAATAAAGATTTCAAAATTAAGTCACTGATGATATAGAGAATCCTTTCTTTTATACAGGGGCTTTAGAGAGGAGAGGGAAAAAAGTAAAACAATACGAGCAATCACAATCGTGATTGTGTTGATAGTTCGTTTCCTGTTGTATATGCTTCAGCTTGTAACAGTGTCTGAACAATTAGTAATTGGTGTACTCTTTTTATAGTTTTTTTTTCCAAGATCAAGAACAAAAAGTGACAATTGGGATAAATTCTTGTTTCTTCCCTTTGGAAATGTTTTAGGCATACATACTACGTGTGGAGAGTTTAGCAAAAGACTAATTCTGCTCTGTTCAATAGGCACACAACTATATTGAATTTATAAATGACCAAATCGTTTCAACGAAACACTACGTCGCAACTTCCCAAAAAGTCCAAAGGATGCTTCGGCTGAGCCAATATCAATGTTCATATGAAAATATAAATCCAATGTATCTTGAGGAGTATAATGGTGTGATTCTTTTATGCCCTCATTCATTTTATTTACTTTTATTTTAAATAAAGGGCTAATATTTATTGGGGTTTTACGAATCAAGAAAATATTAATTGTACTACCATAAAGTGACCGCAGAAATGCACGAATGTTCTTCATGAAAAAAAGGCAAAGAATATTTCTAGGATCTTTGTTCAGAGAGTGTTTTAGCTGATAAGGAAGTAGGCCATGACCTGAGGGCAAACACATCCAATCCATGTTTATTTACTTTTAGACATTGTTTTTAGTTTTGAAATGTAGCAAAAGGATAACAACAAATCCTATGGACTTTTCCATCAGACCACTTGGCCTTATTTCGGAGAGTTAATAGTCCTTATCACATCGTCGGTGCTTTCTTTGTTCGATTTTATCGACGTTATCGGCGGAAGCTTTAAGCTTCAAATAGGCTTAATTTCTTGCTTCAATATTAGGTTAAATAAATAAAGGAAATGGACCTAGCTACTAATTTTGTTAAACTACCAGTTCCACTTATAGTTGAACAAATACATTTGCTCTTGATGTATTCAACTGACTTCAAATTCAAGGGTTTTCGTTGATCAACGAAGTGAAGCAACGTCGGCGAATGTGGTCATTATTTTGGTGGTGACCGTCTGAGAAAACCACGGCATAATAAAAGGACACATACGTATCTTCTTCAATAACACAGGCACACAAAACAAAGAAAGTGATATTTTCCAAAGACACCATACATATATTCTGATGTATTTCGTCACGCTGAATCCGAATCCGGAGTCCGTATTACTCCAGCACGTCAGGTTTAAGGGCATTCGAAGGTCACATTTCGTATGAAGACGTTTGAGAAGAAATAACTAGATCTTCCATGGTTTTGAGGGTCGCTCAATTCGAATCCGAGGTCTGTTTCACCATATCGGCGCAAAATCAAAATCATATCAAGAACAAATATGTTTATTTTGCAAAAATGCTTAGGAAAACGTAGATATGTTCCAGAGTACCGTTGCTAAGGATCCATATGTACAAAAGATTTTATTATTTTATTTTATATTAGTTTTTTCACATTTAGGTGATAAAACTATCTTTTTCCTGAATGTACAAAAAAGAATGTTTTAATCCATAAATTTATAAATAAAATTGGCTTGAGAGATATAAAGGGATTGGGTAGTGCTACAGGCTAGGCAGGAGTGGGTGCCCAAGAGTGGGAGAATGTAAATGTCAGCCTGTGACGTCATTGCCAGCTTTAATGCCAATAGGTGTGGGCGGCCTTGACTGAGAGAAAATGAACTAGTAGTAAATGAACGACGGCCTAGTGAAGACCGCGCGTCTCCTCACCCTGGAGGTGGAAGAAATGGTGCTTCACGCCCACATTTTAGAGGCACTTTAAATCTGGTTTAATCTATTATCTCTTAAAGAAGTTGTAGTGGATGTAATGGTTATGGAAGCCACTATTGGTTGGCTTAAGTAAATTTTAAAAGAAAAAGAAAAAAATAGTACTTATAATGTACTGAATAACAAACAGATCTTCTTCAATAATTATTTACATAGTTATTAATTATTTTCTTTTACTTTACATTCTTTAATAGAAATAATTAATATAGGCAAAGGCAACGACTCTTTTCTAGAATGAGTATGGGTAGGCTCGCCATATGTCCCGGTTTGACCGGAACAGTCCCGGTGTCCCTTCAGGCTATATCAATGTCCCGGAAACGACTGTAAGATGTAAAAATTAATGAATTTATATTTTTAATAATCTTTTATAAATCTGTTACTTTTCTACAATCAACATTTTTTTACTACCACGCACAGCGTCAATGTAGTGAGAAGTATTTCAACTCTAATCTGAGAGCAAATGCTGCGACTACTTGCAAAGCACTGCCGCGGCCAGCTCCTTTATTATTTGGCTGGGTGATTTTATAAGTACATTAAGTAGTAGAAACTTCTTTAATATTAGTAAAAAGTCGGTAGACTAACAATTTAGGGTTCCAGATTCTCCACTCCCGTTACTTGCGAGGTTTCAAAAAAGGCTTAAAACTCAAAATTTTTATAGCATTTTTATTCCAGACCCCCCCAGTATGCCTCGGTTTCACTCACCAAAAATATGGCAAGCCTATGTATTCAACGTGACTATGACAGTTGGCAGGAGTCTTAATTATTTCGAACCGTATATTAAATAACGAAAAAACACTCAAAAAAAAAAACATGGATATTAACTGAGTGTTCAAAATATGTTCTTCCCCAAAAAAGGAAATGGACTAAACACATTACATAAAGTTATAAGGAAAACGGTCCCTGAATATTATTTGGCCGAATTGTAGAGTGCAATATGATTTTACATAGTCACTAACAGGTGTCGAGTAGAGTTCATGAAACCAATTTCAATTCTTGACCCGACTTTGAAATGAATTAATGAAAGCACTTAAGAGACCATTCATCATAAATATTTTAAATTATATATTTAGGCTGGATAAATATAGATTAAGAAGAACTAGGCCACAGGTTCATACAGGTCCCCCTTCATCCGGTGTTGGTGGGCTTCCTCCTTTTGTAGTTTGTGCACTAGTAAATACTATATTTATACCGCAATATATGCTTAATATACTTTCTGCTCTGTTGCATTAATACAAATGAGAATATAGTCTTGTTGGAAGATGAAAATCTCACAAGGGTAGACGAATTATACCTCTCGGTCAAATGATATCTAACATAAGATATGATATTTGATTTATGACAGTAGTAGGGAATCTGATAGGGTTAGTCGGACTTCTAAGAGGATTTCAAGAAAAGAACCATTCATCGTATTTGGTGTGCAGTTATTTCAAACTCTCATTTATCTAAACAACTCAGTAGCTGATGTTATTTAGTAAAAATGTGTCTTGAATATATGGGGAGCTAAAATTGAGGGGCTGACTAAGAAGTTAACTGTGGAATCCGTAAAGTCATCTCCTGACTAGTTTCATCAAATCTGGCAGACTAAAATATGACTAAAAGACCATGCTTTATGTCAAATCGGTTTTGCAATATGGAAGACAAGGAAAAATAGGCCTTGTAGGCCTCGGTGCGGTTTCTCAGGCTAGTCTAATCTACTCTCAAATAAGTTCTATTAAATACCTGTGTTTAACTGATATGCACTCATTTTTTTTTTAAATAAACTATTATCATGATGTAAAATGTTCCTTCCTGTTGTGATTATTCTCGTTTGTAATTGTTTATATTTATTTTTCTGAACAAGACAGAGCATGCCGAATCGTTCGAAATGTAGATGTTTTGAAAATCTTAAGTTTTCTCTTAGTCGAATCTCAACCATTCGTTGACTTCTTAAGCAGGCTACACACGATTCAGGCAGGCCTGTCAGTTGGACCTGAACAATCCGCCTGAAAGCCGGTCGCCTGAACATGTTTATATTCCGGCCCCCTGAACAGTCTTAACTGACAGACCGACCGGAAGATACACGTTCAGGCGGACTGTTCAGGCCTAAATGACAGTCTTGCCTGACCGTGCGTACCCTGCCTAATACTATCTACATATTGTTCAGTCAATATAAACAGTCTACATATTGATTAGTCAATATATACAACCTACATATTGGTGAGTCAATATATACAATCGACATATTGGTCAGTCAATATACGCAATCTACATATTGATCAGTTAATATAAAAAATCTACGTATTGCTATGAATTATGTTTTGACCAATTTTTCAACCAACGGTACTGTTTTTTCACTATATTCGGAAGAATTCATGATGTTTTCTAAACATTTTAAAAGAAACCTCCTTTTTTTCCACGGAGTTGTGTCATATCCTCATTCAATTATCAGTCGAGACTTTTGGGCTAGATGGACGATTGACATTATAAATAGCTTATTCCGTTGCTAATTCAGATACACAAATAGTACGAAATTTGGCGATATGTTTAGCTAAGTCAGGTGTATTTGAGAGTGATTTGGAAGGGGGTAGAAGTGTGTGACAGGTAAAAATAGCGATGGTTATAGGTCAGTGTGTGCGGGGGCCGGGCAGTGTTGCCGGATCCTCTTCCCGCCATATCTAGGGTCCAGCTGATCAGAGTCCCCCATCTTTACTACTAAAGACAGTCTAAATACAAAGGCAAAGGAGACATAAAGCAATGGACACCAGTGAGGTTTTTATTTATAACCCTTCAGTCAAGATCATATTTCTTAGCAGTATTGGTAAGGGACCGGGCTATGTTTCAAGAAAAAGTCCGTCACGCAGGAGCTGCATAACTAAGCACTTTCCTCAGAATTTGGGTAGTTTAGACTGCTTTCCAGAACAATTTGCTTAAAATATCCTACATAAATAAAATAAAAACGTGAATAGTTCTCTTTTAAATTTGTAATGAGTAACTGATCAATTATTAATTTGCTTCCAGAGTTATGTTTACACATGTTACCTATTACACTACGTAATAAATACAAAAAACCTCATATTATCGTATTTTGATCTAACGCAGGAACAGTATACAGTCCCTCTAGCGCTCCTTGCGGCGCCTTTGTGGACCTATGTCTGGCTGGCTTTTCTATTGAAATATATTACAAAGTAAACCCCCCTTTCCGATTGACCGATTCAGCTCATTTTTATAACACTTCTTTCTCATGAGTTACCCACGACGTATACCGCGTTTCGTTAGAATACAGCAAAAATTACGACCAGTATGCGTATATTAGGAATTTGGGTCCGGAGTAAACCCCCCCCCCTCCTAATGAACCGATTTAGTTTATTTTTACATCACATATTTACCTGTAGATTACCACTACGAATACCGAGTTTCGTCGAAATATACCTAAAATCACGGCTGGTAGTGGCGAATTGGTATTGTCGGTCCGGAGTAAACCCCCCCCCCCCTCCTTATGAACCGATTTAGTTCATTTTTATATCTCACTTTTCTCTCTATATTACCACTAGGAATACCAAGTTTCGTTGAAATATAACAAATATTACGGCTGAAATGGTCAAATTAGTGTTTTGGGTTCGGGGTAAACCCCCCCCCCCTTCCGGTGGACCGATTTTGGTGGTTAACGAACTCGTTCAATCGTTTGCTAATTGAATGCTATATACCAAGTTTCGTGACGAAAAAACAAAAACTCTGGCCGCTATCGTGTTAACAGACACACACACACACACATATATATATATATATATATATATATATATATATATATATATATATGCATATATATATATAAATTTTAACGGGGGTCATTTTTGGTGTCTACTAGGTAGGATCGATAAAGATTTGAAGAAATTTTTCAAAAATTCCGTCATGAGTCCAACCTCAATAGCTACTTTCCTTCGGAGGAAAGTGCTAAAAGAAAAAATAGCGTCCTATGAATTCTAAATTCCCATTGAAGTTGTTAAATCATATTTTTGTTTTGTTTTGTACCCTTAATACTAAATCCTTCATATACATGTGTCGAATCTATACCAATGGAGTTTAAAATTGTTATATAGAAACACTTTATTCAGTTCAGGACTTCAATAATAAAAAAAGAATTAATCATAGTGTCAAAGGCGAATATGGAATATAAAACCTAAAATATTTTTGCAACCTCCAATCCTTTAAGTATAATTAAATTATTGCAGAAGGGATAAATAAGTTCCCATAGTATGTTCTAAGTTTCCCTTTCATCTTCGAGGAGATAATATATGCAGGCTCTTAGTTAAGAATCGGTACAATAAAGCAAGATCGGTACAATAGAACAAGGGGGTTCTTCTCTTGAGAACATTTTTTAATAGATACTTGTTACCGTCCAGGGGCCTATATAAGGAGGAAGGGGAGGGGACTAGAGCCCCACCCGAAATTTTGATTTAATAGGTATAAATGTGTCATAAAAACCTTAAAAATAAGTTAAATAAGATCAATAAGTTCAGAAAAAATATTTTTTTCTGGTTGTAATAGCGTTTTACTTGGCTAACTATTCCAAGTTCTAGATTTTTAATATTCCATACCCCCACCCAAATGTACCTAGCCCCCCAAATTATTCCTATATACGTCCATGTTACCGTCCAATCATTAGAAATATAAATCATATCACTAAAACGTTTCATTTACAGAACCATCATACGTGCATCTCTAATATTTAGCTAATAGCTTGGTGATACATTATTTTGCTCTCAATTTCGAACGTTTTACGATGTGATAAGAGGTCTTATGACGGAGCTATGTTGACGTAACGTGAACGTCAGTTTTATTCTAAAAAGTGATCGAAGATACATTGAATATTTCAAAGCGAATACTGTAAAGCAGGACTAGAAAGAATAGTAGCTAACATGTCATCGCATGTGTTTGCAGGTTGATAACTGAGGGAAAAAAGAGGAATTTAAAAGAGAGCATAAAATAAATAGCAAAGGAATGTATTTGATATTCCTTTTGGATATTTAGGAGTGTGTGTGTGTGGCTTCTAAATATCAATGAAATTTACCGGCAACATTTGTTTCTCTAGTACGATAACCGTAATTTATTTGTACATGTTATCTTTCTGCATACCACTTAACTTTCCACGTATATATATATATATATATATATATATATATATATATATATATATATATGTATATATTACACTAGTGATTCAATAGAGAAAGTGCTATGGTTGAATATGGTGTGTAGAAAAGAATCTATAGATCTAAGATTCGAATCTATGGAGTCCTGTCGCCTATTTTATAAAAGGCACATTCCTCGGCGAAAAGCGAAAAACTGCCGAAAATAGCGAACGGGAGATCTTCAAGATATTTCCTATCTCTTCGCTTTCCCTTGCCATTTAGCTTTCAACTCCGCTCTCTAACAGACTAAGAAAACCCCACTTTTCACGTGAATTATTGTCACTTCTATAATAAAGCCATTATATCTTTCCACGCTCAGAATTATATTCAGGACGGAGGAGAGTTATTTTTTAGTGGGTTATGGAAAGAGAAATTCTAAAACTTTTCATTTTTATCATGGTTTCCATTTTGAACAAAATAGAATTACTTAAGGATATATATATATATATATATATATATATATATATATATATAGAGAGAGAGAGAGAGAGAGAGAGAGATGTTTTTTGTATTTATTCTCGTAATTTATTGGAATTATTATCTGCGGTCAATTTCATCAGCTCATTTGTATTATTATACTTATTCAACAGTAATTAGTCAATTATCATTTTAGGGTTTCAGAGCATGAGGACACGAATGTTAGTAAAATTATTAGCTATATATATATATATATATATATATATATATATATATATATATATATATATATATGTATATTTAGAATTTAAAATTCGGGGTAAATTTCAAGGAAAATTGAAGTGAATACAGCTCAATACTGTTATTAATCTATTGAAGGAATTCTGATAAAAATTAATTTAATAATATTTAAAGGGGTCTCCCGTGGTCTAGTGGCTAGCGCCTTAGATTCATAAGCGGGAGATGGTGAGTTCGATCCCCACCGATGACAGGAATTTTTTCATCTCAGGGCTTGCTGAGAAAATTCCTGGCTGCACCCTGGATGTCGGCGCTAATGGCCCAGATTGGTCGATGCGCCGTTAAAAAAAAAAATATATATTTAAAAGGTGTCGTTAGTCGGGGATCTATAGTACACTACATTTCATTTATGTTATGTCTTGATTTTTATGGGTGAGATTAGCTCAGTGGTAGATCATTGACACTAAAGATTTTATCTTTTAGTGTCTTCGTTCGAGGTTTGGATACGGGGCCCCAGTTTGATAGATTGTGTGTTTGAAGATACCTATGTTTTTTTTTTTTATATAGTAAGGTTACAAGAATCCTTATAAACGTATATATAAAAGTGTATGTTTGTACTTATGTGTATAATATAAAAGCACTTTTTGAATATATGTTATGGTTATTGAGTGAGACTAGGCCCAAGCTGCCTTTAATGGGAACCTTTATAGGGGAAATCAGGCGAGCGGAGCATAGAACTGACCACTCTATCTCTCTAGTGCGCCGTAGGGTCGACTCAGATACCTATACAGTGTCTGCCCCTCTGGGCCCTTGTGGGTTATTACGAGACTGTTTTTGATATGGGGTCATTGTTAAGTAGAAACGTCGGATAATGTACAAAACATTTTGTTATAAAATGTTGTCTTATTTACTACACGACAGAATTCCGACAATCTAAATATTTTTAATCTAAACGGTAAACGATCTCATATCAATACAAATATTTATTTTACAAAAAACTTATTTAATATTAATAATATTTACAGGAAGAATCTAAAACAATTCTTCATTAAAGCATAATTCTTTTTTAAAATTTACTTTGAGACAATTTTTATACATTTCTCAAATTTTAATATTTAAGAAATGCAAAAAATACGTAAATATAATTAGTATGGCATAATAGAGGGATTAAAGTTTACCCTCGTAGTTGATTCAGTGAGCTTACCACGGAAGAGCCTCTCTGCAACAAAGGAAATAAATAACATTTCTTTAAAAAAAAAAAAAAAAAAAAAAAAAAAAAAAAAAAAAAAATACCTTAGCTCCCATTATATTTGTATTAGTATTTTATACAAAACTTCTCAATTCCTGTATATGAACGTCGAAGAAAAAATAAATTAACCACGTCCATTATTTTATTCAGCTCTACAAGTTTCACATTATTCCAAATGCCTCTTCAGGAGCTAAAATACTCTTTACATTAATAAAACAGCCGAAATATAAAAAAGCGAAACTTCCCCTTCAATGGTCGCGTCAAGACAGAGATTACTTACTACATAAGGGGTTCAAAAAATAAAAATAGATTACCTATTTATGAGTACTGTAAATTAAATTACATATACATATACATTTTTTTAGATTCAGCCAATGCATAAAATACCGTAAAATGGGGTCAAATTAGTGCAGTGTGGTGAAATTTGGACAAACATATACTGCTAGGACTTTTTTTTATTTTTTTTTTATTTAATATCTACATTATTTTTATATAGGTATAGATTTGTCTGTCTGTCCGGAAAGTTCAACCCTTTGATATGAGTTAAATGAAAATATCCTAGCAGTATAGTTTTGTAGCAATTTCACCACACAGAACTAATATGACCCCATTTTACTGTATTAATTGTTTTCTAAAAAATTAAAGAAATACACTATTTTATCTCTGTTTTGTTATGAATGACTTTTTTCTTTTTCTTTATAATATGAATATTTTAGTTTGTGTTTCGGGTGATAAAGTCCAGGTCGTAGTGTCCCTTGACCCAATCGGCCTTTAATGGGGTAAAACAGGCGTGTGGAGCTTAGAGCGGACCAAGGTTTCTCTTGTGTGCCTTTAAGACAATAATCCAGCACCTGTAATATATCTGTCTCTTTACTGCCTGTTTTAGAACAGATACTGTAAGCAATTTCTGTAGCCAGAGCTTTGTATATGTTTACATAATGTTCGTTTTGTGAGGGCATTGATGCTGACAACTATTACATTTCTACATTTGTGAAATCGAATACAGATTTATTATCATAAACCATCTATATTTATCAGGTGCTGTTTTATACTTATATTTATCTAGAATATATAGATTCTTCTGATGCGATATGTAATAATTGTACTCAATACGTGGCCATTGTAAGGACAGTTTCGCCATTAGGCTGTATTAGTTGTTTAAGGAGTGAGGGGGAAAAAGAGGAATTTTAAAGAGAGCATAAAATAAATAGCAAAGGAATGTATTTGATATTCCTTTTGGATATTTAGGAGTGTGTGTGTGTGGCTTCGAAATTTCAATGAAATTTACCGGCAACATTTGTTTCTCTAGTACGATAACCGTAATTTATTTGTACATGTTATCTCTCTGCATACCACTTAACTTTCCACGTATATATATATATATATATTACACTAGTGATTCAATAGAGAAAGTGCTATGGTTGAATATGGTGTGTAGAAAAGAATCTATAGATCTTAGATTCGAATCTATGGAGTCCTGTCGCCTATTTTATAAAAGGCGATTTTTATTATATAATAGTTGTACTCAATACGTGGCCATTGTAAGGACAGTTTCGCCATTAGGCTGTATTAGTTGTTTAAGGAGTGCTGCGTTTGAGACAATACTAAAAGGTTAGGTATGGCTATTTTGGAATTGATAAATATTCGGCTGCCATACCTGTACATAATATTGGCTATTTTAGTATTGAATAGATGGGGTTAGAAGGAGGTGAAAATGAATTGTTTTAGTTTTAAGCTCCTCAAGAGGTACCAAAAGGGTGAGAAACATTTAGGGCATGGAATAAACGATTTGGACCTGAATTAATCGATTTTTTTTAAATACTGAAGTCCGTCTCCTGTAGGTGATTTTTTGTACCCAAATGGTTTTTGTTTATTGAAGGTTTTTAAGATAAGAGTTTATAAGATACGATACTGCATTTATGAGTTGGAGCTTCGAATTCCTCAACAACAAATAATACGGCGCTAATAGCCAAGATTTATTGATGCGCCGTAAAAAAAAATAATAAGGCGACAACCAGAAGACAGCCTATTCATAACTATTTGGAGATATGTACGGGCGGAATTGTGGATTACAAAAGGAGATTAATAATTAATTAATGTCAGACTCACGGGAACTGTGTTACCTTAGCGCGCTTCCAAAACGTTCTTATCCCTAGTGTCACTAGGAAAGGAATATATGTCGTTATTATCTTGTAAAACCTTTTAATACCTACTAGAACTGAATCTTATTGATTTTAGGCGCCAAAGAAAACTTACTATTGTGGAAATTGCTCATGGTCTAAGATCCTGATACACCTCGACCTTCATCGAGCTGATTAATGGATGAAAATGATTTTATATCAAATTAATTATGTCAATAAAGATACTGCAAATGGGTTGTCTAAAAAAATTCAGTCCAGAATATGATTAATTTACAATTTAATTTTTTTTTTTTTTTTTTTTCAAAATTGCATCGGGTGATTAATAGACAAATTCCATGCCAATCGAAAGTATGAAGCCTATAGGATATGCAAACGATAGGTTGTCTATTTTTATCCTGTCACAACCATGGGTTGTCGGCTGTAAACAGGTAACTCGAAATGAGTAACTTGCATCGGTCTGATTAATGAATTAAAGTTAGGTTAAAATAAAGATAATTTCATTACGAACACGGTGGTATAGGGTTGTCTGAGAAAAATCAGTCCTGAATTCCGGTTGTCGAGCTTTAAAGAGTGAAATATTGCTGCGAGGGAATACGTGCGACAGCGAGGTAATAGTCATATATATATAGGGTGTCCCGCATTGAGGTGTCATAACTTTAGGGGTTTATTCTGCACTTCATTTGTAGTTCATTGGCACAAAAATGAACGTTCTATCTGAAAATGTAGTAGAGCTACTCAAGCGTTTGTGTATTTTAAAAACTACTGTTGTTTTTTTTCTAAAGAAAAACTGTGTTTTCGGGATTTTTGAGCAATGTATCGTAAATAACGACGACATTTTTAGAATCTATATTAAATTTCCAATAAGAAACACCCGTTATTGAAATATGAACACGTAAATTAAGAGCTATATTAAAAGCCATATAGATGAGAATGTTTAATATCAGCGTTTTATTAAATTATTCAATATTTTTTTAATCGGCTATTATTAGACTTAGAGGTTTGCATCCGCCTCAAAAGTTGCATTATTTAATAAGCTTCAAAATGGTACCTCGTAGTTTACGAAAAAGTTCTATTTCAATCAATATTTTTCTGATTTCTAAGTCAAACCCAATAAATGTGCTTGAGCATGAAGGAGCCATTCTGAACAAATTCTTTAAATTCACACGATGATGGCGATGTCCCATCCTTCCCACGCTACATAACTTTTATTACACAAGCCCATCTACCAAATATTAACTCACTTTGGTTTCAAGTGGTTGGTTGCTCAGCTCATAATGGAAGAGTGGTAGGGAACGTTTCACGTAGGGAATGTTTCAACTGGATCAAACGATTCTAAGTATCCAAACCTAAAATTAGTTTTATTCACTTTTCTTGAAACCCTCATAAGTGGGTTTTCACACTGTGGATGGAGGGGGTAAACGCGCTAAAAAAACAAGCACTATAAGCATAGGGCTATTATAATGAGAACATTACTTTTGGGTGACGTGATATTTTAAAACGCATTTAAACTCCTCAAGGACAAGGCAGCAATCATTTTATGTGAATTTTACAGTCTTTTAATGTATTTTTAGGTCTTAAAGCCTGACATTTGTGACGCCTGACATTTGTGACGCACGACATTTGTTGATGACGGATATTTGAATGTATTTTTTAGAATTAATGGATATTGGATTTAAGTTGCAGTTGGATGCAGGATTGAACGATCAGATATGCAGTAGAACTACGTACATTGGCACGTGTGTTGGCTACAGCTGGCTCCGGTGTCCTTGGCGAAGCCAAGGCTGTGCTTTAATCTCTTCTTCCTACTACCTCATTTTACCCTCAACTTTTTCAATCTTTCGCGAAACATAAAATGAGGCTTCTTTTACGCTCAAATTTAAATTTATATTGTTTTCATTAATCAGGCTATAATTACAAAGCAAGTGGTTGATGCTCTAATATTTAACCCAGACAATCTACTTCAGGGCAGCATTGTTTCGATATTATATTATTCTTCGTTTTTAAAGTTTTCGTACTTGTAATTAACTCATTTCCCGCTGCTCACGTATCGTTGCGGGCTGAGAAAGATGGCGCTTTTTCTTTTTATTCTACTAGTTCTTCAAGTTTACCACAAGACAGTAAGTGATGTGTAACTTGCTTCTGTCTCCACTATTAGGACTAAGCTGACTAATGAAGGCTAGATGGGCCTAGAGACGGTTAGAGACTATATATATATATATATATATATATATATATATATATATATATATATATATATAAATATATTCTTATGTATATAATGTCATTAAATTTAGTAAAAATAAAACACTGATAGCCCAAAAGCTATTATAGTTCTATTAAACTGGACCTCAAATCAAACTGGAAAGTAATTCTTAATGAATAATTGCATCAAGAAAATTGGAATAAGTCAAAACTTCCGAATAAGACACAGAGCAGTTGTCGAAAGTCCATAAGTGAACAAATAACGCTTTTGCTACGATTTAAAGCTAAAATAAATCATTATTAAATAATTTAGAGGTTATATTATGTGATGTATAGAAAAAGTAGTAGAACCACTAAGTTAATAACAGAAAAATAATAAAATAAATGTTGATATAGCTACAGAGCTTTTCGAAGGAGAGTTATCTACAGCATTAACCTTCCCAGAAGAAAACAGTGAAGTACTTTATAATCACTTCAATGGCGTTAAAGGCCATCAACCATACAATAGGTTCGTTCATGTCTAGAAACTATAAATATAGTTAATGACAGGCTATTCTTGCTAAATGTTTGATCTCAAAAGTATTTTTGTCATGCATTATTATTTATTATCGACCTTTTTTAAACAAAAAGGAGAGGGTTATGTTTAGCCTTTGATAATATCATTTTAGACAAATAGTTTTATATTTAATAATCATCTAATAGTAGTAATTTTAAAATAATATCAAGCTGAAAGACATAGATTTTGAAAATTTTTGTGTGAGGACGTCTGAAAAAATGTATCTCTAAGTATATGCCGCCGAGAGTTTTATTGCTTCTCTATGGAGAGATGTAAAGGAATTTGAACAAATACAAATTTCCCTACCGTTTTGGAGATATTTAATATTTTTTTCTAATACTTTTCGGCATTAAACGTAACCAAAAGGTTTACGTCTTGGTTTAGACGAACGTTAGACGTCCTGAAAATGTTTCAATTAAGTCCGCCATCTAGAAGTACTTAAATCGAATATTCTATAATATATTTTCCACTTTCCTTAAAAAAGTAATAGATATGGCTTTAAAAATAGTTTCATTCGATTTACCAGGTCAAATTAAATACAAAAGGTGTAGCTGTTATACCAGTCATTCCAACGATTTTTATCGTGCAAACATCGTATCTGTAGTTGGCTCTTCAAAATCATTTATTTTGGCTGCTAGAGCGCAACACATATAGAGAAATGTCTATATATATGTGTGTGTATGTATTTATTGCTCCTACGGATTGTTTCGTAAGGTCGACGTCATGTGTGAGTTTCTTTCCTACGGTGGGAGAGAGGAAACGCGCTAAAAAAGCTCGAATCAAAATGTCCTCACTAGATGAAACTTATTTCTTGCGTGGATTTTTGTTTCCTATAAATTGCTTCAATATCATTTATTTGGTAATTTCAACACCAATTCCAGCAGCCAAAAATCTGTTAAAGATCCTAAGCGGCATACTTTTTTTTGAGACACCTTATCCTTTCTTTTTATAAACAAACATTAGCCAGGATAGACATGAGGTTGCCGTTGAAGGGACAACCCCCCACAAGGAAAGGCCCTACCCTCATACCAGAGGGCGTTTTTTGCCCTTCCTAGGTCTCCACATTGGCTAGGGGCCTTCGCCCGCATTTACATCCATAACCCCATCCAAGCTCCATTTAATGTCTCCTACTCTTCTCCTTGTTATGCCCAACCATAATAGGGGAGAGCGAAAGACAATATCTCAGCCAATGAGAAAGAAAAAAGGACTTCCCTGATGACGCTCCCAAGTAATTACGAAGTGCTTTTTACAGGATTACCTCAGGGAGGCTCTGTAGACCCTTCGAAGAGGTGTAACAATTTTTTTTAAGTTAGAATGGACGATTTTCACGGTGTAAGCGCTATGGGCTTCTTAAATTGGCGCGCCCTCAAAACTCAGGTATATACAAATAATACTATTATAAATATCAATGGATAACAAAGATTGAAACTTCCTGATATAAGAATATTAAAGAGACATAATTAATCATGCACTAATCTACAGCTAATTAAGAAAAAAATGCATGCTATCCCTTAGAATGCAATGATATCAATAGAGAATATCCATCATTTATTCAGTATTTCAACAGAAAATCCGAGAGTGTTTTCATCGAACAATAAGAAATGTTTGTTTATAATAGAGACCAGTGTAAAAGAGTAACTAATTGAGTAATATGGAACTTGTAAACAATTGAATAAAATAATAAACTGCCACATCATAGAGTACTATGATAAATATAAATAATAATGAAAAAAATAAACTTTTATAGTTAATCTGAATTTTTAATCATTTTTATACTCTTAGGAGATTAATATTAAGATTAATGGTTTTTGCTATTAGTTCACATTATTTGCTATTTAAGTTTACATTAGTTTCATAATATCATTTATTAGAATATTATTTCAATAATAGTAAGTGACAATTTTTTAGTAGTTGAATTTTTTTAATTATATGTTCAAATTATTATTAGGTTACTAATCTTATGCCAACATAACGCAAGTCATAAAATACATGTAAACTTCGTATGATTTGCACCCCAATAAATGATAGGAGAAAAACGAAAAAAAAAAAGTCGTAAAAATATATATTTATTCACTAAATAGCAAACTTAAATATACCCAAAATAAATATTGAACTAGAAGTACTCATCGTTACGTTTTTGAAATCTGTAAACGAATTAGAAATATTTTGTTCTTTTTTTTTCTTTCTATATTTATACTTACTGCTGGAGTAATACAATTAAAGTTGAAGGCGTCAAATATTTCATATTTACGAATATATTATTATTTTTTAATGCATTAAATGTAAAAATGAAAAATACTTCTGAATTTGTTCGGAGAAAAGATTCAAGTTTATTTTAGTTCATACGTCCTTCAATACCATGTGGGAATTTATACTAAGGTATTCATTTAAACTTGAAAGTTGAAAATGTTTTTCAAAGCAACATTGTCTTATTAAAATACAGCAGAAAAAAATCAAATAAAACTGATGTTGCTTCTTTACATGAAAACATATCCAATAACACCATTGTAAAAAAAAACAACAAAGCTTTTTCGAATATTAGGCCATAATATATCTGTTACAAAAGCGACCACAAAGACAGTTCTTCCCAGTGAAACCTGTGTAAATGTTAAGACATTTTTGCGACAATAGAAAGTTACATAATACCTGAAAAGGTCTAGGAACACCCCCGTTCTTATGCAACACTAGGTAAGTTGTGCAGAAATGGATTCGCCGGGTGAAGTACACTTATAAATTCAAACTAATCGAACATGTTGCAGAAAAAATCAATTAATAAAATTATACCAACATGTTCAATGAAATAAAATGTATTTTCTCCAGTAGGTTTTAAATGTTTTAACGGAATTTTACATTTACAAAAATCTTTCAAAAAAGGGCTGAATAAATTTGAGCTACTTACAAATTGGATGAAATAGGACTGCAATAATGGAAACTTACCTGAAACAAAGAAAATTGTAGATGTTATTCGAAATCTGTAATTTTGTCGAAACAATTATAGAACTTAATGGTTTAAAATAGAACCTTGGTCGTTTAATGTACCTGCTGTTGAAAGTTTTAATCCAATTTTAAAGAGATGGTAACAGGTCCGAAAAATATGTGTTATATGTAAGTGTCGATGAAATTTAAAAAAATAAATAAACAAAGAAACAAGCTACATAATATTCGAAAAAAGGAAGTAAGTATTTACTAAAAACAAATGTTGTTTTCGATGGAGTCAGATTGTTAAATGCAATTTAAAACGGGTAAATTTATTTCTTAGTTAGATTTGGTTCCTCAGCAATGCAGTATGAACTAACCAACTTGTTGAATGTGCGGGACTAACTTATGTTATTTGAAATTCTTTCTATGAATTTTTGCAAGTATTGCGGGAAAGGTATTGAAAGCGCCGTTCGCAAAAGACTACGGCCAAGGATACATGTGTTTGCTGGCCTCCAGTACTTCCTGATGCACAACTGCACCACTCTTTTAGCGCGGTTCCTCCCTCCCTTCATAGGGAGGAACCCCGCTTATAAGGTTGATCTCATGAAACAATCCGGAAGTGCCGACTAGAAAATTTTGCGTTTCAGAACCCCTAGAGATTGAAAATGACGGTGGTTCAAATTTGTATGTATATATATATATATATATATATATATATATATATATATATATATATATATATATTTGTCTGTTCGCGTCCCTGACAGCTCAAAAATGGTCCGATTTTGATGAAATTTCGTACAAAAATCTTTCGTCTAATTTGAAAGGTCAAGTTCGTTAACCAGCAGAATCCGCCCACCGGAACAGGGTTATTGGAGCGAATGTCGCGCGAAAAAAATCGTTCCGCTTACTTCATATGCTTGCAAGTAATTTTCAATGCATTGAAACGTATGACATAAGTATCTCTAGAAGAGGATTCTGGGGTCTGGCGGACCCGACCAGGTAAAGTCATAAACCCCTTTGAACAAAGGCCGAACAAAATATTATCTGTTTCTATTCTAAGCTTTTCAAATGACAATAGGGATGTGAACGGAACCGCGCTAAGATGATGTAGTTCCTGCGAGTCGGACTTTTTTATAGTCGAACTCAGTCGTAAGCAATGTATATTCATTCTTAATTTTTTTTTTATTGTTTAAATTTCTTATGAACCTCTCTTCTTATAGAGATATTTGTGTTTCTCAAACTTAACTCTTGTACCATAATGCTTGTAATGGACTTGGACCGTGGAAGTCTACGAATCAATATATATTATCATGATGATTAGATAGTTAGCCGTCGAGGTGATAAGTAAAGATGGAATGGTTGGGATTCGGAGGCTGACGAAGGCTACGAATGAGTAGCCGAAACGTCCGAAATATAGATTTTTTAAAACAAAATCATATTGAGGTTTATTTAGCCGAATCCCAACCATTCCATCTTTACTTAATATATATTATTTAACTGTTATTAATTTTATCAAAATATATATATTTGATTCGCGATGCATGGGGTATGCAAGAAATAATCACACTTCAGGGTTGCTTGGAAATTATAAAAACGGAGAACTTTTTAAGAAAATAAAAATAATGACATCAAATTTGATTTTGTGTAGCCTGTGATCTGTTAAGACACATAGTGTTTAAAGTCGTTTATTTTTAAATGTTTACGAAATAGTAAAAAAAAAAAAAGTTTATTGAGCGGAAATCGTTGACCGTTGGATTACAAAGTAGATATAGTCTGGGTTCAGTCATGTGGTATCTTAATTAAACTACATATTTTATAAGGAAATGCGGTTTATTTTTGAGGACGTTTTAGCTTGAACGTCAGGGCTCAAAACGAGGCGGGCAGAGTAAATGCTAATTCATCTAAAGATGATATGAAAGGAAACACATTACGCATAGACGAAGATGAATGATACTTATGGTAAATGCGTGTTCGAGCTTAAATTTAGGGAAGATTGATCCAGATTTAAAACTTAAAATATGGGAATTATAAGAATAGACATAAAATAAATATGTAGAATGACATGTAGGGAAGTTAAATAAAAAAGTGTGAAAGTGTGTGGCGTAGTGTTATTCACTTTCCGGCTTTTTCGATAATTCCATAAATTTGAGCAAATGGTCAGTTAATGATTAATTATAACACACATAAATACAGGAAGATAAGTGGGTTACCGATAAGAAGAGGGATAACTAAGCCTCACGGATGAGCAATCGTTTTTTATTCATTTATGAATCTAGATCGCCGTAAGTTTGAAGAAAAGATGACCAGTACATGGGCGTATAAAGACAATAATTTCGGGAGGCAAGGAGAATTTCGGGGGAGGTTCTGGGAGCATTTGGGGCGATGGAATACTAACAATCTAGAACTTGGAATAGTTAGACAATTAAAACGCTATTAAACCCCCCAAAAAAATCCGGATTATTTTCTAGTATATTCCGTATTTTCTATAACAAATGTAGCGCCATTAGATACCACAAGACCGAACACTGATTATACATATATTCTTTCGAGATATTAGCTTATAATAATTGAGTTGCCAACTCAAGAGATAAATGTTGAAAAGCATTGCTAGCGAGTCTGATCAATAGTAAGTGACTTAAGCCGTGTTACATAAGCAGCCACCTCCCTCATGTATCCTTTCTATTGTACCCTCCATGCTTACCTAACATCCCCTTCTTATACCTTTCCCCAAGCACACCAACAGCTGAGCCAATCCATGACAGCTGGGGCTTTAGGAATCTAGTGATGAAACTAACCGCTTATGGTGCTACCTTAAATAACGTAAGCGAATCGAAGGAACTTTGATCCTTTGAAGGACTTTAAAAACCGCATTGGCCTTTGTGAAAAAGGACATGACTCGACATAATTTTTCGCCGTCGATCATACGGTATTAGATAAACTTTGAACGTTTTAAAAACTTTCTAAACATTTTCCATCGTTATCATCTATATTTTTTTTTAAATAATAAAAACGAAATACACTTATAATTCAGAATGAAGGAAGTAATTGAGAGTAGCATTAGAGTTTTATTTAATTTTACACTTGAGGAGATCCAGTAAGAATATGAATTCTTAAAAAGTTAATGTTTGAAGGCTAGATGGTGGAGGTTTTTTTTAAGCAATTTTTACTGGATTGAATGGTTAAAGGTTTGTGTAGGAGCATACTGAGACGTATAGGCAAATGATAATTAGCCAACACACACACACACACACACACACACACATATATATATATATATATAATAACAAGAAAACGACAACGGCCATAGCCACGTTGAATACACCGGTTCCCGTAGATCACCGAAGTTAAGCAACGTCGGGCGTGGTCAGTACCTGAATGGATGACCGACCACGTGCTGTTGGCATTAGAAAAGGGTGGCAACCTGTAGATAGCCCGGCGCTAATAGCCAAATAGTTGATGCGCCGTAAAACAAAACAAAAAAAAAAAATAACACGAAAACAAATCATCAGTTTTCCCACCATATACGAGTATATATATATATATATATATATATATATATATATATATATATATATATATAAACAAATTTAATCCACCGGTTTCATCGTGACCTTTCGGTTATGAAACATAGACGATCGGTACTTCCGGATTGCGTCATCTGGAAGACGGAATTTGGGCTTCTTCCCCAAAAGGTGACTTATTTAAACTATCAAGTGAATAAATATTACTTATACAGTCCTTTGTATCAATATATTTATTGAATATCAATAAATTGTTTATGAAATGATTTGAAATAAAAAGATATCCACATTAATTTATGATGGTTATTCGACAAGTTTAATGTTTTATAAAGATTAAGGTTTGAGAGTTATCTGCTACGGCTGTGGTTTTTGTTTGGAATAACTTTGGCTAAAAGTTTTTATTTTGTTTTAATTGTTTGGAAACTGAAAGGCAATGTTGTGTAAAAACTCAAGTAGCTATTATGCTGACAAATAGAACAATTCAATCACGTCAAAGGCAACTGAAGATTTCTTTTCTAAGTTTAGTTAAAAAACGGAATAACCTCTGAACCCCTTAAGGAAAACGTTTTGATTTAGAAAGTTTGCTCCAAGGAAGACAAAAACTGTGTTAAAGGTCACATTTTAATTGACGAAAGAAGAAAGCACAATTATTCTACATTAGAGATCAATTAATAGATTAATTAATTAATCTTTGGAATAGAGTAAACCTTGAAATAGTTTACATCTCCTTCCTGATCCATCTTGGACAATGACTTACTAGCCGGGAATGCAACAAAAGACTTTCAGCCACCGAGTCCTTCAGGAACGAAGCGAAGGACGGTGCAACGATGCAGACGCCTGCATCCTTGCACAATTCCACGGTCAGCTGGCTTCCTTTCTTTGCAGCCGCAAGCCAATCTAGGTCGGGCAAAATGCAACAGCCTGGTAGAGATTGCAATCATGAGGCCGTATCTAGGACCCGTCGGCTGAGAAACGAGGTCAGCCTGCAATAAGAAATCGAAAGGAACATAAAAAGCAGATAGATTTTTTAGAAGATAAATAACATAAGGTAAAATGTATTTTTAGCCTGTAAAAATTACCTCTTGAAACAACAATATCTTGTTTTATCCAGCAATCATTCATCTCAATCAATTAATCACAATTTTAGAAGTCCAGAATTAAAGTTAAATGTTAGTCAATATCTATTGAATAGAACTCAGCGATTTAATGTCCAGTGTTTTTCGAAGATATGCTCAGAGATTAAGAATAACGACGGATTTATATTTACAATTCTTTAGGCTTAAACTAAAATACAATGTACACAAATCATAATAACATAATTTCAAATGTTTTGGAACTGGGGACATGAAAACAAAAAAATGTTCACTGTTATCTTCGAAGGCTTGTTCAGAAGACTTCGTTTATCTCGGATAATAGGTACCATGATAGTCCGAGATTGAATATAATAGTTTAATAAAACAACATTGTATAGTAAAAAGTCAATTCGTACTTTCACCAAAGTTACGCCTTCGTCGGGGATATCAATAGTAAAACTGTTGCGATTGGAAGTTGGTACGTCACAGTTATGTAGCGTTATGTCGTGATCAGTAAATCATGACCGATTTTTTTTTATCAGATTATGTTCCGTTTTTTATCCGAAAATCAGAGTTCTTGATGTCAGCCTTTGCCCCTTAAGCTGTGTATTGTAAAATACGTTATAAATACAAACCCTGTCCAAAAAGAACATGCACTTTACTTTCCTTAAATGTATTTGTGCTTATATAAAACAAAATGTACAAGGCAATAGGAGACATAACAATTTATATATTGTCTCAGAAAATTACAATGTTATTGAAACTCAGTTTTCATTATGTATTTTATTATTTTTAATGAAACTCGTTTAAGACACATAATGAATTAATGTTGACTTAAAATATGTTTCTTAGTAGTTATTGATTATTTTTAGAGACATTTTTAAATCTCAAGATAGGAGGCTTATGGTTTTTAGTTATTTAAAACTGTCTTGGGCAATAATACTTTCACAAAGACCTAACAGGAGGTGTTCTACAGGGTTTCAATTAAGCCTGTTCCTTTTTATAATCGAAGACCGGGAACATTGTAAATGTCATTGTACCTTCATCCTATTACACACCTGACCACAAATACCGCACAATTCGGGTCATTGAGCGCTTCCTACTTTCTTCAAAGCGTCTATTAAGTATATAAGAATTGGTTCACAGACCTTTGTTAATATGCGGATGATCGCAAATATACTCCATATTCTTGTATTTCGACTAGAAATTTATATCTTAAAAAGAAAAAGAATAAGAGCAAAACATAATTGGGAAAAAATAATATAATAAGTACTATTTCGTAGAGTTTTTTCGGCTAGAAAGGTACATATCGCGTTTTAAAAATCTGTCCTAGCTATCCTTAACAGGACGTTAACATTTTAATAAATTATATGTTTTAGTTATGAAGATATGGAGTCCATAAGATGGCTGCTATCTGTTAGAAGTTCAGCAATGTCTTGAGTTACGTCTTAATCAAGAGTCACTTTTAGTATTATTTAGTTCGCTTGCCGATTATGAGTAATGTTCTCGTTTTTGTCAGTAATCTGGCTTGTGCAGAGTAGGAAGTGAACTGAAATGATTTCTTCAGTATTAATAGGGCTGAGGAGATAAGGCTCGGGTTAGCCATTGGTCTCGAGGCTGGGTCTGACAGGGTTAGGACCCTTACAATAAGGGTATTAACTCCATTTTAAGAAGCCATCCTCTGTCGAAAACGTGAGTAAAATCAATGATTAGGTGCTGTATAATAAAATCATTTTTTTTAAACATTTAACATTTTTTTAATAATAGTGCTTTTTGTTAATAATCTAATTCTTACTATTAATTAAAAAAATAGAATGTTTTTAAATCACTATTATTACATTAAATTAATTTTGTTTAGAGCCTTCTGGTCAAATTCAGGAACATAAATATGCTTTAGGTCCATCCGAAAAACCTATGTAATGTACTGCATAAAATACAGTCTTCTTAGTCGTGCATGGCCACCACGCATGCGCGAACGCCAGTAGGCACTATTTTGTGACTCTTTTCTGTAACGTTTTTTTAGTCATCGCTAAGGTATATTTACACTGGAGTTTCCGCACAGAACGGACAATAATCATAATATAGTGACGTTTTTTTTTTTTTTTTTTTTTTTTTTTTTTTTTTTTTTTTTTTTTGTTTTTTTTTGCTACTGACAATGAGTGTATATTTTGCAGTGAAATAATAATCTTCTCCTTATGTCAGATCCAAGTCGACTCTGTTCTCCAAAGGGACTGTCATCACCAAGAGTCTCATACAAATGTATTAAAGGTCAGAGGGCCTAAACAGGAAAGTTGTTTTTTTTTATGAGGTACTATAACTTCTTGGCCATTAGCCTCGCCTGTACAATGCATGTAATGATGAAGGATTATGGGATGGGATAGGCCTGACATTCAGAGGATAGGATTGCATAAATAGGAAGCAGCATAGGTGGGGAGAAGGGTCACGTGACCTGTCAGGCCTTGCTCTTCTAGGTCAGCTGTAAAATGGCTTTGGCTATGCCAAAATCCCAATACATCTCTTCTCCTACTTCGCAGCTTACAATATTTTCATTCAAAATTACGTTTTTCTGAAATTATGCAGATTTATGTTCTGACAAAAATTAAACGTGTATTTGTCGCAAAAACGTCAAGGAATAGTGAGACTTTTTGGTTAACACCTATAGATGGTCAACTAAATGTTATCGTGGTCTTCCTCCATCACCTAGGCATTTAGCGCTGAATAAGGCTGCCAATGAGTATGCCGAAACGTTGGATATAAAGATTTTTATGAAAACCTGACGTTTTTCTCATAGCCGAATCCCAACCATTCTTTGTCTCCTCATCACCTCAACGGCTAACTATCTTCATCACATTAAAAAAAAAAAAATACCTTGGCTAATATTTGGTACAAGAATAATTTTGCAGATATGTTTAAATAAGCAATTCACCCCATATTCCTGATTTAACCAGCTCCTACCAAGCCAAATTTTGGTTTTCTTAGTGAAATCCTCTAATAACTTTTTCTAATCCATTTTATTTTTTTTATAGAATTCGGTTAAGCATCTCTTCATTATTTACTATACCCGTCCAAGTAATTTACAACATACTTATACCGCATTAAGTGAGTAATATTATGGTAACAAGCTAATTGGTTTTACACAATCAAGGATGAAAGAGAAAGATATCAGAACGCCCTCGTTATCTGAGGACTGCCTATGATACTAGAAGTAAATAGAAAAGGCCACTAACAACATAAATAACGGGCATTGATAACACTCAGTAGTGAAATATTAACATCAAGGGGAAACTTTCTATAATAAAAAACTGTTGAAGTAATGGCTAGCTTTGGAGGGGACCATTACTTTAATGATATATCAAACTCTGTAATTTGCTCTGGGGGTTTTGAAGGCTTTCTTGAAAATGACAACACGGGGGAGTAGTTTCATTCTGTCCATTCTTGTATAAACACTACCTCGGCGGCCTCATTTATTCAACGCAAGTAACTTCAAGTCAACTAATGTTTATTAACAACAGTTTTATATTAATAAGAGGGTTCAAAAAATTGGCTCTGTTGGGCAGGAAATGTCTACAATTTGACAATCAATGGTTCAGTCATCTGGGAATAGGTGTCAATTGTACTTCTAAAAGCGACAAGATACGTAGATGCACTCTTGAAAAGGGAAGATATCTTGCGTAAAATTCATCGTTTTTGTCCAGTTCTGCGGCAATGCAAATCTAGATCTCGACCCTCCATTTACTCAGTAAACAGTATTATTGTATTTTGAGAAAAAGACAAGGAATATTTCTAGTTCGGCTGAGAACAACAATCACATTTTCGCAATAATATACATTTAGAATGTTTCGGTATGCTCTCAGGCAGCCTTCTTTAGCAATGAATGCCTAGGGGATGGGGAAGACCAAATATAAGGATGGCATCAAAATATGTCATCTTCACCATGGTCACCTAACAGCTATCTTTAGGCTTCTTCCGCCCCCTAGACCAGATAAGGGCAACCTTTGACATCTGGACCAAACTTTAGTGTACAAAAAAGTTCGCGGGCCACGTAGATGGTAAAAATAAAATAATGTCGGTTTTAAACTAGTTTTCATAATTTTTGGCGATAGATATCAGTCATGAAATAATACGTCAATGTGATTGATATGCAGTTTATGAAAATAACCAAATGGAATGGAAAAAAAGGTAGAACATTATAATTAAATCGTGAAATTTGGAATTATTACAAACTAGGAAAGTTAAAAAGCGACACGAAATCAATGAGACACTCGGCTTGCTCGCTCACTTGATTCTGCAGGAGCAAGCGACAACCCCCATCTCACTCGATCTTCCTCATTTTGAGTGAGTGTGTTTAAGTCGTAGATTTTTTTTTTTTAAATTGGCTCTTTAAAAATGTCAAATCTTACAGAGGGCCGGATCCAGCCCGCGGGCCGATTGTTGCCCACATATTGTCTAGACATTCATTCCTCATATGTAGGCTGCCAAAGAGCGTGCCAGAGATTTTTACGAAAATCTGATTGTTGTTCTTAGCCGAATCCAAATATTCTTTGACTTCTTATCACCTGGACGGCTACCTATCTGCATTTATTTATTGTGTTCTGATTTGACACAGCTCTGATGATGACAGGACCTACTGAAGGCGCTTACGTACATATCTCCTGAAGGAAGTGAGCATATTCATTTTTACTAAAGTGCGTTCACTTAAGTCCTTTAGCAAATGGCATGAGTGTTTTCATAGATTCATCACATCAATTGAAATAAATTTTAAAAGGTTTATGTCCTTTTTATTTAAGGTTTTGGATGACAAAATTAAAAAATCGTTTTTTCTCGTGTCACATAGCAGGTGAATTGATATCGACAAAAAAATTATAGACTGCAGAACCAATTATTATGTTACAAACGTACATAAAGTATTAATAAATTCTACTAACATGGATTACCAAACAGAATGAGAATAAAGAGAATGACATGATTCCAGAGCACCACAATCATGCTAGGCCATGTTTTAATAGACTCATGACCTTCCGACCTATTAAATGAAGGTTAGCAGGCCTCTATGCAACAATTGATAACACTATTAGAATTACTACAAAAGCTCGTAAGTCATAAGATAAAGGACCGGAAATAATTAATATAATATTAAAACGACCAATTAGTCAATGATAACGTTACTTTTTTCAGTCGAAGAGATGTAATTATTTTTCGTTTTTTGTTTTGGTTCTCTTTTGCTAAGGTCCTGTATTCATTTGTTATTCTACCTTATGTAGATCTGATAAGAATGAGGCCGTCTAGAAATCTCTTGCGCAGAAAATTGATTTTAAAGAATTATAAAGTAATGAAGATTATTTGGAATTTTCATTGCTGAGTATTTGTAGATTAAAGTGGTCCGCGAAAGGCAGGGCACTATAGCATGAAGAAATGCATGAATCATATTTTTTTTTTTAAATTTATTTATTTGATTTTTCAGAACCCGCAACATAGGCGATTTGCTCTATTAAACAAGTAGGGTGCAAGCAAGATTTTAAGGAACAACAAAGAATATTCAAAAAGCACAGGACAACATTATGAAGTTATTTTTTAATATTTATGTGATAAGTTCAAGAAATATTTAGTTTTACTAAGAATTTAATATAATTCAACTTTAAATAGGTAAATTAATGACGAGAAATAAAGATATAATTAGTTGACAACATAAACATAATGATTAATTCTGGATGAATGAAAGTCAAAAAATTAATTGTCTGCGAATAAAGGCTAGTAAAACCTCAATAGCCTTTTACTTTATTGGGATAACTAATGTTTTTAGGTTGTCGTTTGGCGTAGTTCTGGCCAATGAAGGTCCTCTTAGGAAGAGGCTGTAAAGAATTATACAAAATTATCTCTGATGAGGATTCGAGTGGTCCTGAGCCACTAGGAACAAGTTTAATATTGCTGAGAAGTAAGTGAAAGAGTTAAATATTTGTTTACCTTTATATTGTCCAGAAATAACACAATTAATTAACATTTTTCAGATTCGAACGCTCACTAATTGCCAGAAATTTTAAGAAATTAAATGTCGATGCTAGAGATCTTTTTTTTTTTTTTACTGTTATGGACAGCATGTTGAAATGATGGAGGCAAGCCCATATGGTTTGTACTGTAGCAGCTGAAGCAAGATGTCAGCCGATATACAAAACGTGTCCACTGTTCTCATCGGTTTGCCGCATAGTTCTGGAGAACTGCGTGGGAACGTGTGCCTTACAGATCTGTTATCAAAGTCGATTCAATGCTCACTGCGTTTGAATTATACGACTCACAATGTCGGCGGTAGCTAATCTTTAGTTGACATATTAAGCTAATTTTTGTCAAGGCTTATTAGCTGAAAGATAATTTTTCTTCTTAAAATCAAATCAGGAATATTAAAGCCAACGGCCATAGCCATGTTGAATGCACCGGTTCCCGTTGATCACCGAAGTTAGGCAATGTCGGGCGAGGCACCTTAATGGGTGACAGCACACGTTCCGTTGGAACAGATTTGTGAATATCTGTCAAGCCACAGATTTACTCCAAGTATCGTATCTTAGTGATAGAACACTTGCTAGGCTAGGAATTGGCACATACCGACTAACACACTCCTATCAGAAAACTCATAGAAAGTCCCACACTGGATACTTGTAAACATATTAAGCAAATAATAATATGTTTAACTACAAATTATGAACACATTTCTAAACGACTATAGCCTAATGTATTAAACTAATTTTCTACAAAAACACAATTCGCGGAATATGTTTAAGTATAAGGAAAATGAATAACATGTTAGCTAACGAGCTTGCAAGTCACCTATTTAACTTACATAGAATAATACAGCGGTGAAAAAATAACAAAAAAAAATAAATATAATAATACTTTTCTTTTAACTATTATCTGCATCAATAACAAGAATTGGTTTGTAGAATTACATTGTCTAACAATTATATCAAAATAATAAAAATTGATTAATATGCTATGTTTCGTGATCAACCACAATTTATCAAATTAATGATTTAAGAGCCAGAATGTCAATAAACCGTTTTTTAATGGCACTACGTGTTTCATATCAGAAAGATATGAATCGTTAGGGGCATTTATTAAACATTAATACAGCCTAACAACAAACCTTTGAAAGAAAACTGATAGTAGTCTTGACTTGGTCAGGGAAGCAAAAGGGATATGTTTAGAATATAGAACATAAAGAGCATTAAAAAGAGTGACCCTACACTTATCCTTGTTCACTTAAAAAGTTTCTTTCCTAGGCATTTGCTGCTGGAGGAGGTGGCCAAATATCACGCAGAAAAGTTCGAAATATAGATCTTTCTCTTAGCCACGTTTTCTCTTAGCCGAGTTCTTTGACTCTTTATCGCCTGAACGTCCCGGTACCTCATTGTAAAAAACGTTTTTTAGGTTGTTTTTTTTTTAATTTTTTCCTCTTGACTACTTATTAGATAGCTAAAATCAATGATTTTATCTGATAGGAGCCACCACATTGATACCATACTGACATACTTAAAGACGACAAAGACATACAATAAAATATAATTATACCAAACATTACTCCCAAGTCAAAGTTTCTTATTTCAGGATAATATTCCTCAGATATCAACTCCGCAAATATATTACTACTATTTATTATTACCGTTAAAATTATAAGTTTAATTCTGTATTTTATTTATTTTATTAATTCCTTACATATTTATTTTTTATTATTATTCTTTTCTTCATTTCATTTTCCGTACCCTTTAATTTTGTTACTGATCCTTAGCTTATAATTTATTATTTTATTTATTATATTTTATATAAATTCTTTTAGGGCAGATCACCATTGCTGTGCAGCTCTTAAAGTAAAATAAATAAATAAAATCAGTGATTGATCATTTAATTCCAGATTTCCTTCTTACAGTTCTCAAAGAACATAGATATCAAGTCTGATTGGAAGCAGATACGAGTCGCGAGGTAAAGGTTCGAATTCGAATTTATATAAGCCAGCCTTATCACTAGATATAAGTCTTATCACCGATATGTCATTTAGGAATGGTTTTAACATTCCTCTACTGTGCAATATATTTCAAGATTTGAGACGGAAGTTTACAAAGAAAGAAAACTTCACAAATTCAGCTCGTAATAGTATATCGTCATTAACTTTGCAAGAAAACTAGTGCCAAATATGCGCAAAAACCAAGTGTTGGTATGGAGGGAGAATTGTGCGCTAAGTTGACTGAATCGTTGCGGCAAGGTCAAGGATCCTAGCCCCCATTTACTCAATTGACCCACGAACTCCGCACTCCGAGAACACGCTACGCCATCAACAGAGAACAGTAAATCAACTAGGAACATGAACACTTATGAAAATTACTGAAATTTTGCGGCTGAGTATACTAAGCTGAAAGCAAACTAGTGAACTCTGATGCAGGCATTTAAAGCGTAAATATTCTAAAAACCTCAACGAGTAATTAAAGTAGTGGTACCTCAAGGCAATTCAAATTCAACGAAATGATTTTCATACGATGAAATCTTTTAGTTGAGTTCTGGGAAGCCCATTGTACGAGAAGCACTAAGACCGGTGTTGACAAATGGTTAAAGCCGGTACTTCATGGTGAGCTTTCTGGAGGGTGTATGAGATCAGGATGGTTGTAGGCATTGAAGCTACACTAAGAAGCTATCCTAATTAATTTACGGAGAACATCTAAGTTAGATTACTCGCACTTCCTTAACATCATTTATACGCTAATAAAAATACGGTGACGTTTATTGGTAAGTGGGGACACATTTTGCCTTAATATTTGGGAGCTTCGAACAGCTATAATACAACTTCTCTATCTAGAGAAGTTGTGCAAATTGGGTAAATTTAACAAATGTACATGCAGGGTTTCCGTTTCTCTCATTTTGTTTAAATAAGCTCTGCAATCTTGAATAGCGATTTGAAAAAGGATGGTTTAGTTTGGAATATTGAAGTCTTCAAATGTTTAAGAGATCTTAAAGTTTAAATACCCAAGAAAAAAAATGCAGAAGCCATGTTCATTGTGTAGGAGTGAAAAAAAGTCGAGTGCAAACTATAGGAGAGGGGAGGCACGAGTAAGCAGCCAAGGTTTGTTTACAGAGCAAGTGGCTGATTAAGGCGCGGCCTTGGCGAGTCTAGCGCTCAATGAATAGAAACAATCGAGCGACACGCGTTTCCGGGTAGTGCAAATTCACCAAGGTGACATAATGCTGCGTTCGCAATGTTATGCCTAAGTTCTAGGAGGGGAGAGTGTGGCAAAGATCCACAACTACAGATTGTGTGGCAAACTAATTTGTTCTAAAATTCAATAGATTCCAAGGAATCAAATTAGAAAAACAGGCTTCTGATTGTATTAAATATATAATTTCAAATCACCAGCATTATCGCAAATTACTCACACCGTCAGGTTGCGGTATATTATGCCAGACGTATTAAGTAATAGGAATGATAGAATAGATCGTAAGTCGTCAGTGTTTTGTGCAATCTGCATTTTAATAGAATATATTATTACTTTATGCTACTGCGTAGTGGATCATTTTTTTTTTTTTTTTTTTTTTTTTTTTTTTTTTTTTTTTTTTTTTTTTTTTTTTTTTTTTTACATGTCATAATACATCTTTATTATTTAAGCTAACCATACGTTGTTACTGTAAATTATGTAGATAATAAAAAATTGCGGGATCTCCACTAATAAATATTCCCCTATGAATACTGTGACAAGCAAGAGCTTTCGCTATGAACACTTCGTTCTGAAGTCCTTGCCGAATCTAGTTCTGTTAAATCAAGTAAGTTTTCCATGAGAATGATTGCTGTAGCCCATATCAGGCCATTTCTTTATCTACTTTCAGCGAGGGTCATATAGGAGCAGTGTTTGTCTATTCCTAGGACGTTTTGTTCCTAGGGTCGAAAAGGTAGTCAGTACATTTGCTTTTGAAAGGTGGAACAGGGGGATAAATATCCCCCTGTATATATATATATATATATATATATATATATATATATATATATATATATATTATAAGATATTCTGTACGTTGTATTTTGTTACGTGGAATTGCTGTTGTGTCCGTTTCTTTAGTCTCAGTTTGTCTCTGGTAGGGACCGTCGGATCTGTGTTAAGTATTATGCTGTGTGTTTTGGTGATAAATGTTTGCGTTATAATTTTTAAAATCTGTTAAGTGCATTGTTTTTTTCTTTAACCTACTTTGGCGTGACGTGTAGACGTATAGGCATATAAGATCCAGTGTATTTTCCTAGCCTGGAATGAGGTCGTCTATTTTTGCACCTCAATAGACGCACCTTCCAGCTATTTGCTTAAAAACAACTATTCTTCTTTCTAGAGAGTGACAGGCAACCAACAAAACATTTTCCGCAGCAAACGTCTTGTTTAAACCCGTAACGCCAACCAGGTTTGACTAATATCAAATTCAGTTCAAAAGGCCTACTTTGGCGATTAGTAATAAGTGTGAAAAACACACTTTCATTTAAACTGTCCGATTTCAGGATATAATAAAAATCTACAGGTTACCACTCTTCTATAATTCCAAAAACACGAAGACGGTCTCCCATTCAGGTACTATTCACGCCCAACGTTGCTTAACTTCGGTGCTCAACGGTAACCGGTGTATTCAACGTATTTATAAGTTGAATAACATTTTCGATTATAAGAATAAAATGCTTTAGAACATGCATATTATACAGAAAATTTGTATAATAATTAGTTTAAAAAGAGAACTTAATGAAAATGGCAAAAGACACCTTGAGCGGCCCTCGAGAATAAATAGAATGGGAAGGCATGCAGCAGACTGAGGAAATACCTTGACTTTTTTATTCAGCATAATAAATTGCAGGCTATTTTCTGAACAATGGGAATTTCGGGCTAATTTACAACAAGAAAATGTAAATAAAAACATCTTCAAGAGACAATGTTTCAAAGAAGAAGAAATCCTATACTATAATGAGCATCAGCATTTTTTACTTTGTCAGTGGAAGTTGTCATTTATCATCTCGTTTATATACAGTATCTCTGATGATTTTTCGCACATCTTAAATATTGCTGAAGCGAATTCAAAGGAGAAGAAATGGATTAACGAACAAATTTTCGGCAACGAATTTTATAGTTTTTAATAATGAATGAAACTTGTATAAAAAAAAACTAAATTGAATTAAAATTTCCTAACAAAAAAAATTGACAGTATAAGAAAAAAAAAACAACGAATACCATTGAATAATCATAATATTTTTAAAATAATGTTTTAAAATCGTACCAAAACACTTCTTCAAAAATGCCCAGTAACTAAGAGAGGGCAAGAAAATTTTTGTGCACCTAAGTGGTTTGAGAATTGTAAATGTTGCATCCAAGGTTGAGTTACACTTGCTCTTTTTTTAGAATGTACACGATAATAGATCATTTCGTCCTCTTGAGAGTCCTTCAGACTTTACCGGCATTCGTTTTAGCAAACAAATCGAGTAATACCTTCTATTAATGAAAACTGTTTTCATATTAGTTTTGCCGGGAAAAAGTACTGGATGGACTTTTCTTTGTTAAATAAATATTCTTCATTTTTGGACCTACTTGTAGAAAAAACAATTCAATTTCATTTTTCTACATTTTGCATTGCACTTTTAGGTGCTACATATTATCTACTCAATCCCTCCCTCTCCCTCCCCCCCTCACTCGCTCTCTCTCACACACACACACACACACACTCGCAAGTCCAATTTGGATGACATTCGTTTTAATGGAGAACGGAGAAGACAACGCCAAATACACTCATAGAAATGATTAAGAACAAATTGTTGATCAGTCCTAAAAGATAGTTATAGTGGAGTCGTTAGAAATAGATTATACGACTGACGGAATACTGACAGACTCATATTTTGTTTAAACACTCGACTGGGAAAACAAATTACTAACACGGTCCTTGAGATGAACCTCGTTATGTAACAGCGTAATTCAAGGGTTTGTACAGAATCTCATGAGCAAGTACGCAATTCCAATCCTTTATATTTCCGTATTAGCTTCTTATTTAAAGAATGGATATTTGTTTTTAATACAGAGTAAACTGAAGTAAAAAGAAAGATTTTCTCCTTATCTATTAACTTATTGTTACTCATTTAATTGTTAACGCATTGTAGTGACATCGACGCGCCATATTCTCGATACGTTACAGTAGAAAAAACATAAATACAAAAATATGTATGAATAAAAATTATAATTGACCCATAAGGGTAGAGGGAGAATAATTAAAATAAAATAAAAAAATATAATGCATATGAATTTGTCATTATCTACAAAAAAATAAAAATAAAATGGAACATGAATTAAGAGTATTTATTGCTCATAGTAATAACATATAAAATTATTTAACATTATAAACAACATTCCGAAGGATTTATTAGGATTGCACTGAAGAAAGAAGTTTTGAAAAATGACTTCAAATCTTCATGGATCGGTACCGAAAATTACCCTTTATATGCATATATATTTATTTTCGATCTATCTGGGTGGAAGTATTACACCAAATAATAATTCTTAATATTCAGGCCACTAATAGCCCAGGATGTATTCGCTGACTACTTCTGCATACCCGCTTCTGGGAATAACAATATATTAATTAATTTTATTCTTAATTGTTCATATTCAAATGTTTATATGTTCATTATTATATCTTTACAAATAAACCAATGAAGAAGAAGAACACTTCGGATAAAAAATGAAAGTGATGCTTCGCAATAGAAAGGGATTGTTGGCAACTCAGCTATACGATCGGTCCAAGGATAAAGGTGAAATTAGTACTCCTTGATCTGAATTTAGTATAATAAATTAACAATATAAGTTGATGGATATAAAACCCAATTATTTTAAGAGAACAGGAAAACATTATTAATACAAATAATAAAGTGGGCTTAATTGGCAAAGGAGATCATAAAGTGTTGGTTATTTGCTAATATCGAAATAATTATTATTATTTATTTATTGGTGTACCGCTTTATAGCGATGTACACCTTACATTTTATATAGGTAGTTATTACAAACAATACATATACAAACACATACATATATACACACTTATACACACACACACACACACATACATACACATTACTAAATTACATTATATCAGCTTATTGTCTATAAATTTACATACTTACATTACATTATGCTTAAAACAAGTTTGTTTTTATTATTTACACACATATATACATACACATATAACATTAGATTACATGATTTTAAATTACGTTTATTTACATTATGTTTGCACATCAGTCTGAGCATTATGGATCAGAAGGTAGATGAATTATCTACCTTCAGTAGGATATTCATGTCTCTATAGGACATGAATAGCAATTTTTAAATATTAATTTTTAAATATAAAAATGACCTTATAATGGTTTTCGCGCGTTGATCTTTCCTGGAAAGTACTCAGCAGCATTAATTTTTTGTGACCGGTTATAACTCCTATATGAGCTCTAAAAGTATATTTATATTTATTTATTTGTTAAAGTTTAAATGACTTGCATAGTCTCTGAAAATAATAACATTTTTGAATGACCTTATCATACGTTTAGTAGATTATCGACTTTTGGTCTAAAAGTTCCCTACAAATATTTCTCTGTTAGAATGGTGATAATTATTAATTAATTAATAAAAAGAATTACTTTAAATGCAAATGAGTAATTTTAAAGTGAATGGATTAGAGTTTGTCTGCTTAAAGAATCTTATATTATTATTTTCCTCAAACTGTATGAATGTGGAGGTTTACTTTAATAGATATCGAGTTGGAGGTGGTTATTATTTCGCATTTTTATGAAATTTTACTCGACAATCCGTAAACATATCATTGCAGAGATTTTCTTCTTCTGTGAAGGAACCATAAGTAGTAACATATCAACTGAAATATAACAGGAAACAATGGTAGAGGATAATTAAGCCATGAAGATCCGGGTTGGGTTTATTTCCAGGTTCGGAAATCAAGTGTAGCATTACTAAGGAAGCAGTAGCACTAGATGTGAGGGGAGTGTGAGATGCATGTGAGAACAGCTGGTAGCATGGGGGATACAGAGCATCTGTTTCCTATCAGTACTGGAGTGCTTCAGGGCAGAATCCTACACCCAATCCTATATCGCGTCAACATAGTCATCATTCTAATTGAAGAAGCCTTAAAGGTGAAACTAGCTGTTCCGACAAGAATAACATCATCAGACCCACAGGACAGAACTCGTTAGCTTGTCATCGAAGCCATATATGAATGCTATTCTTGATTCTCTTGAACACCTTACAAAACATTATTGACAAAATAATGGACCTAACTACAGTAGGAGCAAATGTGGACTTTATAAGGATACTAGCTTATTACAGACTGTGCATAAGAGTGTCTTCTGCGTTTTTGAAGAATTCCTTTAACGATACTTCCATAAATCGAGGAAACTAAACCTTTGTAGCTTTAAAGCGTTTTTAACCCTTTCTAAAAAGTACTTGGTTTGGAATAGGGCACTTCCTTTCGATATTTTCTTTATGAAATAACATCCTAAATAATAAATATGTTTTCTAAACTGACCAACTAATAGATATACACCTTGTTAAATCTTATAGTCGTAAAATGTAGGATGTGGTGGCAATGACTGCCAACTATTATTCATAGTTTTTGATATTTCCCAGGGTTGCCATATTTTAATAATTAGACTCAACGCGATATACATCTAAAGTGGAATCAGTTTAGAAAATGAATATTTGTAATATGTAGAAGTTCTACTTGTTTTGCACTCTCTTGAATACTTTTAAGAGAGTATGAACTACTCTCATCCTAAAATCCGTTAAGCCTTGTGACAAGAGATGGGATCCAGGTAGACTTCAACCTGAGTAATATGGCATATATATTTTTTGGACATTCGTAATGCGCATATCGATGGACACGGAGAATAACTTGGTATAGAATTGTGGTTGGTTGGCTGGCGAAGGTTCATCATAGTAAATAGGATGCAAAGCAGGTCAAACACCTTCACTGTTTTATTCTTTTATTTAAAAAAAAAACGTTTTCGAGGTCAGAACCTCATCCTCAGTGTCCTCCTATAGCTCAGCGAGGTTCACTCGGGCCTTCTTCCGACTATACTCGTAATCGGTATAGTCAGAAGAAGGCCCCAGTGAACCTCGCTGAGCTATAGGAGGACACTGAGGATGAGGTTCTGACCTCGAAAACGTTTTGTTAAAATAAAGGAATAAAACAGTGGAGGTGTTTGACCTGCTTTGCATCCTATTTACTAACTTAGTATATTTGAAATCTCAATAGTTCAGGGCAGCTCTTTAACACAGAATATACAGGGAAACACGCTATTTTACGAGATTTCAAGAAACCCACATCTTTATAACTTTCTCAAACGACCAACGCTCCGTGAGTATGCATGACTCTTAGAAATTAATCATAATGCATTTAACTAATTTTACTAATTTTCCGACTCACCAACTTATTTCCTGTGCCCATCGAAATAATAGCAGTTTACATACGTCCACCTCGACGTAGTTCATAAATTAAGGAAGATACACCAAGTGTGAACAACATTTGAATAGCAAATTACAATAGCCTTCATAGCTTTTTTACTGTCCTTAATCAAATAATTATTTCATTTAAATACACATATACGATTTTTATGGTACTTGTATTAGATTTTAGTGTTTCACTTATCACAACTATCTATATATTTAGAGGAAAATAGGCACAGATGTACTATTTTATAATTAGTAGATTGAGTTTAACAAAAATAAATATTTGGACAGCCGTCATTGTACTATCCCTTCCCCGGGAACTTTGAGCCGATTGCTGAACTGTTATCATTATACAACCGTAACTGTGTTATCAGCAGACACAAAATGACCTTGAGCGAGAGAAGGTCACGAAATGAACATTGGGTTACTTAATATCGTGAAGGCATTATCTTAGTTCTAATAAAATATGAGAGATGACTTGGATTACAAGATTCAATCCCTGAGGTGTTGGCAAGGGAGAGAGGCTGTCTCCTTGGTAGGACCAGGGCGTGCCGAAGGACACCGACCGTCATTCTACGATCAGCTGATAAACAGCTGTTTTTCTCAACCGCACAACCTCAATCTATATTTCTTGTTGTTAAATAAGATAAATAAGAGACACTATTTTAATTATTGTTCAATTATACATAATTATTGTTCTTGAGTGGATTTATTTAATTTTGGGAGATCCGGATGTTTGGTAGTAGACTGTTAAAATCTCTCTTGGAAAGAACTAAACCTGGCATTCTAGATCCTTCTATTTCGAAAAAGAATATCCTTCCCCGCCACAATAATTTATTTATTTATTTTAGGGGTCTCCAACTATAGACAAATAGTAGCTCATCCTTGTTTATACTCATTCGAGAAAAATAATAATTAAAAGCTTATTACAAAATAATTGTTCATAATAAAATAAACCAAGTAATAGACGAAAAAACTTTAAATTAAGGTTTACTGATAAGAACTATTTTATTTTTTATTAAAAATTATGATGGAACTATAAAAGTAAAATTTCTTTTAGCTGATAACTAATTTTGTGTCACCTTGGTGATCTCAAAGGCAGTAAGGAACCCTAGTATCATGGTCGATGGATATTTCCATATAGAAGAATAATTCGAAACATTTTCTTTCATTACAGGTAGCCAAAAACATTATTGGCAAATTGAATAAATCTTAGATAGAAAATTGAGACAAATAACGAATTAACTTCCAATATTCATATTGTGTGCAAGAAATTGTTCGAAATCTGCACATCACAACAAGTAAACCTGCACTCGGTGGGATAGTCCCGTTGTTCCACAACATAACATAAGTGTCATGATCCAAAAGACGTCACTAAGGCCTTTCTAAAGACATTATCCAAGTAGTTTAATAGTCATTAGGAAACAGAAAAGGGATGGGAAGGGAATACATGTTTTCGGACCTACATATGTTAGAATGATATATTTCGTACTTTTTCCTCAATTTAATTATTTAAATTATTCTGCCTCGGTCCATTATGGCCATTGACTGTGCTTATTAGCTGTATATGTCAGTACATTTTTTTTTATGGTCTGCTCTCTGAGCCAGAACAAAAGGACCAGGCATTCTTCAGCAAACACAAAGAAAAAATAGAAATAAAAAAAAATAGGTTTCCTATGCTAATCATATAAATAATAAGTAACGAATTTTTATTGATAAGCATCATTGGACATTGGACCCGAAAACTGTTATATTCCGGTCTTCAATGGCTTCTAATTTGAATCAAGAGCTGAAATTTTAAACAATAATTCGTTTCAACGACGAAATAATCTATAAAAAAAACTTGTATAGAGAAAACCAGAGCGTTTAAGATATTTGATCTTGACTTCAAACATATTTAGCAATCCTCAAGTACCTAAAGATTAAACGCCTAGCAAAATAGCCACTATATATTGAAATTAATAAACATTTCAATTTAATAGATTATTTATCGTTACCAAAAACTCCTATCAGCCCAATACAAATAAGAATAATAAACAAACCGGAGCCCAACTTATTTATTTTATCACATAAACATTGAATTCGGTATGCATAATTGATATTGAAAAAAGCCGAACATCAAAAACTTGTTTGAAAAAATTTAAGTTCGTACATTAACAAATTAACAACGAGAGTTTTGTTTATTTTCGAGTTTAAGCAGATATATGACCTAAAGGAAGCCATACACCAAGAGCCGGTTAAGATGACATGAAGAAGCACTTGAAGGAAAAAGTAAACTGAATCTCTTAAAGTCAATTTATAATACATTTGATGAAGTATATTATTCTGTTACGGCCTTCTTCATTATTTCCTTGGATACATTAGCCGGCTCGTATATTTGATTACAGCTCACACTCATGTATTAAATTATCGGGTGACGGCTGAGAATCCTCTTGAACTTGTTTCGCCTAAGCTACCGGATAAGAGTCCAAGTCTTTATTCAAATGTAGAAAATCTTTAACATTTACATTCTTGTTTATTTAAGAAAACGAAAACGGATCATGACACAGAATGTGCAGAGACCTCACTACATATTATTGAATAGTTTGTTCAGTTTAATGCGCTAAAAGGTAAAATCAAATTATCCATTAGATCTTGGAAGAGTCTACAATTTTTTCCGTTAGGGTTTATAACAGTGGAAACTGAAGCCTATAGTTTCAGCAACCATAAATTGTAGCTCCCCATCTTACTAACACTGGCCGGGCGAGACTATTCTGTCCCAAGTTCCTTTGTACAATACAGTTTCAGGTTATTCAGTGCATAATGCGTTAAGCCACATCCAGTGCCCTCATAATAATAAACGGGACAATAGATTTAATTTTGAATGTTTCTGTTTTTGTAGAAAGACTATCTTGCCGGGTTTGGGGAAATAAATTTTCTTTCAATCGAAAATTGACTTGTCGATATTATAGCAATGTACGAAAAAAAATTACTGTATTTTAAACAAGGTTAATTCGGACTAAGGTCAACGAAACAGAAATAGTAAAATACCGTTTTTATTGGCGTTATTTTTCCGTAAGCGTTTAATGAGCAGAGTTTGGCAGATTTCCAGGTCTGGTTTAGTATCCGATTCCCCTCTACGCGCCTATTCGAACGGAAAGAAAGGTCTATTCTATCTGACACTATATTATACTTGTCAGGATGCAGATATATTTTAGTACATTCGGTATACTTTTAACTTTTTTTATTCGGTTTAAATAAATTATTACGTAATAAATCATGTCCAATAAAATTATTTTAACCCAAAAAAACTCGAATATTATCATTAAATGAATAACACTAACTGCAGTAGACAAATTATTCAGGTAATCTTGTTAAGTTTATTCATAGAGACTGACAGCTTAAATGTCATAAACGCACGACTCGCAGGTCCTGCATTACACACACGTAAATATGTTTTGCATCCCGTGGGTAGCATAGAAGTAGCTTGTTTGAAGAATTGTTTCAAAACTTTTATTATGAAAACTATCTCACAGGCTCACATTATTCGGGATGTGTTAAAATTTAATTAAAAAAGCTTATAAAAAGAAATCCGCCTTGATAAACAGAATACAAAACTTCGAAATTAAAATCATGGCAAAATACTTCAGAGATAACCTTGAATATGATGTTCATTGGAGGCTTTTTAAAAAGTGAATCCAAGTCGAATATTAGTGTTAAGAAAAATTATCTCGTAAGGCTGGATTTTGAAGTCAGATGATCAAGTTTTAAGTTCGTGCCCGTTGCCCATTACGCTTGAGAGCTTAATTTTACAAGATGGCAAGAAAATGAATGTGAATTTTCTCCCCATATTAAGGTAGACAGTATGATGAATGTGAATTTTCTCCCCATATTAAGGTAGACAGTATGATGTTCTTCTTATGAATGAATGAATGTTTCTGTTTAACAATAATATCCAAAATTGACATCTGCTTAAAAATTAAACTCAGATATAAGTAGCAGCCTACAACGGTATCCTTCTCTAAGAAATCCTTACAATCTTACCCAATATTCACCTTGAGGTATCTAATTAATAATTGAGGATTCTTCTAGGGTTGAAAAAGTAAATTTACGGAAAATATTTATCTAAATATTAAAGTACAATTTAAAAATTCAATGTATCAGATATCCACCAGGTAACTGAAAAAACATTGAATAGTAATGCTCCATTTCCTGAGTTTTGCACTCATCAGACGGTCATTGTGCTCAACTATTAGTAACAGGATTTCCTTCCGAAAAACGCCATTAACCAGTAATAGGGAATATATAAATGATATATATTCCTGTAATAGTTAAAATAGGTTATAAATTAGTCATTTAAAATAAATGCCACAGTGAAAAAACGGAGAGAAAAGGGAGAGAAGTGGAACTTTGAGGTTTTTCGGGTTTGCGGTTTGGGCATGGGCCTGATTTATGGGACAGCCCCAAAGTTGTGGGGAAATTCCTCAACGTCCATTCCGATACAATTTGACCACATTTTTCGGAATTCTTCTGGGCTGAATTATGAACCAGTAGCCCAATAGCCGAGAAAGTAATGTATCCGTAAAAAATTAGTATTTTAATTGGTACAATGATACGTTGACTGGGTTAAGAGAACTTCCAAATTCTCTTTCTCTCTCTCTCTCTACATATATATACATATATATATAAATATATATATATATATATATATATATATATATATATATTTAAATAGTTCAATAACTAATATAGTATAAATATATATATATATATATATATATATATATATATATATATATATATGTATATATATATATATATATATATATATATATATATATATATATGTATATATATGTAGAGACAGAGAGAGAAAGAGAATTTGGAAGTTCTCTTAACCCAGTCAACGTATCATTGTACCAATTAAAATACTAATTGGTAGTGTAACAGGTCTGGTAGTGTAAAGATCGGCTCTGTAGCAATCTTAGTTTAGTGTGGTTTAATGTCACGCTTTTGAGCCGAAATTTGTACCATGTGTTGCTAATACTACATAGAAGACCGTACTGAAGTGTTATTACGTTATCTCTATCTGACGAGGAGTTATGAACAGTTATACATAGCTGGGATTCCCTGAGCAGGTAGGACATGCAGCCCTTATCTTAATCCTTTCGCTACCCCACTACTAGCCAGTGACGTATCTCCCCTACTCTTCTACATCTATCAGCGCTTCATTCACCATACGTGCAAATATTAATATATAATAATAATTATAATAACATCTCCTTTTCTTTTAAAAGATATATTACTAATTGGAGTTATATAAACATATATTGTTATTTCGAAATGGAAGAACTTAAAGCACTTATTAAAGCAATGTCCAGCCAGCTTACAGTAAATACTCAGGAGACAAAGAAATTGACTTCCGAAGTACAGGTTTCAATAAAAGAAGTTAGGGAACTGAAAGATACGATTGAAAAACTAAATGCTAAATTAACTTATGTTGAAAAACGAGTATCCTCGGTAGAAAAACTCTGTTCCAGAAATTCAATTTTACTCGATCAGAAATCACGAAGAAAAAACCTGATTTTATACAACTTGCCCGAAGAGGAGCATGAAAATTCTGCCTCACTAGAAAAAAAAATGCCTTAAAGTTTTTGAAGAAATGGAAGGTGAGATATATGAGAATGATATTGACTGTGTTAGACGCCTTGGGAGAGTCAAAGGAAATAGACCTGTACTGCTTGAATTTGTAGCTCTAAAGAAAAAAAATCAAATACTGAGATCTACCTATAAATTGAAGAATACAAATATTAGTGTAACCGATGATTTCCCCGTAGAAATTAGAAACATTCGTAGAGAATTGAATGTATATAGAAAGGAGGCCAGAAAAAGAGAAATGTCTGCAAAATTAATCTATGATAAACTGATGGTAAATGGTAAAGAATTCTCTCTCGATGAGGCGAAGGAAACTTTTTTCAAGGATGGCGGCTCGAATCAAGTGCAAAATCCCGCGAAAACATCAAGAAGAAAGAAAAAGAGAGAAGAAACTTCAAGCCCCGAGACAGAAGCTTCAGAACTATCTTTATACATCAAGCCTGGAAACATCAAGAAGCATAAGGAGACTGGGAAGAATGTGCTGAAGCAATGGCTGGAAAATACAGGAAATAGTAATAAAGAGGATTAGCAATTACAGGTCCCGAGCCTCAGGAAGAAAAGAAGAAAATGCAATTATTTAAAATTCAAGATGTTATTTTGGAATAGTTCTGGCTTCCAAAACCTAATTGAAGAAGTGAACCATTTCACCAAGTCAATTGTGGACTTGGCAAATCTCTGTACCTTTACTACCAGCTGATCTTGATTTCAATATAGCAGCCACTTCACCAGCTACCATAAAGGGGAGGAGACGGTGGGTTGCTTATAATATCTAACACTTTACTAACAAAACCATTAGTTTTAGATGTAAATAGCCTTTGAAAGTGTTGCTACAATAATATTAGTGATAATAATTACCAGGAGACTGAGGATAACCCCCCCCCCCCCCCCCCCCCAAACAAAAAAAATAAAATGCAATTAAAAATAAAAATTTAAAAGTTTAAAAGTTTTTTAAAATAAAAGTAATCCGTTTTTGTTTTGTTTTTTTTGCTCTCACTAATTAGGAATTCTTTTAATACTTATTACATCGCATTACTATAAAAAAATGAAATTATATTTATGAAATTTTATTATATAATTAGTAAACTCCTGTAAATATTCGTTAAATTTTATGCTCAGAAAAAGGTACTTATTTTTGGTCTATTATTTCTCAATGTATAATACTCAACCCTGTTACTTATTTAAGTATAAAATATCTGTATAAGTGTTTCGACTGTCTGTCTATGTGCATATATGGATTTAATACTAATATAGGACTAAAATCATTATATAAGGCCAGCTCCTTGCAATGGAGAAATCTTGTATGCAATAAATAAATAATAAAATAATAATAATAATATATATATATATATATATATGTATATATATATGTATATATATATATATATATATATATATATGTATTTATATATATATATATATGTATATATATATATATATATATATATATTTATATATATATGTATATATATGTAGAGAGAGAGAGAGAGAAAGAGAATTTGTCTCTATTTTTTCGAAACTTTGTTCGAAACATTGTACAACAATATTTTTACCTAATTTTATTACAAATTTAGTTGGTAATTGAACTATTTAAATTTATATATATATATATATATATATATATGTGTATATATATATATATATATATATATATATATATATATAAATTTAAATAGTTCAATTACCAACTAAATTTGTAATAAAATTAGGTAAAAATATTGTTGTACAATGTTTCGAATAAAGTTTCGAAAAAATAGAGACAAATTTCGAAATTTGTAAGGTTGCAACAAGTAATAGGAGAGCCTTAAACTTACTGTTTAATGTTGGATAAATTTTGAGTGTTCACAAATTGAAAAATTAATCGTAATACTTGTATCGTAAGACATAAAAGGGCAATTAATCGTTAGAATAATTCAAGTCATGATGAAATAATAAACTATTAAAATCGGTGTGTTGTTTTATGGAGGGTTGTAGGTTAAACCAAATTGCTCATGATACTATCACATGAGAACACTTTATAATATCTTACTCTTGTTTTATTAAATAAGTTATTGCATATATGTACAGTAAATTTCAAAATTCAGGTTTTTTTGAAAATTAAGTATTTACTTTAATTTTAAATTGTTAATTTATAAAAAATGCATAAAATTGTTAATTTTTATAAAATAATATTTAGGTTTTTCTATTTTTGATTTTTATTTGAACTCTCCGAATGATGACTACTATCTTTAGATAAAATAAGTCAATTATCACTGTGTAATGACATAAATATTTATTTTTCGATGGATTACATTTTTATCTTAAACTATAAAGGATTATTCATACATTTATTATTTATATTTTGAAATATAATGGCTTTATGTATGTGAGAAGGAAATGTGATGAGAACGGAAGAGATAAGGACTAAAGGAGAACGACACGAGTAAAAAGATAAAACACTCTCCAGATAATGAAAATTATCCGTACAACTGTAAATACATCGATAAGTCAGACGTCAGCAGATCTATTCTTCCTTGGATAATGTGCGCAATTACTGTATGTCATTTAATTATTATATTTTTAAAGGAATATTGTTATTATTTATTTAAATTTTAACGTCCATTTATTCAACGAATGCCTTTTTTTTTCGACAGAAAACCCATCACCCTGCGGGAATCGAACCCACGGGCTTAGCCCCGGAGTGCACACGCCTTAGCACTCACGGCCACGGGGCCTTTAGGAACATTGTTACGGAATTGGTTGGATCAAATAGTCTAAAGAATTGTCTTTATAGGTTATATAATATATTGCATTAAGTAATTTGGAACAACCAACTGGTTAAGCCTAGTAATATTTGTAAAAAAAAAAAAAAAAAAATTGTCTTAGTTTAGTCAACAGTAATAACTAATAAATACACGGAATGGTTAAATAATAAGTAAAAAATTACGAAGTTAATACCGAAAAATTTAGAATCAAATATTGTATTTTTTTTTTTTTTTTTTTTTTAAATAAGGATGCAACTTTGAAAGAGGGAAAAAAGAAGCAGAAATCACCATAGATCCAGATTAGAGGCAGTGTTCAAGTACTAAAGCAGCTGAAAGTCAATTTAAATTGTATTGCATTATTATCATTAATTTAGAGCATTATGTGATAATTTTATATTTATAATTTTTATATAATATATATAATCATAAAGGCTGATTATCGCCCCTTATTAGTGTTTCATTTACAAAACAAGACATGGGTTTTGATGTATGAACACTTATGTTGTGTATATGAGTAGGTTTGCTTATTGGTTTTACTGCTTGCTTAAAGGTATAAATTTCTTATATTTGGTTTGTTACTTCTCACGACCAAATAATGTAAATGTTCTAATGTTGTAGGAGCGGTAAAAATATGTCAACCCTCGGCTAATGAGCTCTGATGAAATTCTTAAAATTAGTAAATAAGAAATGCGAGACTTACGGCTTTCTTTTTCTTTGGGAGTTCATCGAAGTCATCGTCCAGTTCTATCCCCTCGTCGGATGCTGATAGCCATGCTGATGGCGCAGATTCTGACAGGGGTGGAGAAGGCGTCCCGGATCTCCAGGAGCAGGCGTCTGAAGCCGCTGGTGAAAGTGGTTCCACCCAGCCTAAGAAACAATAACAGCTTAATCAATAAATAATAGATAACACGATACAAGCAAACAAAAAATAAATATATGATATAAACAGAATACATAAAATAAAAATAACAAAAAAAAAAAACCGAACTCAAATAAGGAACAGAACAATAAGAAATCATTTGAGTATTCCTAAATGCCTAAAACCCCCAAAAAGGAATATCTCGGAATTAGTAAACGAAGAAGAATCAATATTAAACGATACTGTTACTGTTATGACATATTCCTCCTGCTAAGTTCTCCCCTGAAAATAATTTATCAATATTCCTTATTAGACTGCGATAAAGGATACTAAATATGGAGTCTCTGGAAATTAAAATATGAAATAAATCAGACTTAACACAAGAGGGGAAAAGTATAAAGAGGTCGACGATAACATCGTCTGAGGAAATATTGTAATAAAAGATATTCCATTAATGTTCAAAGACAAAAGGATTCAAGATGAAATTGATTCTTCTGAAAAGGATTGGACTATTAGGTAAAAAAGGGTCTTCCATGGTCCTATGGGTAAAGCCTTGGATTTTATGCGGGATGTTTGAGTCCCGCCTCCAACAATATAAGTTTTTCATTAGTAAGGATAGAAACCTATAGATTGCCCAACGCTAATGGCCTGGATGCGGAAGTGCCGTAAACAAAATAAATAAATAAATAAATTGAGGAGAAATGACAAACCAAAAAGGACAAGAGATAACACAATATATCTAAAAATTGCTTACAGAAGCCATGGCAAAGATAGGCAAGCTCATCTGAGTTAAACCAAGCTGTCATGAAATTATTCAAAATATAGGAAGTAAAGGAGAAAATACTATGAAAAATCTAGAGTGAAAAGGAATTAATGATCTACTGAATATTGATAGAACGTTTGCAAATCATGCAGTAGTGAAATAAGTCAAAAGCCAGAAAGACATTACATGCCGAACTGTTAAACTGCATTCCATGGTAATTTTAAATATACGAATAAAAGCAAGGTATAAAATAGTAGAAATCTAAGTAAACATATTCAGTACATGATACCTTAATATATTGAGCAATAAAAACAGTATTATAAAACAATGCTCAATATATGTAACAGTTACAAAACGATTGGCTGTTACAAATTTATCTGAGGAGGATAATCGTTGGATGTGGCTATTTATTTTGAGCGAAAACAAGATAAGAATCGACGGCGTCATAGCTACATGTAGCTCGAGTATTTGGAGAGGACATTGCCACGCAGATAAGCGGTCAACTGTGTAGGAGTGTGTAAAAGAGAACATGGAATCGGAGATAAGCGTGTGAGCAGCGTGAAAAGCCGTGGTGTTTTGGTGCGGGTTGTGCGGCTGTCATTAGGCCGGGGCTCTCTGTCGAAATTACCGTCCTCGGTAGTAATTTGGCCGAAATTTTAAAGGAGGGGGGCAGCTCCCTCTGCCGAACAATGCCGCATAATCACTCAGTAGCTCTCACAGGGTTAGGATTCGGGTTGAGGCCTATAAACTCTCTGGGTTTCTGCTCTAACTCATTCTCGTAAACTCCTTCCATTTGCAGCGTCTACTTACTCATCCTCTAGGCCTCTACTCGTGAATGGAAGTCAACTCAACAACGCCATTAAGTTTTGAGATTTTAATCTAGCTATTCAGGTTGCATTTGTTGAAAGATTTCTTCAAATTTGTAGCGTTTCTATCTCTAACATACCGAAAACGACCCTTCACTTTATTTAAGATATCAAGGAAAGGTTGGGATTCGGCTATTCGGAGAGATTTTGAGAAAAATCTATCTTTCGAACATTTCGGCAAGCTCTTTGGCAGCCTTCTTCACCTAAAAAACTAAATATACACAATTACAACCGAGAATAATCACAACCGTAAGAGATATTTTATATGATGACAATAGGTAATAAAATAATTCGTTTAGAGCCTTCTGCTCAAATTCAGGAACATAAATATGCTTTAGGTCCAACCGACAAACCTATGTAATATACTGTATAAAATTCAGTCTTCTTTTTCGTACATGGCTACCGCGCATGCGCGAAAGCCAATGGGCACTTTTTTGTAACTTTTTTTTCAGTTTAGTCATCTCCAAAGCATATTTATGCTAAAACAATTTATTAAGTGCATATAAACTCTTTTATAAACGAATTGATCAGAAGCTTTATACAAAACTTAGTTGAGCGTAGGTAAAACAGTTAACAGAGGCCCAAGGTAAAACAAAAATGGCAAAGGACCATGAGCACAATGTATGATACTTTTTAGTTGAAGAAGGCTGCCAAAGCGCATGCCGAACCGTTCAAAATATATATTTTTTTGAACATCTTTCTTTTTCTCTTAGTCAAATCCCAATCATTCCAACGAAAATCAATACTTCTTATCACCTCAACGGCTGATAGTTAATCTCATTTTACATTTTATGTATACATTACTTTGGAATGAACTTTTGGTTACTTCCCACAAAATTCGGTATATCTGAGAACCATCTGTTTAAGAAATAAAAAATATCGTTGCATTAGGAAGATACTGAAGAAAAATTTATTTCTAAAAGAATTTTCAGGCGTTTCTTCGGAAACTCAATTGCAATCCGAAAATTATACACTTGCAGGTAGGCCAAAACATGGTTAGTTCACAACAAAGCCAGGTCTTTTATAGCAGGATCGGAAGTTCAAATGTTTTGTTACACGTTAATATTCATCTTTAAATATTAATTTAAACTTCAAGGTTGAAAAACAATATGTGGTTAAAATAAAATGTCAATAAATTGATGTGTTGGAAAGGGAGCAACCTATAGATAACACGGTGCTAATGACCTCGACGTTGATGCACCATAAAAAAAAAAATCAAAGAAGAGATAAATGCAAATGAATAATGTTAAAAAGCCCGGTATTATTTAATCATAATGGCACGTTCACCCCTCCCAAAATTAGATAAACTATACGAAATTACTTTGGTTGTCATTCTTAGGAGATCATTATTCAATGCCCCCGATAACTTTTTCAATGAATTTGGGCTTCATGTGGAAGTTAATTATGTCATTAATTTTATAAATCTTACTCATTTTGCCAAATCACAAACAAGGGACAAGTATTTTGTAGAAACAATCTTATCGTGATTACAAACAATGGCATACATAAATACCAAAACCTACAAGATGAAATCAGCAGATCAAATCTTGAGATACGTATCACAGTAAAAATAAAAATAAAATTCATTAATCCCTAAATAAATGGCTGAGTAAGTTCTTTGCCCCTATTTGAGAGGCACAAACACGACGAAGTAAACAATCCCAAGGGCGGCCAACACAATCATTTATAGTTGATGAAATCAAAGACGGAATAAAACTATTTCCCCATTGCTAGGGATTATATAAAGCCTAAGACATTAATTCCAACTATGCCGGGGGACATTGAACTGAGTTTTAGGCTATTTTTAATATTTTTGGCAACATAGACACAAAATACAAAATGGTTCAGGGACGGTTAATATCATTTCAGTATATAATTCTGTTGATTCGCTATTCGCTGCCAAGGAAATTAGATTAAACATTGTTTATAATTCCCC